>OZ022259.1:24821782-25142569 GCA_963978905.1 Trichostrongylus colubriformis | reverse complement strand
AGTCGTGGGATGTGCAGATGTGGCTCTTGGAAACAGGTTGCGTGATGGAGTCATTCGATGTCACCGCGCTTTATACTAACGTTCAAAACGATCAAGCTTTACAAGCACTGTCCGAAATGCTGGACAGGTATTTTGGAACCATAGAGACCTTTGGACTGAATAAAGCGCACATCATGACTCTGATCAAGGAATGTTTGCAGTGCAACATCTTTAGGTGGTCGGGTACATATTACTGTCAAATTAGAGGTTTGGCAATGGGTCAGCGCTTAGCTCCAGTACTTGCGATTTGCTTTATGAGCAGAATAGAAGAACCAGTACTGGAACGCTTACCATTGATGTACTGCAGATACATAGATGACTGCTTCATTATAAAATCAACACAGTCCGAAATGGATGAGTGCTTTCGCTTAATGAACCAGCAGTCGCAGTATATCAAGCTTACAAGAGAAGTACCACGCCATGGTTGGCTTCCCTACCTGAACACGCAGGTGAAAGTGTCCGATGGCATACTCAGTGTGAAGTGGTACAGGAAAGCTAGCTCTAAGAACATCTTGATTCACGCCACATCTGCACATCCCACGACTGTGAAACATGCAGTTGTCAAGAACATGTTCAAGACGGCTGCAAATGTGTGCACAGGTCCGACAGAGCGGCGAGAGTCTATACGTCTAGCTTCTGACATAGCTGCATCAAACGGCTATGTTGTACCAGAACGTCGTAGAAGAATAAGCACTGGGCACCGTAACATACCGCGTCTTAATAAGGTTCCCTTATGTATACCTTTTATCTCTGACAGAGTAACTGCTGCAATTCAAAGATGCCTTGTTCAAGCACAGCTGGATGATGATGTTGTCTTAGTGAGTGTCCCTAATGGCAACATCAAAAGCCAACTTGTACGAAATAGGCTCTACGATAAGCGTTGCGTGTCAGAGAATTGTGTTACATGCCCGTATGGTACAACTGGGGATTGCGCCAAAATTGGTGTAATCTATCAAATTGAATGTCAGACATGTAACGCAACGTACATTGGGGAAACTGGAAGAAGACTAGCAGTACGTATCAAAGAACATCTTGCTGGTAAAAGACTAGGTAACACAAGAACACCTCTGGGGAAGCACATGACCGAGGAGCATGGCGGAAACGACTTTGATGTGAAGTGCAGTATTCTAGCATGCGAGACTGAGATTTCCGCCAGGAAAGTGCTTGAAGCGTTTTGGATTTCTGCAAGAAATCCAAGTATGAACAACCGAAATGAGTGCTTATCCATTACAAATGATCTCTTGCCATTTGCGCCACATTGCGAGCTACTGATATGATGAGGGAGACATGCATGTCCCCATTATACTATATATGTATAAGGACAGCACGGCATCCCTCATTCACTGACGACAGCTGAAACGGAGTGGCGGCGTTCCGCTCCCGCAGTGGTGGACTGGGTGAGTTATGTTCTTTCGTACAGGGTTCCTCCGGCGGTTTCCGTGAGTTTCGTCAGAACCGCTAGAGGGATAAGGCGTTTGGTGGTGTAGTGGATAGAATCCTAAATCTTGAGCCACGTTTAGGCCTTTGAGGAAGACGATCTGGTCGAAACGTTAGGCCGATAATAAAGTTTCCACCTAACAACCTCGTTGGCACACTAGAAAATTATAAACAACTTCAATGCCGAGGTTTCAAGATGAGAGAAGTTGGAATTTAATCTGAAGGGAGTGTTGCACTGTACGCAATCACACGTACTTGTTAACCCATACGCATAAAGTACCGCGTGCACATGGTGTTCCACCAATATCAAACCACAATTTTTCCGTATTTTGAAATTGTATCTTGATCAAAAACTCTCCCTATATGTTTTCGAACATGGAAAATAATATATCTTTCTGGGACCTTTTCCTTCAATAAGTAGCTAAGCTTTTGGCACCACGCTTTTTGAACACCATAGCAAGCAATAACAAAACAAGTGAGGGGACAACTACTCACCCCTACAGATGAAACTTCGTCTGAGATTACTTTTCTATTGACTGCGGACCTCATTGTCTAGTTGTAGAAAAGTTTAATTCTTGCTTAGGAGTGACATTAAAACGCAAACCAATTTTCCTGGTACAATGATGGACAGATATGTTGTTCTCCATTTCCGAAAACGTATGCTGACAGCTTTAGCCTTTAGAAATCGAAGGTTTCATGTGACCCCCCGAAAAAGGACGGCCCTGGGTGGCCAAGTGCGGTGTTGCATGATTTGAAGATTAGATAAAAATATCTGGCCATACAGGCAGGAACGGTGAAAGTAGCCTCAGTACGTCATGTGTTAACTGGTACAAATACCTCAAACTCGTTTTACCCACATTTTTTCGACGTACGAGCCTTTTTGGAAAGATTCAGATTCATTCCATCCAACCACCAAACACCTTACACGGAAGGCCCATCAGGTCATGGTGAGCTTTTCCAGAACGGTTTTTCGCATTTTATAGGGTCACATACACGAAGCAAAAAACCGGTCTCAAATTTGGCCAAATGATTTTTGGGGGGGGGGCAGAAAATAGTTGATGGTTCGATCCCCACTGATGACAAATTTTTGCATTTTTCTAGTTTTCATCCATTTGTGCTCATGTAAGACCATACGTGCAAGATATGTGCAAAATCAGTTTTTATTCTACCAGGGAACCGCTACCTCCAGTATTTTTGCGCACTAAGCGAATGATTGGTTTGGACCTGCCAACGCTCATAACAGGGGAACTGGGCGTTTTCCCGCAAAGTGCGTGTGATATATATGCTCAGGGGGTCGAACTACCCTATGTGACAAGTTTCCTGCCTAATCGTGATTTGGACCCAAACTCGGAAGATGGGCGACCAATAGTACTACTACTGCCCTAGTAAAGAGCACTCAACTAAAGGAGGTCGCTGGCCAATGTAAGGAAATATTTGCTATCTTTTGCTATGGCGTGGTGTTGCTAGGTGCAGTTCACTTGGAATGCGTTGATTCTGCACATGCCCCACTGCATTTGATCGAGGCTGCAAGTTGTTCGTCTAAACAAGTAGAGCAGTGACTGTGTGCCCATGTCCACCCCACTGTCTCGAGTTTGGGTGAGAATCTCAATTTGGATAGTATTTTGTATCTAGGGCTAGTTGAGTCTCCTGAGCACGAATATCACACAAGCTTCGCACGAAAACGCCTGATACGTGCTCTAGGGGCGTTCCAAGAGTTCCAAACACGTATCCACTGAAAGCTTGTAGATGAGGTCACTTTAGTGCACCAGCAAGGAAAATTGCAGTCATTTTGCATGTGCGCAAATAGTATAGCGCTGAACAAAGAAAACTACGAAAATGCAAAAACGAAGACATCGAGCGGACCTGAACCACACACACCCTCTCCATCGTGTGGATGCCAGCCCACCTCCCTATCCATTCGGCCATCCAACCCACTGCAAGTGTGCTCGCCTGTGCTTCACCTATTAGTTTTCTTTGCTTCGTTTAGCAGTTACCATAAGTGATTCTACATTTTTGAACCAGCTCGCATTGGTTCTGGCGTAGGTTTGAAGACAGCCTTCTGACATGCATATACTGAACGCCGCAGTTGGAAAGCATTGCAGAAAACCACTCGAAATTGCTCCTTTCTGAGGAACTTTTGTCACTCATTTTCGGGGCCTCTCAAAACCATTTAGCCGAATTTGAGAACGGTTTTTTGCTTTATGTCTGTGACTCTATAAAATGCAAAAAACCGTTTTGAAGAAGCTCGCCATGACCTGATGGGCCTTCCTTGTTAATGCATGCCCCGCCCACAGTGGACGGAGTTCCACACGATCTCTGAACGCTCTGTACATCTCCTACCGTGCCCTACCCAATCTACACTTGACCCGACCTCTCCCACTTGTTTCTCAGGTAATGTTGAGTTTTGGGTGGACAGACAGATAAAATAACAGGCACTCTAAACTCCTGGTTCATATACATATACGTTATAATATAAATGCATATAGTAGCGATGATATCCACAAAAAACATGCTCTCGCACTAGGTAAAAAGTTCTGAGTAAATGTTATTTTTAATTGAATTGCCTATCAAAATTGACTAACAAGGGTGGCATTCCACTGTGGGTGCTATTTTTTCCTGCACTCTAGGAGCGAATGGGAACCGTCCCCCGTCCACATTGTTCAGGCGAATATATACGCTCGATGTAAAGTATACGCACAAATAAACACGACAGTGGTGCTTGGATGTTCAACATTGTTCCGCATGCAAAAGAATGACCCCCCCCCCCTCATGGCGATGAATCGCGGCCCTTTGTAAGAGCTCTTTATTACAATGGCTGATGGACCCCACTTTCCGTTCCCCTTCTGAGCAAGAGGGACGTTCGCGTCCAGACGCATTCCTGATGTGACGTGACCACTTCGGAAGCACTTCGAGTGCGTGGCGCATCCTCGGGCAAATGACCAGTGAAAGTAGGAAACAAGCGGAAGGTGCACGCATTCCACATGATCGGACAGCACTAAAATGAATGCGAAGTGATATGGATAGCATCACTAGTGATAGCGAACCGTATAAAAGGGGTCAGCCAGGGTTTGCATCATTTCGACAGTCAAGTCTACCATGATCGGGTTTCTGGTTTTGTGCCTCGCCATCCAGCTACAAGCGTTTAGCAGAAACCAAGATCCCACGATAGCGCCTAGCCGCAAACAGAAGTCAACGGAGCCACCTACGGAACCACCTACTACACGAAAACCCGATGAGAAGCTGGCGGCGTGTGCCTGCGGCGATTGGTCACTGGAAAGTTTGTCATCATGTCATGTTCCCGTGTCGCTTAGCTACATGTACTTATCGTATTGCAGGTGTTTATGTCTTGAACACTTTGTCAGTGTCTATGTTTGGGTTGAACCCCATGCAGCTGGTCAACTGCAAGCCCAATGTGAGAACAGCGATAGCAAACGGACTGTACAAGCGTATTGCGTAAAGTGAATAATTTCAGCTGTATAATCCATACAGAGGCAGACTACGTAAGGTTTGGTACATTCTCAGAAGAATTTCACATACAAGACTTTATGGAATTTCCAAAGAAGTAAGTTTGAAAGGTTTAAAAGCACAAAATGCAGAGTTTCCCTTAAGGGGTTGCCTCTTACTGGAAAATATAGTTCGAATGTGTTTCTATATTCGACGAATTGGAAAACGGGGTCAAAGCGTATTGTTCCAGGTAATAGATCAATTTACCAGATTGGAAACTCAAGGTCTTTCAGTGGAGCCAGAAGTAAAGACAAAGTAACTTACAAAACATGTCATTAATTATTGCACTACATCGTATAGTTTTAGATTGGCGGACATCTTTGATGGACTAAATCCACAAGCACAAAGGATGTGGATACGATATTTCCCCTATGCCAAGTTTATTGGACTGTTAGCGAAGATGCGAAAGAGTAACACAGAGCCCGTATCAGGGCGCTCATGTACTATGGGGGTGGCACCCAAAAATACAATTGAAATTACAATAGAGAACTAATTCCATTACAAATCTTCAAAACATGTACTATTAACGTGTCCGATTGTCATTAGTATGTTTTTGTTTTGAAATGTCGAAAGTAAATAAACAGGCAAAATCTTGTCTATTGATGATCTCCCGTGTGTGAAGTGTCCCCCCCCCAAGGCTTAGGCTTAATGCTTGGTCCTAGTTCACACGCATTTCTTCGTACCGTTTTTGGGTTTTTTACGCGTGTCTGTTCTAGAATTATGTTTTCTAATGTGTTGGAAGGTACTAAGATATCCGTGAACCGGGGAATGTGGTTTCGGCCTAATCCTTGAGGAGGAAGGAGCTTCGGAATGGGTGAATATTTTTAGTGTAGCAAAAATTTTTTCATCCTTTTTCTGGTCGAGAACACTCCTCGAAGCTCCTTCTTAACCTCTCAAGGTGAGGAAAAAATTTCCACTTTCTAGAAATAGTTTTTGAGTGCCACCCCCATAGTACATATGCGCCCGTATCAGTATAAATAAATCTTGTTTTGGATGCTTAGAGCTGCGACAGAGTACTTTCTGTAGGTATCAGCTAACACAAAACCACATCAGCAATGAAACACCTCCAAAAGAGAATGATACTCTAATGCGAAACAAGACATTTCACAAACGTCTGAATTCACAAATTAGCTGATATGGCAATGGGGCACATTATCAAAAGTTGCACGCCTAAGGTACTGTTCATAGTTTTCGACTAGAGCGATCACGCTGTCGTCTGTATCACTTAATCAATACGCATCTTTTACATTCCGCCCTTCTCGCCTGAATCGCAAAGTTTGAACACAGCTCGAGACTTTGTTCAGAGTTCGCGGTTCTCAAGATTCAGGCGGAAGTGAAAAAATACATATCAATCAAGTGAATCCAGGCGATCGCACGTTCACGCGAAATAGGCGTACCATTCACCTGATCGATACAAATCTTGTCCTTTCAGCCTGGACATGCGATCGTCTGGATAGCGAACTTTCAACAACTCTATGGCCGCTTCCATACTTTGCGCATCGACGCCGTCACAGCCGGTGACGGCGTCAAACTCACGCAACCATTTGGCCGCTGCAGACGACGGCATCCATAGGTAATGAGCAGCGTTTGCAAAATTCTTGTGCCAACCACACTACATGTATGTTGATTGTGACCGCTTCGAATCTTGGCGCTGTGCCAATATGATGATCGTGGCCGCTTCGAATCTTGGCGCTGTGCCAATATGATGATCGTGGCCGCTTCGTGTATTGGCAGAACGCCAAGATTCGAAGCGGCCACAATCACTATACTGTAGTGTGACTGGGTCAAGAATTTTGCAAACGCTGCGCATTATCTATGGACGCCGTCGTCTGCGGTTGCGTGTGTTTGACGCCGTCATCGGCGGTGACGGCGTCAAATTGATGCCGACGCCGCCGGTGATGGCGTCGGTGCGCAAAGTATGAAAGCGGCCTAATGAGGAGATGAGACCGGTCCAAGTATGCACTTGCATTGGGACACTGATCACTCTTGCGCTTTCAAACCCTGATTTCAAACCAGTGTAACAAATCTGCCAAGCGATTGTCTGAACGGAGTTGTGGAGGTTTTGTTTTTTCCATTAAACAGTACTATCACATGGTAAGTCCGCGGGTCCGTAGGGCAGGAGGACGGCGTCATCGGGCGGAATCATTGTAATTTTCGTGTTCAGAGGCTCGAATTACCGCACGGGCAAGTTCTTAGCCAATTCGAGGATTTGATCAAATTTCGGAAAAAACCACGGGCAGTTGGGTGGCAACACATTGAACAGAGAAGAAGTCGTCCACTTTCACCAAGCGGATGCACGAAAATCGTAATCGTTTCACGCAACAACGCCAGATTCGTGCGTTACGGGAGTTTGCTCATGTGAACAAGCAGAATCGCAGAGTTCTCTCCAATCATGTGGACATGGTGAGGTAAGCAGAAAACGAATATGGCACTTAATGCACACAACAATATTTTTTAGAAATTTCTCAAATGAAAGAAAATGCCTCATGGAGACGAAAAGTGCCTTCATGCGGATCTCATCCATGGTCCCATCCAACTCGAATCACCATGACTGCCTCTGGGCTATGCTGCTACTCGAATGTACAGACTTCCTCATTATTATTTGCGACGTGGGCGAAGAGCACGCTTATATGTGTGGAACCGGTGCATTTAGAAAAACTCCACAGCTCCATTCGGAAAACCGTTTAGCCGATTTCGAAAGCAGGTCCGAGATCAGCATCCGAAAGCGCATCGGGTGATATGGTCCCATCGCAAACGGCCACTTCGACGAGTGACGTGCAAGTTCCTGACCAGCGTTCCAAGAGTCCAGGTCGCCAGTGTTGTCTGACTGGCAATCCACTGTAGAAACGCTTAACATTCACATAAGATTAAGACTTCGGATTACGCCTTTTTACAGTATCTAGCCTTCACCCTAACCACAATTCTTGTCTGCTCTCAGTTCGAAATTGTATTTAAAGGCACTTTCCGCGATTACATTGAATGGGTTTGAGTGCTGGATCATGAAACTAGATGTGCTAGAGAATACATCGAGAAAGAAAAATTTGAAGGTCCCTGAAAATGGCAAAAATGAGCCTCCTGACATTTGACCTTGTGCGAGATTACCGCGTGAAAACGAGCCTTTCAATCAGTTGCCGTGGATGGTATCACGAGGAGCCTCGAGATATTACCTATTTCCCCAAGTGAACGCTTCATTAACTACTGGAATTTCTTTTTTATCTTATCTTATCGCAGACTCGCAGGCCCACGTAAACGCCACGTTGGATTAAAAGCTTCGTCCAATGCCGGGTGGGGTCGCAGTTGCTTCCCGCGGGCTTAGCGCTGCCGGGAGGGTTCGTAGCGCCGTTCGAAGGGTACAGGCTGGACATTTACCAGGGGGTCTATCGGCTGCGGCAGGGTAAATAGCTGGTGCGACTATCGCGGAAAGTGCCCTTAATGGAAGATGTAAGAAATTATACTACGTACTGAAATTATACTAGAGAATTACTACTTACACTACTTATACTACTATACTAGAGAAATTATACTAGAGATGTATGAAATTATACTGCAAGAGTATTAAGACTATTTGTACCAGTCGGACTGGCCGACGTCAACCGGGCAATCCAATTGCAAATGTGGCCGCTCCAAATCTTAGCGCTGTGCCAATATGGAGAACGTGGCCGCTTCGTACCTTGGCGCTGTGCCAGGATTCGAAGCGGCCACGATCACCATACTGTAGCGTGATTTGGTCAAAAATTTTGCAAACGGAACGCGCCACCGTGTGCCGCCGTTGACGAAGGCAGGCACATGATTGACGCGGTGACGGCGTCAATGCGCAGAGTATGACCGCGGCCTGGGACTTTCTTCGCTACTTCCAAAATTTCGCCGTTGATCAACTTTTGCCTACATCAGACCCGTCTACCACACTTCAGCGCATGCCCCGCCCGCTGTGGGTGGGACGTAGCATGTGCATCCCTTTGACTCATATACCATCCATCCCGCCTTGTTACCACATATTTAGTTTCGCGAAAATCTCTCTTTATTCTTTGATCCTTATCTTTGACACCAGGTGAGCTTCGCGATCTACATCGCGTTACGGGTCATCAGTGACAACCGGGCTCTGGGCAATGTGTTTGGCCACAGTAGCCTCTGCATAAATCTATATATTTTACATTTGTGCGGCTGGAGTGCCCTCTTACATCCTCAACATAAATGCCCATCATAGCAACAGGTGACGATCACATGCTATGCCCTCCATGCTCCTGCAACTTTGCCCACTCTCTCGTGTAGTCCATCATATTGTCCAGCCCTCCGTGAGAAAAACGACAATTACGGCACCTAATGCTGCAAGGGTTCAACTTCTACGACTGTAATCACTATCGTTCTATGTAGCCACATCTCAGTGGTGATCTTGACAAGCCGTTTTCAGTCGTCTTCTCAATAAGCGATATTTTCAATCAATTTCACAGCGCAGGCCCCGCCTACTGTGGTCTCTTGGTATGTTTATGTCACTCTAGCTGTTACACAATACTTCAGCTTTTATCCGGTTCCTATACCGCTCTAAAAGTATAATTTTTTGAGAGTAAACACGATTTCGTCGATTGCAGTGTCCGCCCACTGGAAGTGGGTTTTCCTTAACCCGTAATGTACTGCGTGCAACACATAGTATTGCACCCAAAACCGTTCCTGAGCGGCCAAATGCAACACACGGTGTTACATCAGTACCAAACCACAATTTTTTCGTATTTGAAATTGTATCGTGGTTAAGAGCTGTCACTAACTAAGATACAAATCCTTAAAAGGCCTTCCTTGTAAGTGTTTTCGAATATGGAGAATAACATATCTTTCTGGGACCTTTCCCCTCCAAAAAAACTAGGATTTTGGCACCACCCTTTTTGAACACCATAGCAAGCAATAACGAAACAATCGACAGAACAACTACTTACTCCTACAGATAAGGCTTCGACTGAAATTACTTTTCTATTGACTGCGGACCTCATTGTCTAGTTGTAAAAAAGTTCAATTGTTGTCTAGGAGTGACATTAAAACGCAAACCAGATTTTGCTGATACAATAATGGACAGATATGTTCTTATCCATATTCCAAACCGTATCCTGACAGCTTTAGCCTTCACAAATCGACGATTTCATGTGAACCCAGAAAAAGACGGTTTTGAGTGGCCAAGTGCAACACACGGGGTTGTACGATTTGAAGAATAGATAGAAACGTCTGGCCATACAGGCAGGAACGGTGAAAATAGCCTCGGTACGTTCTGTGTTAAGTCGCGCCATATGCTACCTCCCTGAACACATGAAATTTGTCAGCGTTCATAATACTGATACTTGCTTTTCTTAGGGTTTGTGGAATTGGTAGGAAATTATAAAGGTAGAAATCGACTAAAACAATTCGTGGGATTTGGGTTTTTCTGGCGGAATTGTGGAACGTATGGCAAACGACTATGCCGCATTCATACACAGCGGTGCCGGCGGCACAGTGGGCCCTTATCTCTGCACCTCCGCCGTGCCACACTACCTCGCTGCCTTTGATCGTGCCACGCGCTGCCACCGGCACCACCGCAAAGTATGAAGGCGGTTCTCGATATGTTATGATTTCCAGACTTCGCTCAGTTTCAGAGAGTGAGAAAAGTGTCAACTCCACAATTCCGCATTTTCACAAATACGTAATTTCCCCACCTCTTCCGACTGATACATATCTGATGTTTTCCCACAGTGTCCACGATCTGCTGAAAAACCCAGATACCACCACTATGAGCATCGCCTACCGCTTCCACGGCTAGAAATTGTTTGGAATGAGAACGGATATGCTTGTATGCCGTATAGAAAGACAGCATTGGCACATGCCACATGGCTCAGTGCTTCATACCACACAGCCAGGCGTGCCGTGCTCCCTTGGGACCCCTACTTTTCCTGGAAGTACCTAGAATCGGAAAGAGCAAGGAAAACAATGGAAGTAATAACAAGACGGCAGCACACCAAAAAAAACCTACTCAAATTTGATGATTTCATTCAATTTGTGAAATTAAAATTTCGTTGATCGCTGTTTCCACTTGAAATAGCAGCCATTTTCAGCTTTGCCGCTTGTTGTTCGAACTTTCAACAGAGTACCGAGCTGCACTTTCACTTGCCTAGGCCATAGGTCTAAATCTTGTCAGGTTGCGCTGAAAAGGTCTTACTTTTACAACAAACTTAAACTTGTACTCATCCACAGCGCATATTCAAAACAATCGATAGTAAAGCCCACTTTATACGCAGCCGACGTGCCACAACACCGGTAAGGCCTCTTGACCAATCGATGTTGACCTGAAGGTCTCTAGTGACCGCCGAACAGGACTCCCAGTCTTTTCCGTTCAGGACGGAGCCCATATATGGACCAATACTTTATATAGCATATTCAGTGATTATTTTTGGGGGTATCGATCAATTTCCTCGTAGCATATGCTATTTTAAGGCACCCACAGAATATACCGATTTACGCGGTCGGAGATCACATATTGGATGATCGCCTAATCAATGTCCTCTTATGAAAAACACGCTTTTTGAGGGGTCAGCAAAAAGTCACCACAAGAAACTTTCTCTATCCGAATAACATTTATTATTCAACACTCACTGTTGGCTACTTTCAAAAATGCTGCAAGTCAACTTTCGATGAAATTAATACGATTTTCTCACCTTTTCATTCTTTGCGCTTGTGTAAGGCCGGGTTCATACTTTGCGGTGCCGGCGGCAGGGAGTGGCTGCGTGTCTCTGCGTCTCCACCTGCGCCACCATATGTCGTTGTCTGCGTCGTCTATGCACCCCCTGCGCCACTCTGCCTTTCTGCCTGTGAACGCATCCACGTCCTGCCGGCGCAAAGTATGAGCGTGGCCTAATTTAAAGGGCTTAATCAGTCGGCCGTACTATTCGAAACGTTGACGGGGGTCTCTTACCTATAGATTTCAGAAATTTCTTCCTCATACATTCTTTTTTGTTCATTTGTTCAAGGCAGAGCAATAGAACAGAGCAGTAGAGCGGGGGAGGGAGCTTCCCACTATGGATGCCTTTACCTAAGCCAGGGAAAGGAAAGGGATTTCTTCCTGCTCCTTTAAGAATATCTGAGCAAGGCTCAGCCTTCTCATACCACCAGGATCAACTGCAGACTCTCACGTATCTCTGATAAGTTTATTTTAGAATATAATAAGCAGATTATGTGCACTTACTCACCTAGCATACACCTGGGGTGTGACCTCATTTGAGACCCAGGCCGCATTCATACTCCACGATACCGGCGTCATGGGGTGGCTGTGTCGTTCTGCGTTTCCGCCCTTGCCACCCTGACTCTTTGTTGTGAAATCAATTCAGTTAGAATTATTGGAGCTACTTCAGTGACTTCCCTCCCTTTTCTATCCGTATATGGACAAAACTGCCTAAAAAATTCAATTTGCACAAATACTTCCACCGAATACACAGTATACCTTGGCCTGAAGGCCGGCGTGTTCTGGACTGTAATTGGTAGTAGTAGAACGTTGGGAGACGTTTGGGCCGCGATCCCTGCGATGTTATTGATATGCCCCGCCTAGACAACCACAACTGAGTATCCAGGTGAATTTGAGAACCAAATTCATCAATTATGATATAGGGAACTGTTTTTGCTTCGCTTGCAATCATTGTGCTACTCATGATACTGGAACATGAATAACTGAACACCTCGACAAATTCAGATATTACCAAAATTTGTTTTTTTTTTTTTGTAAGATTTCCAATCAGGAAAATCCCTAATGCCTTTGACCAATTGTCCGTAGTTATTTATTTATTGAAGTCCAATATGAAAGTTGTCACCGTCACTTCATTCATTTGGATGGCTCCTCACCATAACGGGATCATTACTCGAACCTTTTTCTTTTTCATTTTAATGTTGTAGAAATCACCTGTGCCTACAAAAAGTTTTGCTAAACTACATATTCCAATCACTATTAAAGCAATCTAATTTCAGCTCAATTAATCAGAGAAAATGTTTTTCGTATTTTTTTATGGGTCTATCTACGTGATTGACTATGACAACACTAACATACAAGCCATATTTCCTCCATTCCAATGTATTATAAATAGCTCCGATGGTGGAGTCGTTGCAGTTTGATCGCGAAGGTAGTAGAAAGTTCGACCATACCCACTTTCTGTTAGGAGGTGTGGCCGCAACGCATCACAACACCTTTCTAGCATGAGCTAGCAGGGACCACCTCTTAGCGACGTGGAATGTGCCATGAATGTCTATTCTACGAAAGACAAATCAAATATAGTTTATTGATCTTAATATACATATAGTCTCCATAAGAATCTTAATATACATATAGTCTCCATAAGAATAAAGTAATTCCTTAAAGACACACAGGCAATCAAATTCATATACATGGATTACAATATACAAAATTCATATACAATGATTCATATACATGGATTACAATACAGCCTTTGATTCTCAGAAAATACTAGCAGATACATCGTTTTTTCTTCAAAGGAGGTCTATGTCCCGACTAAAAATCAAAATAAAAAGAGAGTCCAGTACTGCGGAAGGAAAGAAATTACTGAAAAATTCGACCGGCGCGTGTGCGCTTCTTTCCTCTCCCCACTAGTTACTACTCAAAAATAGTAAGACTGAAAAATGAGGGAAGTACCAGAAAACATTGGTAAAAACCTACCCACTGCTGTACTACAGAAGAAACGCGTAAGAACGCGCATGAATTGCAAGATTTGAAGCAACAGCGCGGGTTCAAACACGCTCTACGAAAAACTTCACAGGACACGCCTTCGCTACATTGTCTACTTCGAAAATAAAACAGGTTTCCGGCTCTTTCAAGCTTGTCCTGATTAATATTACATAGCTTCAAATACGATCTTTAGACCGCATTCATACTCAGCGCCGGCAGGTCGTGGCTGCGTTCGCAAACAGCGAGGCAGAGGCTCAGAGACGACGTGGGCAACGAGGAAGAGTGGGATAGGCGTAGACGCAGAGATATGCAACCTTGCCCTGCCGCCGGCACAGCAGAATATGAACGCAGCCTTATGATCGCAACCAGCCTGCATTCATACATACATGAATGTGAAATCAAGGTTTCCGCTGATGATGTCTCTCGGAGTATTCCAGGGAATTGATAAGAAGTGGTAAATTTTAGAGGAATTTAAGGATTAATTTATTGGAACTAGCAGAAACTAACACTTATGAAGTGAGAAAGATGTGCATCAAAATCAAAACGGTCTATGATGTGAGTTATGGCACCAAAAAACCTATGACTGTAGTGTTCCTTCAAGACAGTCTTGGAAACTCAAGCTTTCAAAAAGCCTGATAATATAGACTCTCTTCCCAACTTATCTCTTCGTGCTACCTCGGCGTTGTTGTTAAAGGAACCGGAAGAGGGTCCGAAACAAGAGGAAGATGCAAAGAAATGAGCATTTTGTAACGAATACTCAAGGTTAGAAGCGATACAAGGCGAAAAAACCCGCACTCAAAAGCGAGACGCTGCGGTGTGTATTCGCATCCCATTCGCATCCAATACACTGACTTTCCGAGTTGTCCGCTGTAGAAGACGGGCCGTGGGCCAACGTTAGTTGTAGCACCTGACTCCCAGCGCAGTGGAGTGGCCATTCCCAACTGCATTAGTATTTATGTAAGTACATCTAGAAACAATATAAGAAAGAACAAAGGAAAAAGTAAAAAGAAAAAACAAATTTGGAAATATCTCCTTTTGGCACCATGCCAAGGCGTCAATTTGGCGAGTTCGTGCAATGGCGGCCACTTAAACACGTCCACACTACGTTTGTTCTACCGTAAGCCAAAATTACCCTTTCTGGTGCCTCAAATCCCAATTATTTCTGCTATGCCAACAAGACTGTTAGGTGGAATTATTTATTGACGACCCATCGCTTCGACCAGATCGTCTTCCTTGAAGGACTAAACGTCGCGGAAGGTTTCAGATTTTGTTCACAATAACACCAAACGCCTCATTCCTCTACCGGTTCTGACGGAAAACTAGGAAATCAGGTGAAGAAACTCTGCACGAGAGAAAAGATAATTGAAAAATTATCAATAAAGAAAGAAAATTCCATCATATTTTTATTTATGTATGCGCCGGGTGGACCCGCCTGAGATAAGGGATAAGAAAGGAATGATGAATACTGGAAAACTTGACAGAAGGACCGACGCCTGTTTTAGAAAGATTTTTAAGATTCAAATTCTATTATATTGATATACTTTCCTTTTGTGGGTTTTTTCCTTTTACTTTACCGCTGCACATTGAGAAGAGATAATAGGTGAGTGCAGTGGTGTGAACCGAGTCATAGAGCAGCTACGCTCAGACTCGAGTTCGATCATTTCCACAGGAAGTCAGTACCGCAATCCTTTATGAAGTATGTATTACGTACGCAAATAGCCTATCATATCCTACCCATCCTCGACTTTGAACAAAAGGAATGTGCATGGCCTACTCCAAAAAGGACCGATCCAAGGTTGAAGCTAAAAGGCATAAAATTTACTATAAGCAATAAAAAATAAGAGATTTGCAAGAGCACCTTATAGTGAGTATTAAAGCAACCACTGGGCTGTGACCACGGATACCCGACCGAAGTGTTGGCTCATCTTCAGTCGTTTGTCACCTGGATACCTACATAGACTTCAACCGGCGGACCTCTCCGGGCATTATTAATAGTTCCTTTCAGAAACGCATTGGAAATCTCAAGTTGTCCATGAAAAACTGCTCGGCGATCTTTTCACATGAAGTGCGTATGAAATAGTTCCTCAGGTAAACAATGGAAAACCTGACTATGCCGTAGAGAAAATCGCAGCCTATTACTTCCAAGATTTATACTTGACACGATCGCAACGCATCTGCAACATAGACTCCGCGACCATCATGGGAGTATGATCGCTGATATCGAGAGGGTGGGGGGGGGGTGTAGCCTCATGCCAAATTTTCGCTTTGCGGCGTCGCACTAGCGGCACCTTCAGCACATCTTGCCGCGGCCAGTTGGACTTCCGCTCATCATGCAACGGGCTTGTACCAAGGAGGTCCTCCAGGAAATAGCTGTTTATCTCATCATTATCTAAAAACAATAACTTTTGTGCCCTAAAAAGACAAAATAGTAACATAGAAGGTAAAGGAAACAATAGCATTGCATGATAAATCCTTATCGAGAAATTATTAATTTGGGCATCAAACTTCAAAGGCAGTTTATGCAAAGTACACAAACACACGCGAAGAAATCTGCCGCGCGCAGCCGCGCGAAAATTTTACATAATGCTACACACCCTCGTTGTGGGTGGCGGAGTCGCAAAAGGGTTAGGACAAGTTGATCGCTCCGGGACCCAAGGACATGCTGCACTCCTGACTTGCCACGTTGCGAAATCTTGTCGATAGACATCCGAAATAATGTGGATGTGGGGAGAGGAGCGTTTCAAGCCAATGCAACGAAATTCGGCTTTATTGGGCTGATTGAATCTCGCCATGAACAAAGCAAGCCACTAAAGGTGAAGTGTGGAGGAGTGATCATAACCGGGTCAGCTGACGGCACGTTCAGCCTTACACCCAGCCAGGGACTATTGCTGACCTTTGCAATCACGACCCTCACCCTATCTCACCCGTCAAATACGACCCCATGTCGAGGATTTTTCGACTCCGGGTGTACATTGATTGTGAGTACGGTGGCATGCATTTGACGAGAGATTAGGGAGTAAAGAATCTGAGAGTGGATGGTTCATGTGTGGCTTCACAGCCCCCTACCCCAAGTCTCACCTCAAAAGGCATAAGAAAGGCAGTCTATGGCTGTAGCGGGGATATGGGCTAATACAGAAATGGAGCCTACCGTGACATTCATTCACTTCACATCTACAACAGCAATACGCTGTTGTCTTGCTTGGCGGCTTTGACTGCGGTGAGGCAGGGACCCATTTCGACCCTACATCCTGCCAGCGGTGGTGCATTGCGTGTGCAACAGGACTGTCAAACTGGAGTAGTACTGTTACGTCTGAAAATCGTCGTGCGGCGTCGCACTCGTCACGCCATCAGTACGACTTGCAGGAGTGCGTTCGAAGTTCCGCTCGGGAAGCTCTGGATAGCTCTGGATAGCTTTTCAATAGCACAATATTGAGCGAGCAGAGTGATCCGTGGTCGATTTTCACCGATGTCAAAAGTGCAGCAAAATGAATGGTGTTCATTTTTTGGTCGTAGATGCTGTGTGAGCCAAGTTATGACCTTCATAAGGTGAAAAAATGCGAAAACAGGTCAAAGCTTTCCAAGTGATCCGAGAAAACAAGACACTTTCAATTTTTGTACAGTCAGATACGAAATGTAAAACTATGCTTAACCTAATCTAATCATCTCAACATGATTACTCGTTTTTTCAACAAGCGAATAATTTTTGTGATAAATCTCCCGGTGATAAACACTGAAAAGTGCGAAAACGTGTAACGAAGTGTGTAAAGTGACGAGCCAACCCAAGATAATAGGATTTTGAGGAAATTCAAGTGGGAAGGAATGGAACTTTGAGTAACTAAGCTAGCATCTCTTCAGTACTCTGTTCCCTCCACTACCCTCCAAGCCGGCACCTAAATTCCAAAGGAATAACCGTAAACTCCTCACAATCTACAGAAAGATTCTGTTCAAAAAACTGATCTACGAGGAGTTCTGCGCACTTAACACGACGGCTTCTATCTGAAGCAACCGCCACAAACTAAACCATCAACAAAGGTTCAGTTCTTGTTCTGACGGTTGTGAAAAAAAACGAAAGTTTTTGAATGAAAAGCAAAACACAGGAAGCTCTTATGCAGCAAGCCTTATAGTCCACCTTCGGGGCTCTCAGGGCTACACCCTGATTAGAGGCGCTTTCTAAAGCCCGAATGGCAGCGAATTTCATGAAGGCTTCGTGAGCTCATAAAAATCTTGTCAGTTGTGTTTTCGTCTAGTTCGACTGCTAACCCGCTGCATTGCTCGCCGACCCCAATACGGCATTTGGTAACAGTAAGCCACTAGAAAACAAATAAACAGGGTCGCTCAGCCTCAACCAGTCCCTAGTTGCTCCACGGGTTATACTTCCTTCAAAAACTGAGCTGACATTTGAATGCATTTCTGGTTTATACAAATAGGAGGTAAGGGCCGTGGTCGGTGAGGAAGGTAGTGCTCCCTTACAACCTCCCACACGACTCTGGCGCTAAGAATTTATCTATGGCTTGATTTTGGCACCATGCCTGCGACAAGGAAACCACTCCCTACTCCTATCTTACCTTTGCCTTATATAGGATATTGGTGGAAGTGATAAATTGAAAGGATGAAGTTCATGGCGTTTACCAGTTCCATCTGCGGGATCATCTCATTGTCAGTGCGCATGAATGCGCCGCGCATTCTGGTTCCATTCGTAGTGGCAGGTAACAACAATTCGGCCTATACAATGACTTGCGGGGGCCAGCTGATGTATAAGTAGTTCTTCCATCCTCCCAGATAAGTCTGGTACCAATTCACCGACCCCGGGAGGATGGAAGGCTTGATTGGCCCTTTGCGAGCGTTGATGCGGGGTTTGATCCCCGCACCATGAGAGTGGGAATGCGCGCCACCTAGTCACTTCACCACCTCGGCTCATGGAAGTTGTAATTAATGATAATTCATGAAAAGTCAAAAAGCGCTGCGCACTACCGTATTCTACGAATCTCAAATATCTTTTTTGCGAGTGAAATTCGGCTGAAAATAGTAAAGTTAGTAGTGGAGCTCGAGAAAAAGAATGATTCAAGGAAAGCATTCATTCTGGGCGATCACCATCAACAACATCCAGCTGACACCCAGGGTGACACGAGTCGAATAAGTGGACACACTCGTACGAGAGATGGACGAGTGTGTCCACTTATTCGACTCGTGGACGAGTTTCCGATTTCAGTAAAAGCCGTTTGACACGCGATTCAGACACTCAAGCTTCATGCATATCACACTCACGATGAATCGAAACCAGCACTACGTACCGCATGCGCCGGAACTCAAGAAATTCATGAAGGCATTAGGTACGGTAGTCCAGGGCAGACACATCAACTGGAGGTGCATGCTACAGGCTACGACAAAAAGTGGAGACTTTACGATCTTCAAGGGGAAGCAAGAGAATATTCGAGAAATAGCACTTCAATACATCATTGTTGTTCTATATAAGTCCATAAAGCCTAATTTTCATGTTACTACCGTATTTCACTCTATCGCGAGTGGTGTAGTGTACGCCACGCACTTGTTTACCTCATGATATCGTATAGATGATCGCATCTGATAATGTAGCTAGCTATCTTAAGACATTACTCAGCATTTCATGAAGGCAATAGAGGTTTGCTTCAAGGTTAGGAGTTAAGAAAAATAAAAGCACTATAATAAGTCTAGTAAATGTAAATAAACAAGTGAATACAAACTCACAAACTGGATGCGATGTGGCTTGGATGATACTGTTCAACTTCATGTCAGACGCTGTCTTTTCCACTAAATGCATTCTCTATTTAGGAGGGACCATTCGGGAATTGGGGAAATGGCCATGAGCTGAAAACATTACAATCTCGATTTAAATAACATAAAAAAGTTGTAATTTTTTCTGATAGTATTGAATCTTAATTAATGAAGTAATGATTGAAAAGAAGTTTCCGCGAGTACTCCGTTGGAACTCTTTTTTCAACTCTCACTTCCCTACCGTATACCGTTCACATTTCTGGTAACTTCCTTCGAATGATGGATTTCGCTCTTACACGCGAGCTTCGCCTGCCGGAGTTGTCGTGGGAAAACAGCATCTGCCAGTGAGAGGACATAGCAGACAAACAGGGCGGATTGATGGGGATTCCTTAACTCTTGATTTCAAGAATTTCTTCCTTCCACAGTCCATTTTGTTTATTTGTACAAAGCAGAGCAACAGAATAGATCAATAGAGCGAGGGGGCATCCCACCACAGACGTTTTTTTTTACCTGAGCTAGGGAAAAGAAGGGAACTCCTTCTTACTCCTTCGAGACACACGCAAAAATATTGGCTTGAATGTGCCGAGTGACCCCACAGAGAACCTTCAGAGATACCCAGTTGTGCAACTTTATGAGACCCCTCCCCCCTCATTGCGATAGCTGCTTTTTTTTGCTGAAATCAATAGTATTTAGTACAATAGGTGTCATTAACAATGATAGTCGCCTGCCGGATCAGCCTCGTTCCGTTCAACACAAAAAAAACAAATATTAATTTGGTGCATATTTAATACGGCTTTTTGCGTTCTTCTGGGGTGTGTACGCTTTTGTTGAATTTTCGCGTAGCCGCGCGCGGCGAGCGACGCCGCAGATTTCTTCGCGTGTGATTGGGTACATTGCAACACTCCTTTCAGTGTTTTACGCCCGAATTAATTATTTCTTGATTAGAATTGCAACCATGTAATCTAATTGTTCCTTTTACTTTTATATGTTACTATTTTGTATTTTTTATGCACAAAACTTATTGATTATAGATGATGATGAGATGAATAGCTATTTCCTGAAGGACCTCCAAGGTACATGACCCTTGCGTCCTGAGCGGAATTCCAACCGACCGTGGCAAGTTCTGCTAATAGCGCCGTGAGTGCGACGTCGCAAAGCGAAAATTCGACATAGGGCTACACACCCGTTCTTCTGCAGTGAAAACTGACGCTCTGACGACTACCGGGAAGCATTTCTTGATTGCCGTGGTGACAACGCTCCTGAATAATTATTTTAACACGTTCTTGTTATATTTTATTATTGTTTCTGCTAAATAAAATTGTTAAAAAGGGCCGCATTCCTCATGCACCAAGGGCATCAAAGGAAGATAATTGGATGCGCGTAAAAATGAAAATGGTAGTACTACATAGCGGGGCAGTGAAGAATAAAGAGAAATAGACAAGAACATAAGAGCTTATCTTCCCGGTCGTCTTCACCGCGGAAGAAATTGGTCGCGCGTCGTTTACAGACGCACTCAGAAGCGAAAACGGATCTGTGATGTGTGAGGAGGCTTGGTGAACCCATAAGAAATGTGCAGGGCCTTGTTAACCCATACGCATATAGTACCGCGTGCACGTGGTGTTCCACCAATATCAAACCACAATTTTTCCGTATTTTGAAATTGTATCTTGATCAAAAACTCTCCCTATATGTTTTCGAATATGGAAAATAAATATAAATAAATATCATTCTGGGACCTTTTCCTTCAATAAGTAGCTAAGCTTTTGGCACCACGCTTTTTGAACACCATAGCAAGCAATAACAGAACAAGTGAGAGGACAACTGCTCACCCCTACAGATGAAACTTCGTGTAAGATTACTTTTCTATTGACTGCGGACCTCATTGTCTAGTTGTAGAAAAGTTTAATTCTTGCTTAGGAGTGACATTAAAACGCAAACCAATTTTCCTGGTACAATGATGGACAGATATGTTGTTCTCCATTTCCGAAAACGTATGCTGACAGCTTTAGCCTTTAGAAATCGAAGGTTTCATGTGACCCCCCGAAAAAGGACGGTCCTGGGTGGCCAAGTGCGGTGTTGCATGATTTGAAGACTACTAGATAAAAATATCTGGCCATACAGGCAGGAACGGTGAAAATAGCCTCAGTACGTCATGTGTTAACTGGTACAAATACCTCAAACTCGTTTTACCCACATTTTTTCGACGTACGAGCCGTTTTGGAAAGATTCAGATTCATTCCATCCAACCACCAAACACCTTACACGGAAGGCCCATCAGGTCATGGTGAGCTTTTCCAAAACGGTTTTTCGCATTTTATAGGGTCACATACACGAAGCAAAAAACCGGTCTCAATTTTGGCCAAATGGTTTTTGGGGGGGGCCCAGAAAATAGTTGATGGTTCGATCCCCACTGATGACAAATTTCTGCATTTTTCTAGTTTTCATCCATTTGTGCTCATGTAAGACCATACGTGCAAGATATGTGCAAAATCAGTATTTATTCTACCTGGAAACCGCTACCTCCAGTATTTTTGCATACTAAGCGAATGATTGGTTTGGACCTGCCAACGCTCATAACAGGGGAACTGGGCGTTTTCCCGCAAAGTGCGTGTGATATATATGCTCAGGGGGTCGAACTACCCTATGTGACAAGTTTCCTGCCTAATCGTGATTTGGACCCAAACTCGGAAGATGGGCGACCAATAGTACTACTACTGCCCTAGTAAAGAGCACTCAACTAAAGGAGGTCGCTGGCCAATGTAAGGAAATATTTGCTATCTTTTGCTATGGCGTGGTGTTGCTAGGTGCAGTTCACTTGGAATGCGTTGATTCTGCACATGCCCCACTGCATTTGATCGAGGCTGCAAGTTGTTCGTCTAAACAAGTAGAGCAGTGACTGTGTGCCCATGTCCACCCCACTGTCTCGAGTTTGGGTGAGAATCTCAATTTGGATAGTATTTTGTATCTAGGGCTAGTTGAGTCTCCTGAGCACGAATATCACACAAGCTTCGCACGAAAACGCCTGATACGTGCTCTAGGGGCGTTCCAAGAGTTCCAAACACGTATCCACTGAAAGCTTGTAGATGAGGTCACTTTAGTGCACCAGCAAGGAAAATTGCAGTCATTTTGCATGTGCGCAAATAGTATAGCGCTGAACAAAGAAAACTACGAAAATGCAAAAACGAAGACATCGAGCGGACCTGAACCACATACACCCTCTCCATCGTGTGGATGCCAGCCCACCTCCCTATCCATTCGGCCATCCAACCCACTGCAAGTGTGCTCGCCTGTGCTTCACCTATTAGTTTTCTTTGCTTCGTTTAGCAGTTACCATAAGTGATTCTACATTTTTGAACCAGCTCGCATTGGTTCTGGCGTAGGTTTGAAGACAGTCTTCTGACATGCATATACTGAACGCCGCAGTTGGAAAGCATTGCAGAAAACTACTCAAAATTGCTCCTTTCTGAGGAACTTTTGTCACTCATTTTCTGGGCCTCTCGAAACCATTTAGCCGAATTTAAGAACGGTTTTTTGCTTTATGTCTGTGACTCTATAAAATGCAAAAAAACCGTTTTGAAAAAGCACGCCATGACCTGATGGGCCTTCCTTGTTAATGCATGCCCCGCCCACAGTGGACGGAGTTCCACACATTCTCTGAACGCTCTGTACATCTCCTACCGTGCCCTACCCAATCTACACTTGACCCGACCTCTCCCACTTGTTTCTCAGGTAATGTTGAGTTTTGGGTGGACAGACAGATAAAATAACAGGCACTCCAAACTCCTGGTTTATATATACGTTATAATATAAATACATATAGTAGTGATGATATCCACAAAAAACATGCTTTCGCACTAGGTAAGAAGTTCTGAGTAAATGTTATTTTTAATTGACTTGCCTATCAAAATTAACAAACAAGGGTGACATTCCATTGTAGGTGCTATTTTCTCCCGCACTCTAGGAGCGAATGGGAACCGTCCCCCGTCCACATTGTTCAGGCGAATATATACGCTCGATGTAAAGTATACGCACAAATAAACACGACAGTGGTGCTTGGATGTTCAACATTGTTCCGCATGCAAAAGAATGACCCCTCCCTCATGGCGATGAATCGCGGCCCTTTGTAAGAGCTCTTTATTACAATGGCTGATGGACCCCACTCTCCGTTCCCCTTCTGAGCGAGAGGGACGTTCGCGTCCAGACGCATTCCTGATGTGACGTGACCACTTCGGAAGCACTTCGAGTGCGTGGCGCATCCTCGGGCAAATGACCAGTGAAAGTAGGAAACAAGCGGAAGGTGCACGCATTCCACATGATCGGACAGCACTAAAATGAATGCGAAGTGATATGGATAGCATCACTAGTGATAGCGAACCGTATAAAAGGGGTCAGCCAGGGTTTGCATCATTTCGACAGTCAAGTCTACCATGATCGGGTTTCTGGTTTTGTGCCTCGCCATCCAGCTACAAGCGTTTAGCAGAAACCAAGACCCCACAATACCGCCTAGCCGCAAACAGAAGTCAACGGAGCCACCTACGGAACCACCTACTACACGAAAACCCGATGAGAAGCTGGCGGCGTGTGCCTGCGGCGATTGGTCACTGGAAAGTTTGTCATCATGTCATGTTCCCGTGTAGCTTAGCTACATGTACTTATCGTATTGCAGGTGTTTATGTCTTGAACACTTTGTCAGTGTCTATGTTTGGGTTGAACCCCATGCAGCTGGCCAACTGCAAGCCCAATGTGAGAACAGCGATAGCAAACGGACTGTACAAGCGTATTGCGTAAAGTGAATAGTTTCAGCTGTATAATCCTTACAGAGGCAGACTACGTAAGGTTTGGTACATTCTCAGAAGAATTTCACATACAAGACTTTTTGGAATTTCCAAAGAAGTAAGTTTGAAAGGTTTAAAAGCACAAAATGCAGAGTTTCCCTTAAGTGGTTGCCTCTTACTGGAAAATATAGTTCGAATGTGTTTCTATATTCGACGAATTGGAAAACGGGGTCAAAGCGTATTGTTCCAGGTAATAGATCAATTTACCAGATTGGAAACTCAAGGTCTTTCAGTGGAGCCAGAAGTAAAGACAAAGTAACTTACAAAACATGTCATTAATTATTGCACCACATCGTATAGTTTTAGATTGGCGGACATCTATGATGGACTTAATCCACAAGAACAAAGGATGTGGATACGATATTTCCCCTATGCCAAGTTTATCGGACAGTTAGCGAAGATGCGAAAGAGTAACACAGAGCCCGTAGAAATCATACTCTATATATAAAGCAGTATAAATAAATCTTGTTTTGGATGGTGCTCAGAGCTGCAACAGAGTAGTTTCAGTGGGTATCAGCTAACACAACACCACATTAACAATGAAACACCTCCAAAGAGAGAATGATACTCTAATGCGAAACAAAACATTTCACAAACGTCTGAATTCACAAAACAGTTGATATGGCAGTGAGGGCGCATTATCAAAAGTTGCACGCCTAAAGTATTGTTCATAGTTTTCGATTAGAGCGATCGCGCGACCGTCTGAATCACTCAATCAATACGCATCTTTTTCATTCCACCTTTCTCGCCTGAATCGCAAAGTTTAAACACAGCCCGAAACTTTGTTCAGAGTTCGCGGTTCTCAAGAATCAGGCGGAGTGAATAGATACACATCGATCAAGTGATTCAAAGATCGCGATATAAGCGTACCTGATCGATACACATCTTGTCCTTCCCGCCTGAACGCACGATCGTCTGCGAACTCTGAACAACTAACGAGGAGATGAGACCAGGTCGAAGTGGGCTTTTGCACTAAGACATTGATCACTCGCGCGCTTTCAAACCCTGATTTCAAATCAGTGTAACAAATCTGCCAAGCGATTGTCTGAATGGAGTTGTGGAGGTTTTGTTTTTCTATTAAACAGTACTATCACATGGTAAGTCCGCGGGTCCGTAGGGTAGGAGGACGGCGTCATCGGGCGGAATCATTGCGAATTTCGTGTTCAGGGGCTCGAATTACCGCACGGGCAAGTTCTTAGCCAATTCGAGGATTTGATCAAATTTTGGAAAAAATCACGGGCAATTGGGTGGCAACACATCAAACAGAGAAGAGGTCGTTCACCTTTACCGAGCAGATGCACGAAAACCATAATCGTTTCACGCAACGACGCCAGATTCGTGCCTTACGGGAGTCTGCTCATGTGAACAAGCTGAATCGCAGATTCTCTTCGATCATGTGACAGGGCAGAGAACAAATAATATAACACTTACTGTACACGACAATATTTTTTTGGAAATTTCTCAAATGATAGAAAATGCCTCATGGAGACGAAAAGTGCCTTCATGAGGATCTCATCCATGGTCCCATCCAACTCGAATCACCATGACTGCATCTGGGCTATGCTGCTACTCGAATGTACATAACTTCCTCATCATTATTTGCGACGTGGGCGAAGAGCACGCTTATATCTGTGGAACTGGTGCATTTAGAAAACTCCATTCGGAAAACCGTTTAGCCGATTTCGAAAGCAGGTCCGCGATCAGCATCCGAAAGCGCATCGGGTGATATGGGTCCCATCGCAAACGGCCACTTCGACGAGTGACGTGCAAGTTCCTGACCAGCGTTCCAAGAGTCCAGGTCACCAGTGTTGTCTGACTGGCAATCCACTGTAGAAACGCTTAACATTATCATAAGATTAAGACTTCGGATTACGCCTTTTTACAGTATCTAGCCTTCACCCTAACCACAATTCTTGTCTGCTCTCAGTTCGAAATTGTATTTGAAGGCACTTTCCGCGATTACATTGAATGGGTTTAAAGGCATATTCCAGGATTATTGGAATATCACATCTCCTGCCGTGGATGGATAGTTCGACCTAAGACACGTAGGCTGTACCTTTACCGAGGCGTGGGGGTCAGTTCCTGGAGCGTGCAGAGCCAAAGAATCTAGCGCAACAGCTCGGCCCCGCCCACCACAGCCGGGGGTGTGTTGCAAGTATTCCAGTGCTTAGTGTGGGGTCAGGTCACTCAGTAGTGGGTCTACTTCACGAGACGATTGCTTGACTGCCAGTTTCGAGATCTTGACCACGTAGCTGGTCTACCAATGTCAAAGATAAGAGTCGAATAGTAAAGGCAGACCCCCAGCTGGGGTGGGCGGGGCCGAGCTGTTGCGCTGATTCTTTGGCTCTGCACGCTCCAGAAACTGACCCCCACACCTCGGTAAAGGTACAGTTTACGTGGCTTGAGTCGAATTATCCATCCACGGCAGGAGATGTGATATCCCAATAATCCTGGAATATGCCTTTAAGTGCTGGATCATGAAACTAGATGTGCTAGAGAATACATCGAGAAAGAAAAATTTGAAAGTCCCCGAAAATGGCAAAAATGAGCCTCCTGACATCTGACCTTGTGCGAGATTACCGCGTGAAAACGAGCCTTTGAATCAGTTGCCGTGGATGGTATCACAAGGAGCCTCGAGATATTATCTATTTCCCCAAGTGAACGCTTCATTAACTACTGGAATTTCTTTTTGTCTTATCTTATCGCAGACTCGCAGGCCCACGTAAACGCCACGTTGGATTAAAAGCTTCGGCCAATGCCGGGTGGGGTCGCAGTTGCTTCCCGCGGGCTTAGCGCTGCCAGGAGGGTTCGTGGCACTGCTCGAAGGGTACAGACTCGACATTTACCCGGGGATCTATCGGCTGCGGTAGGGTAAATAGCTGGTGGGTCTATCGCGGAAAGTGCCCTTAATGGAAGATGTAAGAAATTATACTGCGTACTGAAATTATACTAGAGAATTACTACTTATACTACTTATGCTACTATACTAGAGAAATTATACTAGAGATGTAAGAAATTATACTGCAAGAGTATTAAGACTATTTGTACCAGTCGGACTGGCCGGCGTCAACCGGGCAATCCAATTGCAAATGTGGCCGCTCCAAATCTTAGCGCTGTGCCAATATGGAGAACGTGGCCGCTTCGTACCTTGGCGCTGTGCCAAGATTCGAAGCGGCCACGATCACCATACTGTAGCGTGATTTGGTCAAAAATTTTGCAAACGGAACGCGCCACCGTGTGCCGCCGTTGACGAAGGCAGGCACATGATTGACGCGGTGACGGCGTCAATGCGCAGAGTATGGCCGCGGCCTGGGACTTTCTTCACTACTTCCAAAATTTCGCCGTTGATCAACTTTTGCCTACATCAGACCCGTCTACCACACTTCAGCGCATGCCCCGCCCGCTGTGGGTGGGACTTAGCATGTGCATCCCTTTGACTCATATACCATCCATCCCGCCTTGTTACCACATATTTAGTTTCGCGAAAATCTCTCTTTATTCTTTGATCCTTATCTTTGACACCAGGTGAGCTTCGCGATCTACATCGCGTTACGGGTCATCAGTGACAACCGGGCTGTGGGTAAAATGACGTGGATAGAGGTTACTCAACGATGTGTTTGGCCACAGTAGCCTCTGCATAAATCTATATATTTTACATTTGTGCGGCTGGGGTGCCCTCTTACATCCTCAACATAAATGCCCATCATAGCAACAGGTGACGATCACATGCTATGCCCTCCATGCTCCTGCAACTCTGCCCACTCTCTCGTGTAGTCCATCATATTGTCCAGCCCTCCGTAAGAAAATCGACAATTACGGCACCTAATGCTGCAAGGGTTCAACTTCTACGACTGTAATCACTATCGTTCTATGTAGCCACATCTCAGTGGTGATCTTGACAAGCCGTTTTCAGTCGTCTTCTCAATAAGCGATATTTTCAATCAATTTCACAGCGCAGGCCCCGCCTACTGTGGTCACTTGGTATGTTTATGTCACTCTAGCTGTTACACAATACTTCAGCTTTTATCCGGTTCCTATACCGCTCTAAAAGTATAATTTTTTGAGAGTAAACACGATTTCGTCGATTGCAGTGTCCGCCCACTGGAAGTGGGTTTTCCTTAACCCGTAATGTACTGCGTGCAACACATAGTATTGCACCCAAAACCGTTCCTGAGCGGCCAAATGCAACACACGGTGTTACATCAGTACCAAACCACAATTTTTCCGTATTTGAAATTGTATCGTGGTTAAGAGCTGTCACTAACTAAGATACAAATCCTTAAAAGGCCTTCCTTGTAAGTGTTTTCGAATATGGAGAATAACATATCTCTCTGGGACCTTTCCCCTCCAAAAAAACTAGGATTTTGGCACCACCCTTTTTGAACACCATAGCAAGCAATAACGAAACAATCGACAGAACAACTACTTACTCCTACAGATAAGGCTTCGACTGAAATTACTTTTCTATTGACTGCGGACCTCATTGTCTAGTTGTAAAAAAGTTCAATTGTTGTCTAGGAGTGACATTAAAACGCAAACCAGATTTTGCTGATACAATAATGGACAGATATGTTCTTATCCATATTCCAAACCGTATCCTGACAGCTTTAGCCTTCACAAATCGACGATTTCATGTGAACCCAGAAAAAGACGGTTTTGAGTGGCCAAGTGCAACACACGGGGTTGTACGATTTGAAGAATAGATAGAAACGTCTGGCCATACAGGCAGGAACGGTGAAAATAGCCTCGGTACGTTCTGTGTTAAGTCGCGCCATATGCTACCTCCCTGAACACATGAAATTTGTCAGCGTTCATAATACTGATACTTGCTTTTCTTAGGGTTTGTGGAATTGGTAGGAAATTATAAAGGTAGAAATCGACTAAAACAATTCGTGGGATTTGGGTTTTTCTGGCGGAATTGTGGAACGTATGGCAAACGACTATGCCGCATTCATACACAGCGGTGCCGGCGGCACAGTGGGCCCTTATCTCTGCACCTCCGCCGTGCCACACTACCTCGCTGCCTTTGATCGTGCCACGCGCTGCCACCGGCACCACCGCAAAGTATGAAGGCGGTTCTCGATATGTTATGATTTCCAGACTTCGCTCAGTTTCAGAGAGTGAGAAAAGTGTCAACTCCACAATTCCGCATTTTCACAAATACGTAATTTCCCCACCTCTTCCGACTGATACATATCTGATGTTTTCCCACAGTGTCCACGATCTGCTGAAAAACCCAGATACCACCACTATGAGCATCGCCTACCGCTTCCACAGCTAGAAATTGTTTGGAATGAGAACGGATATGCTTGTATGCCGTATAGAAAGACAGCATTGGCACATGCCACATGGCTCAGTGCTTCATACCACACAGCCAGGCGTGCCGTGCTCCCTTGGGACCCCTACTTTTCCTGGGAGTACCTAGAATCGGAAAGAGCAAGGAAAACAATGGAAGTAATAACAAGACGGCAGCACACCAAAAAAAACCTACTCAAATTTGATGATTTCATTTAATTTGTGAAATTAAAATTTCGTTGATCGCTGTTTCCACTTGAAATAGCAGCCATTTTCAGCTTTGCCGCTTGTTGTTCGAACTTTCAACAGAGTACCGAGCTGCACTTTCACTTGCCTAGGCCATAGGTCTAAATCTTGTCAGGTTGCGCTGAAAAGGTCTTACTTTTACAACAAACTTAAACTTGTACTTATCCACAGCGCATATGCAAAACAATCGATAGTAAAGCCCACTTTATACGCAGCTGACGTGCCACAACACCGGTGAGGCCTCTTGACCAATCGATGTTGACCTGAAGGTCTCTAGTGACCGCCGAACAGGACTCCAAGTCTTTTCCGTTCAGGACGGAGCCCATATATGGACCAATACTTTATATAGCATATTCAGTGATTATTTTTGGGGGTATCGATCAATTTCCTCGTAGCATATGCTATTTTAAGGCACCCACAGAATATACCGATTTACGCGGTCGGAGATCACATATTGGATGATCGCCTAATCAATGTCCTCCGATGAAAAACACGCTTTTTGAGGGGTCAGCAAAAAGTCACCACAAGAAACTTTCTCTATCCGAATAACATTTATTATTCAACACTCACTGTTGGCTACTTTCAAAAATGCTGCAAGTCAACTTTCGATGAAATTAATACGATTTTCTCACCTTTTCATTCTTTGCGCTTGTGTAAGGCCGGGTTCATACTTTGCGGTGCCGGCGGCAGGGAGTGGCTGCGTGTCTCTGCGTCTCCACCTGCGCCACCATATGTCGTTGTCTGCGTCGTCTATGCACCCCCTGCGCCACTCTGCCTTTCTGCCTGTGAACGCATCCACGTCCTGCCGGCGCAAAGTATGAGCGTGGCCTAATTTAAAGGGCTTAATCAGTCGGCCGTACTATTCGAAACGTTGACGGGGGTCTCTTACCTATAGATTTCAGAAATTTCTTCCTCATACATTCTTTTTTGTTCATTTGTTCAAGGCAGAGCAATAGAACAGAGCAGTAGAGCGGGGGAGGGAGCTTCCCACTATGGATGCCTTTACCTAAGCCAGGGAAAGGAAAGGGATTTCTTCCTGCTCCTTTAAGAATATCTGAGCAAGGCTCAGCCTTCTCATACCACCAGGATCAACTGCAGACTCTCACGTATCTCTGATAAGTTTATTTTAGAATATAATAAGCAGATTATGTGCACTTACTCACCTAGCATACACCTGGGGTGTGACCTCATTTTAGACCCAGGCTGCATTCATACTCCGCGATGCCGGCGTCATGGGATGGCTGTGTCGTTCTGCGTCTCCGCCCTTGCCACCCTGACTCTTTGTTGTGAAATCAATTCAGTTAGAATTATTGGAGCTACTTCAGTGACTTCCCTCCCTTTTCTATCCGTATATGGACAAAACTGCCTAAAAAATTCAATTTGCACAAATACTTCCACCGAATACACAGTATACCTTGGCCTGAAGGCCGGCGTGATCTGGACTGTAATTGGTAGTAGTAGAACGTTGGGAGACGTTTGGGCCGCGATTCCTGCGATATTATTGATATGCCCCGCCTAGACAACCACAACTGAGTATCCAGGTGAATTTGAGAACCAAATTCATCAATTATGATATAGGGAACTGTTTTTGCTTCGCTTGCAATCATTGTGCTACTCATGATACTGGAACATGAATAACTGAACTTTGTAAGATTTCCAATCAGGAATATCCCTAATGCCTTTGACCAATTGTCCGTAGTTATTTATTTATTGAAGTCCAATATGAAAGTTGTCACCGTCACTTCATTCATTTGGATGGCTCCTCACCATAACGGGATCATTACTCAAACCTTTTTCTTTTTCATTTTATATGTTGTAGAAATCACCTGTGCCTACAAAAAGTTTTGCTAAACTACATATTCCAATCACTATTCAAGCAATCTAATTTCAGCTCAATTAATCAGAAAAAATGTTTTTCGTATTTTTTTTATGAGTCTATCTACGTGATTGACTATGACAACACCAACATACAAGCCATATTTCCTCCATTCCAATTTATTATAAATAGCTCCGATGGTGGAGTCGTTGCAGCTTGATCGCGATGGGTAGTAGAAAGTTCGACCATACTCACTTTCTGTTAGGAGGTGTGGCCGCAACGCATCACAACACCTTTCTAGCATGAGCTAGCAGGGACCACCTCTTAGCGACGTGGAATGTGCCATGAATGTCTATTCTACGAAAGACAAATCAAATATAGTTTATTGATCTTAATATACATATAGTCTCCATAAGAATAAAGTAATTCCTTAAAGACACACAGGCAATCAAATTCATATACATGGATTACAATATACAAAATTCATATACAATGATTCATATACATGGATTACAATACAGCCTTTGATTCTCAGAAAATACTAGCAGATACATCGTTTTTTCTTCAAAGGAGGTCTATGTCCCGACTAAAAATCAAAATAAAAAGAGAGTCCAGTACTGCGGAAGGAAAGAAATTACTGAAAAATTCGACCGGCGCGTGTGCGCTTCTTTCCTCTCCCCACTAGTTACTACTCAAAAATAGTAAGACTGAAAAATGAGGAAAGTACCAGAAAACATTGGTAAAAACCTACCCACTGCTGTACTACAGAAGAAACGCGTAAGAACGCGCATGAATTGCAAGATTTGAAGCAACAGCGCGGGTTCAAACACGCTCTACGAAAAAAACTTCACAGGACACGCCTTCGCTACATTGTCTACTTCGAAAATAAAACAGGTTTCCGGCTCTTTCAAGCTTGTCCTGATTAATATTACATAGCTTCAAATACGATCTTTAGACCGCATTCATACTCAGCGCCGGCAGGTCGTGGCTGCGTTCGCAAACAGCGAGGCAGAGGCTCAGAGACGACGTGGGCAACGAGGAAGAGTGGGATAGGCGTAGACGCAGAGATATGCAACCTTCCCCTGCCGCCGGCACAGCAGAGTATGAACGCGGCCTTATGATCGCAACCAGCCTGCGTTCATACATACATGAATGTGGAATCAAGGTTTCCGATGACAATGTCTCTCGGAGTATTCCAGGGAATTGATAAGAAGTGGTAAATTTTAGAGGAATTTAAGGATTAATTTATTGGAACTAGCAGAAACTAACACTTATGAAGTGAGAAAGATGTGCATCAAAATCAAAACGGTCTATGATGTGAGTTATGGCACCAAAAAACCTATGACTGTAGTGTTCCTTCAGGACAGTCTTGGAAACTCAAGCTTTCAAAAAGCCTGATAATATAGACTCTCTTCCCAACTTATCTCTTCGTGCTACCTCGGAGTCGTTGTTAAAGGAACCGGAGGGGGGTCCGAAACAAGAGAAACATACAAAGAAATGAGCATTTCGTAACGAACGCAGAAGGTTAGAAGCGATAATCGGTGAAAAAACCCGAACTCAAAAGTGCATCGCTGCGGTGTGTATTCGCGCCTCATTCGCATCCAATACACTGACTTTCCGAGTTGTCCGCTGTAGAAGACGGGCCGTGGGCCAACGTTAGTTGTAGCACCTGACTCCCAGCGCAGTGGAGTGGCCATTCCCAACTGCATTAGTATTTATTTAAGTACATCTAGAAACAATATAAGAAAGAACAAAGGAAAAAGTAAAAAGAAAAAACAAATTTATGATGGAAATATCTCCTTTTGGCACCATGCCAAGGCGTCAATTTGGCGAGTTCGTGCAATGGCGGCCACTTAAACACGTCCACACTACGTTTGTTCTACCGTAAGCCAAAATTACCCTTTCCGGTGCCTCAAATCCCAATTATTTCTGCTATGCCAACAAGACTGTTAGGTGGAATTATTTATTGACGACCCATCGCTTCGACCAGATCGTCTTCCTTGAAGGACTAAACGTCGCGGAAGGTTTCAGATTTTGTTCACAATAACACCAAACGCCTCATACCTCTACCGGTTCTGACGGAAAACTAGGAAATCAGGTGAAGAAACTCTGCACGAGAGAAAAGATAATTGAAAAATTATCAAAAAAGAAAGAAAATTCCATCATATTTTTATTTATGTATGCGCCGGGTGGACCCGCCTGAGATAAGGGATAAGAAAGGAATGATGAATACTGGAAAACTTGACAGAAGGACCGACGCCTGTTTTAGAAAGATTTTTAAGATTCAAATTCTATTATATTGATATACTTTCCTTTTGTGGGTTTTTTCCTTTTACTTTACCGCTGCACATTGAGAAGAGATAATAGGTGAGTGCAGTGGTGTGAACCGAGTCATAGAGCAGCTACGCTCAGACTCGAGTTCGATCATTTCCACAGGAAGTCAGTACCGCAATCCTTTATGAAGTATGTATTACGTACGCAAATAGCCTATCATATCCTACCCATCCTCGACTTTGAACAAAAGGAATGTGCATGGCCTACTCCAAAAAGGACCGATCCAAGGTTGAAGCTAAAAGGCATAAAATTTACTATAAGCAATAAAAAATAAGAGATTTGCAAGAGCACCTTATAGTGAGTATTAAAGCAACCACTGGGCTGTGACCACGGATACCCGACCGAAGTGTTGGCTCATCTTCAGTCGTTTGTCACCTGGATACCTACATAGACTTCAACCGGCGGACCTCTCCGGGCATTATTAATAGTTCCTTTCAGAAACGCATTGGAAATCTCAAGTTGTCCATGAAAAACTGCTCGGCGATCTTTTCACATGAAGTGCGTATGAAATAGTTCCTCAGGTAAACAATGGAAAACCTGACTATGCCGTAGAGAAAATCGCAGCCTATTACTTCCAAGATTTATACTTGACACGATCGCAACGCATCTGCAACATAGACTCCGCGACCATCATGGGAGTATGATCGCTGATATCGAGAGGGTGGGGGGGGGGTGTAGCCTCATGCCAAATTTTCGCTTTGCGGCGTCGCACTAGCGGCACCTTCAGCACATCTTGCCGCGGCCAGTTGGACTTCCGCTCATCATGCAACGGGCTTGTACCAAGGAGGTCCTCCAGGAAATAGCTGTTTATCTCATCATTATCTAAAAACAATAACTTTTGTGCCCTAAAAAGACAAAATAGTAACATAGAAGGTAAAGGAAACAATAGCATTGCATGATAAATCCTTATCGAGAAATTATTAATTTGGGCATCAAACTTCAAAGGCAGTTTATGCAAAGTACACAAACACACGCGAAGAAATCTGCCGCGCGCAGCCGCGCGAAAATTTTACATAATGCTACACACCCTCGTTGTGGGTGGCGGAGTCGCAAAAGGGTTAGGACAAGTTGATCGCTCCGGGACCCAAGGACATGCTGCACTCCTGACTTGCCACGTTGCGAAATCTTGTCGATAGACATCCGAAATAATGTGGATGTGGGGAGAGGAGCGTTTCAAGCCAATGCAACGAAATTCGGCTTTATTGGGCTGATTGAATCTCGCCATGAACAAAGCAAGCCACTAAAGGTGAAGTGTGGAGGAGTGATCATAACCGGGTCAGCTGACGGCACGTTCAGCCTTACACCCAGCCAGGGACTATTGCTGACCTTTGCAATCACGACCCTCACCCTATCTCACCCGTCAAATACGACCCCATGTCGAGGATTTTTCGACTCCGGGTGTACATTGATTGTGAGTACGGTGGCATGCATTTGACGAGAGATTAGGGAGTAAAGAATCTGAGAGTGGATGGTTCATGTGTGGCTTCACAGCCCCCTACCCCAAGTCTCACCTCAAAAGGCATAAGAAAGGCAGTCTATGGCTGTAGCGGGGATATGGGCTAATACAGAAATGGAGCCTACCGTGACATTCATTCACTTCACATCTACAACAGCAATACGCTGTTGTCTTGCTTGGCGGCTTTGACTGCGGTGAGGCAGGGACCCATTTCGACCCTACATCCTGCCAGCGGTGGTGCATTGCGTGTGCAACAGGACTGTCAAACTGGAGTAGTACTGTTACGTCTGAAAATCGTCGTGCGGCGTCGCACTCGTCACGCCATCAGTACGACTTGCAGGAGTGCGTTCGAAGTTCCGCTCGGGAAGCTCTGGATAGCTCTGGATAGCTTTTCAATAGCACAATATTGAGCGAGCAGAGTGATCCGTGGTCGATTTTCACCGATGTCAAAAGTGCAGCAAAATGAATGGTGTTCATTTTTTGGTCGTAGATGCTGTGTGAGCCAAGTTATGACCTTCATAAGGTGAAAAAATGCGAAAACAGGTCAAAGCTTTCCAAGTGATCCGAGAAAACAAGACACTTTCAATTTTTGTACAGTCAGATACGAAATGTAAAACTATGCTTAACCTAATCTAATCATCTCAACATGATTACTCGTTTTTTCAACAAGCGAATAATTTTTGTGATAAATCTCCCGGTGATAAACACTGAAAAGTGCGAAAACGTGTAACGAAGTGTGTAAAGTGACGAGCCAACCCAAGATAATAGGATTTTGAGGAAATTCAAGTGGGAAGGAATGGAACTTTGAGTAACTAAGCTAGCATCTCTTCAGTACTCTGTTCCCTCCACTACCCTCCAAGCCGGCACCTAAATTCCAAAGGAATAACCGTAAACTCCTCACAATCTACAGAAAGAATCTGTTCAAAACCCTAATCTACAAGGCTTCACACGACGGCTTCTATCTGAAGCAACCGCCACAAACTAAACCATCAACAAAGGTTCAATTCTTGCTCTGACGGTTGTGAAAAAAAAACGAAAGTTTTTGAATGAAAAGCAAAACACAGGAAGCTCTTATGCAGCAAGCCTTATAGTCCACCTTCGGGGCTCTCAGGGCTACACCCTGATTAGAGGCGCTTTCTAAAGCCCGAATGGCAGCGAATTTCATGAAGGCTTCGTGAGCTCATAAAAATCTTGTCAGTTGTGTTTTCGTCTAGTTCGACTGCTAACCCGCTGCATTGCTCGCCGACCCCAATACGGCATTTGGTAACAGTAAGCCACTAGAAAACAAATAAACAGGGTCGCTCAGCCTCAACCAGTCCCTAGTTGCTCCACGGGTTATACTTCCTTCAAAAACTGAGTTGACATTTGAATGCATTTCTGGTTTATACAAATAGGAGGTAAGGGCCGTGGTCGGTGAGGAAGGTAGTGCTCCCTTACAACCTCCCACACGACTCTGGCGCTAAGAATTTATCTATGGCTTGATTTTGGCACCATGCCTGCGACAAGGAAACCACTCCCTACTCCTATCTTACCTTTGCCTTATATAGGATATTGGTGGAAGTGATAAATTGAAAGGATGAAGTTCATGGCGTTTACCAGTTCCATCTGCGGGATCATCTCATTGTCAGTGCGCATGAATGCGCCGCGCATTCTGGTTCCATTCGTAGTGGCAGGTAACAACAATTCGGCCTATACAATGACTTGCGGGGGCCAGCTGATGTATAAGTAGTTCTTCCATCCTCCCAGATAAGTCTGGTACCAATTCACCGACCCCGGGAGGATGGAAGGCTTGATTGGCCCTTTGCGAGCGTTGATGCGGGGTTTGATCCCCGCACCATGAGAGTGGGAATGCGCGCCACCTAGTCACTTCACCACCTCGGCTCATGGAAGTTGTAATTAATGATAATTCATGAAAAGTCAAAAAGCGCTGCGCACTACCGTATTCTACGAATCTCAAATATCTTTTTTGCGAGTGAAATTCGGCTGAAAATAGTAAAGTTAGTAGTGGAGCTCGAGAAAAAGAATGATTCAAGGAAAGCATTCATTCTGGGCGATCACCATCAACAACATCCAGCTGACACCCAGGGTGACACGAGTCGAATAAGTGGACACACTCGTACGAGAGATGGACGAGTGTGTCCACTTATTCGACTCGTGGACGAGTTTCCGATTTCAGTAAAAGCCGTTTGACACGCGATTCAGACACTCAAGCTTCATGCATATCACACTCACGATGAATCGAAACCAGCACTACGTACCGCATGCGCCGGAACTCAAGAAATTCATGAAGGCATTAGGTACGGTAGTCCAGGGCAGACACATCAACTGGAGGTGCATGCTACAGGCTACGACAAAAAGTGGAGACTTTACGATCTTCAAGGGGAAGCAAGAGAATATTCGAGAAATAGCACTTCAATACACCATTGTTGTTCTATATAAGTCCATAAAGCCTAATTTTCATGTTACTACCGTATTTCACTCTATCGCGAGTGGTGTAGTGTACGCCACGCACTTGTTTACCTCATGATATCGTATAGATGATCGCATCTGATAATGTAGCTAGCTATCTTAAGACATTACTCAGCATTTCATGAAGGCAATAGAGGTTTGCTTCAAGGTTAGGAGTTAAGAAAAATAAAAGCACTATAATAAGTCTAGTAAATGTAAATAAACAAGTGAATACAAACTCACAAACTGGATGCGATGTGGCTTGGATGATACTGTTCAACTTCATGTCAGACGCTGTCTTTTCCACTAAATGCATTCTCTATTTAGGAGGGACCATTCGGGAATTGGGGAAATGGCCATGAGCTGAAAACATTACAATCTCGATTTAAATAACATAAAAAAGTTGTAATTTTTTCTGATAGTATTGAATCTTAATTAATGAAGTAATGATTGAAAAGAAGTTTCCGCGAGTACTCCGTTGGAACTCTTTTTTCAACTCTCACTTCCCTACCGTATACCGTTCACATTTCTGGTAACTTCCTTCGAATGATGGATTTCGCTCTTACACGCGAGCTTCGCCTGCCGGAGTTGTCGTGGGAAAACAGCATCTGCCAGTGAGAGGACATAGCAGACAAACAGGGCGGATTGATGGGGATTCCTTAACTCTTGATTTCAAGAATTTCTTCCTTCCACAGTCCATTTTGTTTATTTGTACAAAGCAGAGCAACAGAATAGATCAATAGAGCGAGGGGGCATCCCACCACAGACGTTTTTTTTTACCTGAGCTAGGGAAAAGAAGGGAACTCCTTCTTACTCCTTCGAGACACACGCAAAAATATTGGCTTGAATGTGCCGAGTGACCCCACAGAGAACCTTCAGAGATACCCAGTTGTGCAACTTTATGAGACCCCTCCCCCCTCATTGCGATAGCTGCTTTTTTTTGCTGAAATCAATAGTATTTAGTACAATAGGTGTCATTAACAATGATAGTCGCCTGCCGGATCAGCCTCGTTCCGTTCAACACAAAAAAAACAAATATTAATTTGGTGCATATTTAATACGGCTTTTTGCGTTCTTCTGGGGTGTGTACGCTTTTGTTGAATTTTCGCGTAGCCGCGCGCGGCGAGCGACGCCGCAGATTTCTTCGCGTGTGATTGGGTACATTGCAACACTCCTTTCAGTGTTTTACGCCCGAATTAATTATTTCTTGATTAGAATTGCAACCATGTAATCTAATTGTTCCTTTTACTTTTATATGTTACTATTTTGTATTTTTTATGCACAAAACTTATTGATTATAGATGATGATGAGATGAATAGCTATTTCCTGAAGGACCTCCAAGGTACATGACCCTTGCGTCCTGAGCGGAATTCCAACCGACCGTGGCAAGTTCTGCTAATAGCGCCGTGAGTGCGACGTCGCAAAGCGAAAATTCGACATAGGGCTACACACCCGTTCTTCTGCAGTGAAAACTGACGCTCTGACGACTACCGGGAAGCATTTCTTGATTGCCGTGGTGACAACGCTCCTGAATAATTATTTTAACACGTTCTTGTTATATTTTATTATTGTTTCTGCTAAATAAAATTGTTAAAAAGGGCCGCATTCCTCATGCACCAAGGGCATCAAAGGAAGATAATTGGATGCGCGTAAAAATGAAAATGGTAGTACTACATAGCGGGGCAGTGAAGAATAAAGAGAAATAGACAAGAACATAAGAGCTTATCTTCCCGGTCGTCTTCACCGCGGAAGAAATTGGTCGCGCGTCGTTTACAGACGCACTCAGAAGCGAAAACGGATCTGTGATGTGTGAGGAGGCTTGGTGAACCCATAAGAAATGTGCAGGGCCTTGTTAACCCATACGCATATAGTACCGCGTGCACGTGGTGTTCCACCAATATCAAACCACAATTTTTCCGTATTTTGAAATTGTATCTTGATCAAAAACTCTCCCTATATGTTTTCGAATATGGAAAATAAATATAAATAAATATCATTCTGGGACCTTTTCCTTCAATAAGTAGCTAAGCTTTTGGCACCACGCTTTTTGAACACCATAGCAAGCAATAACAGAACAAGTGAGAGGACAACTGCTCACCCCTACAGATGAAACTTCGTGTAAGATTACTTTTCTATTGACTGCGGACCTCATTGTCTAGTTGTAGAAAAGTTTAATTCTTGCTTAGGAGTGACATTAAAACGCAAACCAATTTTCCTGGTACAATGATGGACAGATATGTTGTTCTCCATTTCCGAAAACGTATGCTGACAGCTTTAGCCTTTAGAAATCGAAGGTTTCATGTGACCCCCCGAAAAAGGACGGTCCTGGGTGGCCAAGTGCGGTGTTGCATGATTTGAAGACTACTAGATAAAAATATCTGGCCATACAGGCAGGAACGGTGAAAATAGCCTCGGTACGTTCTGTGTTAAGTCGCGCCATATGCTACCTCCCTGAACACATGAAATTTGTCAGCGTTCATAATACTGATACTTGCTTTTCTTAGAGTTTGTGGAATTGGTAGGAAATTATAAAGGTAGAAATCGACTAAAACAATTCGTGGGATTTGGGTTTTTCTGGCGGAATTGTGGAACGTATGGCAAACGACTATGCCGCATTCATACACAGCGGTGGCAGGGCGGGCTGCCTCATCTTTGCACCTCCGCCATGCTACACTACCTCGCTGCCTTTGACCGTAGCCATGCGCTGCCACCGGCATCATCGCAAAGTATGAAGACGGTCCTAGATATGATTTCCAGACTTCGCTCAGTTTAGAGAATTGGAAAAGTGATAGCGAACCGTATAAAAGGGGTCAGCCAGGGTTTGCATCATTTCGACAGTCAAGTCTACCATGATCGGGTTTCTGGTTTTGTGCCTCGCCATCCAGCTACAAGCGTTTAGCAGAAACCAAGACCCCACAATACCGCCTAGCCGCAAACAGAAGTCAACGGAGCCACCTACGGAACCACCTACTACACGAAAACCCGATGAGAAGCTGGCGGCGTGTGCCTGCGGCGATTGGTCACTGGAAAGTTTGTCATCATGTCATGTTCCCGTGTAGCTTAGCTACATGTACTTATCGTATTGCAGGTGTTTATGTCTTGAACACTTTGTCAGTGTCTATGTTTGGGTTGAACCCCATGCAGCTGGCCAACTGCAAGCCCAATGTGAGAACAGCGATAGCAAACGGACTGTACAAGCGTATTGCGTAAAGTGAATAATTTCAGCTGTATAATCCTTACAGAGGCAGACTACGTAAGGTTTGGTACATTCTCAGAAGAATTTCACATACAAGACTTTTTGGAATTTCCAAAGAAGTAAGTTTGAAAGGTTTAAAAGCACAAAATGCAGAGTTTCCCTTAAGTGGTTGCCTCTTACTGGAAAATATAGTTCGAATGTGTTTCTATATTCGACGAATTGGAAAACGGGGTCAAAGCGTATTGTTCCAGGTAATAGATCAATTTACCAGATTGGAAACTCAAGGTCTTTCAGTGGAGCCAGAAGTAAAGACAAAGTAACTTACAAAACATGTCATTAATTATTGCACCACATCGTATAGTTTTAGATTGGCGGACATCTATGATGGACTTAATCCACAAGAACAAAGGATGTGGATACGATATTTCCCCTATGCCAAGTTTATCGGACAGTTAGCGAAGATGCGAAAGAGTAACACAGAGCCCGTAGAAATCATACTCTATATATAAAGCAGTATAAATAAATCTTGTTTTGGATGGTGCTCAGAGCTGCAACAGAGTAGTTTCAGTGGGTATCAGCTAACACAACACCACATTAACAATGAAACACCTCCAAAGAGAGAATGATACTCTAATGCGAAACAAAACATTTCACAAACGTCTGAATTCACAAAACAGTTGATATGGCAGTGAGGGCGCATTATCAAAAGTTGCACGCCTAAAGTATTGTTCATAGTTTTCGATTAGAGCGATCGCGCGACCGTCTGAATCACTCAATCAATACGCATCTTTTTCATTCCACCTTTCTCGCCTGAATCGCAAAGTTTAAACACAGCCCGAAACTTTGTTCAGAGTTCGCGGTTCTCAAGAATCAGGCGGAGTGAATAGATACACATCGATCAAGTGATTCAAAGATCGCGATATAAGCGTACCTGATCGATACACATCTTGTCCTTCCCGCCTGAACGCACGATCGTCTGCGAACTCTGAACAACTAACGAGGAGATGAGACCAGGTCGAAGTGGGCTTTTGCACTAAGACATTGATCACTCGCGCGCTTTCAAACCCTGATTTCAAATCAGTGTAACAAATCTGCCAAGCGATTGTCTGAATGGAGTTGTGGAGGTTTTGTTTTTCTATTAAACAGTACTATCACATGGTAAGTCCGCGGGTCCGTAGGGTAGGAGGACGGCGTCATCGGGCGGAATCATTGCGAATTTCGTGTTCAGGGGCTCGAATTACCGCACGGGCAAGTTCTTAGCCAATTCGAGGATTTGATCAAATTTTGGAAAAAATCACGGGCAATTGGGTGGCAACACATCAAACAGAGAAGAGGTCGTTCACCTTTACCGAGCAGATGCACGAAAACCATAATCGTTTCACGCAACGACGCCAGATTCGTGCCTTACGGGAGTCTGCTCATGTGAACAAGCTGAATCGCAGATTCTCTTCGATCATGTGACAGGGCAGAGAACAAATAATATAACACTTACTGTACACGACAATATTTTTTTGGAAATTTCTCAAATGATAGAAAATGCCTCATGGAGACGAAAAGTGCCTTCATGAGGATCTCATCCATGGTCCCATCCAACTCGAATCACCATGACTGCATCTGGGCTATGCTGCTACTCGAATGTACATAACTTCCTCATCATTATTTGCGACGTGGGCGAAGAGCACGCTTATATCTGTGGAACTGGTGCATTTAGAAAACTCCATTCGGAAAACCGTTTAGCCGATTTCGAAAGCAGGTCCGCGATCAGCATCCGAAAGCGCATCGGGTGATATGGGTCCCATCGCAAACGGCCACTTCGACGAGTGACGTGCAAGTTCCTGACCAGCGTTCCAAGAGTCCAGGTCACCAGTGTTGTCTGACTGGCAATCCACTGTAGAAACGCTTAACATTATCATAAGATTAAGACTTCGGATTACGCCTTTTTACAGTATCTAGCCTTCACCCTAACCACAATTCTTGTCTGCTCTCAGTTCGAAATTGTATTTGAAGGCACTTTCCGCGATTACATTGAATGGGTTTAAAGGCATATTCCAGGATTATTGGAATATCACATCTCCTGCCGTGGATGGATAGTTCGACCTAAGACACGTAGGCTGTACCTTTACCGAGGCGTGGGGGTCAGTTCCTGGAGCGTGCAGAGCCAAAGAATCTAGCGCAACAGCTCGGCCCCGCCCACCACAGCCGGGGGTGTGTTGCAAGTATTCCAGTGCTTAGTGTGGGGTCAGGTCACTCAGTAGTGGGTCTACTTCACGAGACGATTGCTTGACTGCCAGTTTCGAGATCTTGACCACGTAGCTGGTCTACCAATGTCAAAGATAAGAGTCGAATAGTAAAGGCAGACCCCCAGCTGGGGTGGGCGGGGCCGAGCTGTTGCGCTGATTCCTTGGCTCTGCACGCTCCAGAAACTGACCCCCACACCTCGGTAAAGGTACAGTTTACGTGGCTTGAGTCGAATTATCCATCCACGGCAGGAGATGTGATATCCCAATAATCCTGGAATATGCCTTTAAGTGCTGGATCATGAAACTAGATGTGCTAGAGAATACATCGAGAAAGAAAAATTTGAAAGTCCCCGAAAATGGCAAAAATGAGCCTCCTGACATCTGACCTTGTGCGAGATTACCGCGTGAAAACGAGCCTTTGAATCAGTTGCCGTGGATGGTATCACAAGGAGCCTCGAGATATTATCTATTTCCCCAAGTGAACGCTTCATTAACTACTGGAATTTCTTTTTGTCTTATCTTATCGCAGACTCGCAGGCCCACGTAAACGCCACGTTGGATTAAAAGCTTCGTCCAATGCCGGGTGGGGTCGCAGTTGCTTCCCGCGGGCTTAGCGCTGCCAGGAGGGTTCGTGGCACTGCTCGAAGGGTACAGACTCGACATTTACCCGGGGATCTATCGGCTGCGGTAGGGTAAATAGCTGGTGGGTCTATCGCGGAAAGTGCCCTTAATGGAAGATGTAAGAAATTATACTACGTACTGAAATTATACTAGAGAATTACTACTTATACTACTTATGCTACTATACTAGAGAAATTATACTAGAGATGTAAGAAATTATACTGCAAGAGTATTAAGACTATTTGTACCAGTCGGACTGGCCGGCGTCAACCGGGCAATCCAATTGCAAATGTGGCCGCTCCAAATCTTAGCGCTGTGCCAATATGGAGAACGTGGCCGCTTCGTACCTTGGCGCTGTGCCAGGATTCGAAGCGGCCACGATCACCATACTGTAGCGTGATTTGGTCAAAAATTTTGCAAACGGAACGCGCCACCGTGTGCCGCCGTTGACGAAGGCAGGCACATGATTGACGCGGTGACGGCGTCAATGCGCAGAGTATGACCGCGGCCTGGGACTTTCTTCGCTACTTCCAAAATTTCGCCGTTGATCAACTTTTGCCTACATCAGACCCGTCTACCACACTTCAGCGCATGCCCCGCCCGCTGTGGGTGGGACGTAGCATGTGCATCCCTTTGACTCATATACCATCCATCCCGCCTTGTTACCACATATTTAGTTTCGCGAAAACCTCTCTTTATTCTTTGATCCTTATCTTTGATATCAGGTGAGCTTCGCGATCTACATCGTGTTACGGGTCATCAGTGACAACCGGGCTGTGGGTAAAAAGACGTGGATAGAGGTTACTCAACGATTTGTCTGGCCACAGTAGCCTCTGCATAAATCTATATATTTTACATTTGTGCGGCTGGGGTGCCCTCTTACATCCAACATAAATGCCCATCATAGCAACAGGTGACGATCACATGCTATGCCCTCCATGCTCCTGCAACTTTGCCCACTCTCTAGTGTAGTCCATCATATTGTCCAGCCCTCCGTAAGAAAATCGACAATTACGGCACCTAATGCTGCAAGGGTTCAACTTCTACGACTGTAATCACTATCGTTCTATGTAGCCACATCTCATTGGTGATCTTGACAAGCCGTTTTCAGTCGTCTTCTCAAAAAAGCGATATTTTCAATCAATTTCCCAGCGCAGGCCCCGCCTACTGTGGTCACTTGGTATGTTTATGTCACTCTAGCTGTTACACAATACTTCAGCTTTGATCCGCTGTGGAAAAAGTATAAATTTTTGGAGAGTGAACACGATTTCGTCGATTGCAAACTCCGCCCACTGGAAGTGGGTCTCCCTTAACCCACAACGTACCGCGTGCAATACATGGTGTTGCACTCAAAACCGTTCCTGAGCGGCCAAATGCAACACACGGTGTTACATCAGTACCAAACCACAATTTTCTCGTATTTTGAATTTGTATCGTGGTCAAAAGCTGTCACTGTATGTTGTCGAATATGGAGAATAACATATCTTCCTAAGACCTATTACTTCCAAAAAGTAGCTGGATTTTGGCACTTTTTGAAGACCATAGCAAGCAATAACAAAACAATTGACAGGACAACTACTCACCTCTACAGATGATACTCCGACTGAGATTACTTTTCTATTGACTGCGGACCTAACTGCCTAGGGTACAAAAGTTTAATTCTTCCCTAGGAGCGACATTAAAACACAAACCAATTTTTTCTGGTACAAACATGGACAGATATGTTGTTCCCCCATATCCGAACACGTATCCTGACAGCCTTAGCCTTCACAAACCGACGGTTTCATGTGAACCCAAAAAAGACGGTCCTGAGTGGCCAAGTGCAACACACGGTGTTGCACGATTTGAAGAATAGATAGAAACGTCTGGCCATACAGGCAGGAACGGTGAAAATAGCCTCGGTACGTTCTGTGTTAAGTCGCGCCATATGCTACCTCCCTGAACACATGAAATTTGTCAGCGTTCATAATACTGATACTTGCTTTTCTTAGAGTTTGTGGAATTGGTAGGAAATTATAAAGGTAGAAATCGACTAAGACAATTCGTGGGATTTGGGTTTTTCTGGCGGAATTGTGGAACGTATGGCAAACGACTATGCCGCATTCATACACAGCGGTGGCAGGGCGGGCTGCCTCATCTTTGCACCTCCGCCATGCTACACTACCTCGCTGCCTTTGACCGTAGCCATGCGCTGCCACCGGCATCATCGCAAAGTATGAAGACGGTCCTAGATATGATTTCCAGACTTCGCTCAGTTTAGAGAATTGGAAAAGTGTCGACTCCAGAAATCCGCATTTTCACAAATATTTCAATTTCCACACCTCTTCCGACTGAAACGTATCTAATGTTTTTCTGCAGTGTCTACAATCTGCAAAAACTAGATTCTCCATCACTATGAGCGTCCCCTATCGCTTCCACTGCTAGAAACTGCTTGAAATCTAAACGGATATGCTCGAATGTCGTCTAGAAAGACAGTATTGGCCTATGCCACGCCTCAGTGCTTTATACCACACATCCATATGTATGTATGCTCCTTTGGAGCCCCTACATTTCCTGGGAGTAGCTAGAATTCGAAAAAGCAAGGAAAACAACGGAAGTGATAGCAAAACGGCAAAACACGAAAAAAGAAAACATACTCAAATTTGGATATTTGATTCCAGTTTGTGAAATTGGCGTTGATTACTGATTTCATTTTGAATGGCAGCCATTTTCAGCTTTGCTGCTTGTTGTTCGAGCTTTCCACAGGGTACCGAGGTGCACTTTCACTTGCCTAGGCCATAGGTCTCAATCTGGTCAGGTTGAGCTAAAAGGGTCTTACTTATACAATAAGCTCAAACTTGTACTTACCCCATAGTGCATATGCAAAACAATCGATAGTAAAGCCCACTCCATACGCAGCTGACCTGCCACAACACCGGTGAGGCCTCTTGACCAGTCGATGTCGACCTGAAAGGCTATAGTGACGACCGAACAGGACTCCCAGTCATTTCCGTTCAGGACACAGCCCATATATGGACCTATACTTTGTATAGCATATTTAGTGATTACTTTGGGGCGATCGATCAATTGCCCAGTGGCATATGCCATGTTAAGGCACTCGCAGAATATTCCGATTTAAGCGATTGGAGATCACATATTGGATGATGCTTAAAGGCACAGTGCACGATAATATGATTATCTTGATTCCATCCCCGAGTAGATAGCCGCCTCCACAAGAGCAACATGTCTGCCATCACCGCGGCGCGAGGGTCTGTGTTGAAAGCGTGAAGAACCCGTTAATAAGATGGCGGCCACCGTCTCAAGATTACCCACACCCATCTTACGATTTGCCAGCAGGGAAGCGGTGGCATATGCGTGTATAAGAGGCATGATATCGACTGCGATAAGAGAAGATAGGCAAAAGTTCCATAGGAACAGCAATCTTATCGGATGATATTATCACGCAAAAACTTGTTGAAATGTTTGCCTCTGGTCTGAAGGCTCGTCGAAGCCAAAGGTCGGGGGCACCTAAATACCATGGTTTTTGAAAGGATTATTTGGCTTTTTCTTCACTTATATTTTCTTCAGCACCTCCAGAGTCCTTACGGAGCGAGACGACGCACAAAAATTATCGTGAACTGTGCCTTTAATAATTGCCCCCTGATGAAAAACACGGTTTTTTAGCGGTCAGTTAAAAGTCATCACCCGATCTTCTGATTCGAGTAACATTTATTATGCAACGCTCGCCGCTGGTTGTTGGAAAAAATGCTGCAAGTCAACTTTCGATGAAATTATTTCGATTTTCTTACATTTTTCATTCTTTGCGCTTGTGTAAGGCCGCGTTCATACTTTGCGGTGCCGGCGGCAGGGAGTGGCTGCGTGCCTCTGCGTCTCCGCCTGCGCCACCATTATCTTGTCTGCGTCGTCTCTGCACCGTCAGGGTGCCTGTCTTTCTGTCTGTGAACGCAGCCACACTCTGCCGGTGCAAAGTATGAACGTGGCCTAATTTAAAAGGCTTAATCAGTCAACCGTACTATTCGAAACATTGACAGGGGTCCCTTGACTATAGATTTCAGAAATTTTTTCCTTATACATTCTTCTTTGTTCATTTGTTCAAGGCAGAGCAATAGAATAGATCAACAGAGCGGGGGAGGGAGCATCCCACTATGGACGCTAATTTTACTTAAGCAAGGGAAAGGAAAGGGACTCCTTCCTGCTCCTTTGAGAATATCTGAGCGAGGCTCAGGCCTCCCATATTCCACCGGGATCAACCCGGTGAAATATGGGAAGTCTCATGTATCTTCGATATGTCGATATGTTTACTTTAGAATATAATAAGCAGATTATGTGCGCTTACTCACCTAGCATACACCTGGGGTGTGACCTCATTTTCGACCCAGGCTGCATTCATACTCCGCGATGCCGGCGTCATGGGATGGCTGTGTCGTTCTGCGTCTCCGCCCTTGCCACCCTAACTCGCTATTGTGAAATCAGTTCAGTTAGATGTTTTGGAGCTACTTCAGTGACATTCCACCCTTTTCTACTCGAATATGGACAAAACTGCCTAAAAAAATCGATTTGCACGAATACCTCCACCGAATACAAAAACACTTTGGCTCGAAGGCCGGCGTGATCTGGACCGTAATTGGTAGTGTAGAACGTTGGGGAGCGTTTGGGCCGCGATTCTTGCGATGTTATTGATATGCCCCGCCTAGACAACCACAACTGAGTATCCAGGTGAATTTGAGAACCAAATTCATCAATTATGATATAGGGAACTGTTTTTGCTTCGCTTGCAATCATTGTGCTACTCATGATACTGGAACATGAATAACTGAACTTTGTAAGATTTCCAATCAGGAAAATCCCTAATGCCTTTGACCAATTGTCCGTAGTTATTTATTTATTGAAGTCCAATATGAAAGTTGTCACCGTCTTTTCATTCATTTGGATGGCTCCTAACCATAACGGGATCATTACTCGAATCTTTTTCTTTTTCATTTTATATGTTGTAGAAATCACCTGTGCCTACAGAAAGCTTTGCTAAACTACATATTCCAATCACTATTGAAGCAATCTAATTTCAGCTCAATTAATCAGAGAAAATGTTTTTCGTATTTTTTTATGGGTCTATCTACGTGATTGACTATGACAACAGTAACATACAAGCCATATTTCCTCCATTCCAATGTATTATAAATAGCTCCGATGGTGGAGTCGTTGCAGCTTGATCGCGATGGGTAGTAGAAAGTTCGACCATACCCACTTTCTGTTAGGAGGTGTGGCCGCAACGCATCACAACACCTTTCTAGCATGAGCTAGCAGGGACCACCTCTTAGCGAACGTGGAATGTGCCATGAATGTCTATTCTACGAAAGACAAATCAAATATAGTTTATTGATCTTAATATATAGTCTCCATAGGAATAAAGTAATTCCTTAAAGACACACAGGCAATCAAATTCATATACATGGATTACAATATATTAAATTCCAAAAAAATCGTACATGAAATAAACACATCAGCCGGGTGTCATAAGTATAATCAGCACCTAGTAAACGGCAAAAAGAAATGAGGAACACTTTGATAGGGACACGGGGACGAGGAAAGAAGAAAACGATGACCCGCTTCAGTCGGCACTCAGGAAGTCTTTCTTGACCCCCATCAAACAAATGAATTCGGGCAGGACGGAGGCCGGGGATGATGACCACAGGGTAATAAAGACACTGGAAAACCTAATAATACATTTAATAAGTATCACAAAGAACCGGATAATGGAGACAGTAGTATAGACAACTTAAAATTAGAATATCACGATAGAAACTCCATATTTAGTCTTTCTTACATACACTAGAAAAATTAAATGAAATGTGAAAGAAGAAACCGGAGGAATACGGTCCGTTGGACGGAGGACAAAGGCAAACGGTTTCGGTTTGAAAGCGTTGGACGCTGTGGTGGCTGTATAGGAGGGCAGTATGTGGAAGTGAAGGAGATTTTTGATATTATGAATATAATGAGGATGAATCGATAAATGGTCATGCGAGAACTATGAAACATGGGTTATGACGCCAATACGGAGTGACTCTCGAAAGACGTCACACAGCATAGACAGCACATATTTCTAGCTCTTTACCAATACCTTCTGACATTTGCCACGAATAGCCCAATGAAACTGGTTGAAATCAGTTTTCGTCCACATTTCAGTGTCTGTGGGCGTACCATTTACTCTTTCGATCACTCTGAAAATACTCTTTATTGGCAATACGAACTCAAAGTAAACGCTCTCAAAGAAAAAATAATTTAATTAATATTAGGTGTTGCCGAAGTGAAGAGGGAAAGTTCATTTTCGAGCTTGTGACCGAGTTCGAGTCTTGTACACCATGACACACCGGGAGTACAGGATTATTTGACAGGGGGTCGTATTTGAGCAGACAGGAGGGGGTCGTACTAGCAGAGTTCAGCAATAAACACTGAAATCTGAACTTTAAATAGGCAGCTGAAAAGCGAAGGGTATCACAGTGAATCCGTGGAAGGAAATGTGATATGAATATCTTTTTCAGGCAAGAATACGAATACATAGCAATAAAACACATTGCAAATTACTGGTACCGTAGAGGTCAAAAATGGGGTTGTATTCGGCCACTGTAGAGTGGGGGGGCTCGGTACTGAAGCGACCTATTTCCTCGACACCTGGGAATGCCGCCTCACTAGGACAGTATTCTATGACATCATCCTGCATATTAACCTATACGGGATGGTCCATAATCCGTGCAAATGTTGCATTGCAACTATTTCTTGAGAGCAATACAAGTTTTTTTAAAAGTAATTTGGATTACAGTGCTTACTACAACTTTGATATTTTGAATGTTGATAGCTGGTGATTTTCGCCGCAGCGCGATGCGAAAGTTGTTACAAGTATGCCGAGTTACGGGCAAAAGCTTCGGTGTCGGACGGGACTCGAACCCGTACTCTATTTTCCGGGCACTCACTCATAATTCTCTATTATGATAATTTAGTCAACGTCCGATTTCCTTTTCTGTTCTTTCCATTAGCGTTAGAGACTTAGAGCACATACAGAGTCAAGAAAATCAGATAGCATCGAAAATCAAATTAAAGACGAAAAACGTAGTAGCAATAAACAGTTATCACCTGTACCTTATCTCTCTGCCCATATCTGATAAACAGAGAACCTTGCCTCGCCCACCGCTTTTTTCTGCTGTTCGATTACTTTCGAAACACAACTCGATATCACCTCTGAAAACATCACAAATCTGGGAAAAACGTATACACTCCATACACTATTTTGAAAACTTTCATTTCTAAGGTCAACTCAGCACGAAGTTATCGCGCATGCGGATGCACCCCCACCCAAAAACATAACGTCTGCGCCAGATGCCGGCAGTAGACTTGGCCTGATGCCAGACTTCGCGATTTTGTGACTTCACCATACGCATGCGTTGTCGCAGCATCAAATAACAAAAGGATCGCGAAAACGCGTGCGAAATTGAGAAATTGGAGAATCACAGGACTGCAAAGTTAACATAAACTATAGGATTTTTTATTCGAACTGCGTCAAAGCAATGAATTCATTTCTTATCTGAAAACCAGAAAATGTGCACCCTTACTTTCACGCAGATTACGATTTTATACATAGTAATTATACTCGAGGGCGGTCATCTTCGCTTTCGGCCTGTCATAATGTCGCATAATACAAAAAACACTCGTCATTTCCTACGTGATTCCCATTCACATGAGAAAACAATACACAGTAAACAAAATCTGCTCGACATTCTAAAAAAGGATACAACTGTTTGTTTTCCATCAGTGTGACCGATCAGTTACGCATAAACCCCAGGCAAAACACGTATGGAGCAAAAATAGCCATCCAATGATGTTGAACGCAGCGCTACTCACGCGTTGCTCATGTATATTTTATTACGAAGTACAAAAGAATAACATGCAAATTACATTGAAGCGATACGGCAGTTTCCTAATCAATCAGTTTATAAGTTTGAGCGAAGATAGATTGAATCTTACCTTCTCTTGTGATAGGACAAAGTGAGATCAAGATCAAGGGCCATTTTCATGAGCATTGAAACGCACTGCCCATCATTTAGAGAGAAAGCCGAGCCGTGGGTGGATGTGTTCACACTGGAATGAAACAGACTTCGCATTAGACCAAACGTAATATTTCGTGACGAGCGCCAAACAAACAAACAAATACAAATATTCTTGAGGGCAAAAATTGATAACAAAATAATAAAAATTGGATCAAGGAGCCGAAAAATGTTCGGAGAAAATCATCAATGAAGAAATAAAACTACATATCACGCGAATATGTGATCCCACTTAAATAACAGCATATCGGCTACCTCTTAACAAATGGAGCATCCCCTTAATTCGTGCGCCACTTCCTTATTTTCATATTACATGCTAAAGCGGAACAATGCGGAATCATTTATAATTCTACGACTATGCAAGCTCTCGGCGTGCCCTCACACATCAGCCTTAATATTAAAATTATAATGCACCAATCTGGCAACGAAACTGTTTTCTTCGGTTCAAGCGTAATAACATACAATATGATTTGACATAAATTTCAACATAAAAACAACCAGAAAATATGTGCTCACAGCATTGCATTCCACATTAACGGATTCGTGGCCATATTCATGAAAGCGCTCAGCTGATTCGTAGACGTCACCGATGGGCTACCACCACTGGTGGCGGCGTCTTCACGGAGAGGCGACGCCGTATCACCAGCCAGCGAACCTCCAGACGAGCCAGCTTGAATCTCCTTAACAATCTTTTAAATATTTTAGCACGCAAATATGTAGGAAATCCATTTATTGAATATGGATCCACTTTTCTGAAAGTAGTTAATTGGAGTGAACGGAATGCCCCTGGTAATCTACCTTCGTATGAATACACTCATTGTTGAATAATCGGGCTATGAAAAACCAGCCAATCAAAACATACTCAAACACAGTGCTTTCTGCAGGCACTAGTTGGCCGATTGAAATCTAATCGGAATATGACAAATACAAACTGGGAGCGAAAGTTCTGCGCCGAAAGATTCGTTAGATCCACTGTGTCGGTATCTTCATCAGAGAAACAACTGGAACATCAAGACCCCACGGTTCACAGGGGAGATGTCTCACTCGGAGTAAAAAGTGCAAAAAAGGGTAACGGTTCTAGAAAACACCTAAGATATCATGTTCTCTAAAACATGAAGTATGAAAATTGTACTTAGAACAACAAGCACTTCTTACCGCTTCGAAATTATGGCACATAATGATCTAGCCACTTACAATAACCCTGGACCCTTGCAAAACAATTTAGAAGAATTCAAAAAATCAATTTTTACAGGAAAAAGTCGCGTATATCATATATTATGCCGGAAGTCTAGCACAAAAGCCCTAACTGGAGGTCTTGGACAAGGCTACACAATGAGACAAACCTCATGAACATTCTCTTGTTCTTCTTCCTCTACTGGATAACCAGCGGAAATATTGATAACTTCACTCGACTTTGGCAGATTTTCGAGGAAGTTGAATGGATTGGCCAACTAAAATGTATAGAGATTGAATCAGGAATCACACGAATAGATGACTGACAAATACAGCGTAATACGTTTTATTCAAAGCTGCTTACCTGACTTGCTGACTGCAGTTGTTGGAATGCCAGAGCGACGCTGTCTGACGGAGGAACCGCTTGGTTACTCCCACCAGCCCGAGCTCGCTTTACATACGGTTGAGTAGGTGTCTGTAATGTATAATAATATCAATAGTATGAGAAATAAGTATGACTGTCTACGTAAAAGTGTGATGACCTTATAACCAAATTTTCACCCACTTGCCCACATCAGCAGACTGAATTTTGATTAATGTTCCCATATATTAACCATAACAACTGAATTTCAAGAAAAGCAATCACAGGCAGTGATAGGTGCAATTTGGACCGAATGGAAGGATCAATGAATATGAAGGTCGAGGTGCTCAATAGTACAGAAGTGAAGAAATAACCGAATGAAACGGTCAGAAACCCGAGAAATAACACCCTCTTTCTGCCGATGATTCTCGAAAGGGACGGGCAGCCATAGAACAAGCGAGAGCTGTTGAAGAAAACGGCTTTTATGAAGCCCGGAGGCACACTTTCTTCTTTCTCATCGGAAATCTAGCCACATATAGTCTTTTTGGAACCATGGCTTTCATTTGCGTGACCCACTTTAGGAGTTCCCATTACCCACGTTACCCCTATCACTGTCTTTAATCATCATAATGCAAGTATGTTTTAAAACAAATCAACATCAACTAGAAAACCAACAGGATCTAAGAAATTCGATTAGAAAAAATTTAGAACTGAAATATTTTCAAACCAAAAAAGATATTTGAACTCTTAATAGTAAAAAAACTTTGTTTCATCCGAATTATGTTTGTTTTTATACATTTCCGTGATAGTCTATTCTAACGAATCCCTTTTCTCTGAGACAAAAAGCGTCAAGAACACTGTATATAAAAGTTTCATAAATATCCGTGGGATAATATGAATTAAGTTTGAAGCATTACTAAGAAAAGTTTTGCTTTCATTGAAGAGAAAGAGTCAGCTATTATCATAACACTTGCTCGTAGCTCCAAAAAGCGAGTTCGCGCGGTGCCCTGCTTTTATAGCAGAAATTTCACGGCATTTTGCTGCATCACTAGAGAGCATTTGTCGTTTTTTCCCCGATTTTATTCCCTTGATTCCTTTAAATCACCCTTCCTTTCCTATTAAGCCGCCTGATCATCCATCTTCTGAGAAACTTTCCCACTTCTTGTTCTATCAACATGCCACGGTGGCAGCCAGCTCTAAGCCTAGGAATGCAATAACTGAGTAATGCACGCGCAAAAAAAAGAAAAAAGATATAAGCATTTAACGCTTCATACCGTCGGTCATATTGCTTAAGTCCATCTTTACAAAAACCAGAAGTCGATAGTAAAAACACCGAGAAATAACTAGAAAAAGCAATGAAGCTTGCCAAAAAATCTTGCAAGACCATTCTTCCCGAGGGAAGCTTTCATTCACACTTAACCTCATTAATAACAGCTTTCACGGAAGAAAGAAGATGAAAAAAAGAGCTTCGATAAAAAATCAATGAAGTAGTACTCACAGTGCGGCCAGAATTGAAAGAAGGCTGACACCCATTACAATATGTTATGGCGCATTTCATGTGGACTGCGGGCAGAGACATAGCTATTTATAGATACAAATTTCCCTCTTGAAAAATAATATGAAACAAACGTTGCACAAGGAGAACCAACAAGCTTAAATTGATGCCAGACTTCGCGATTTCGCTATTCTGCGATTTTGCGCTGTCGTACTTTCGTACGCGAAATCGCAACATCGTAAATCGCAGAATCGCCAAATCGCAGAGTCTGACATTGGTCTCAAGGGCGGTTCAAGAAGAACTCCATCAATATGCTCCTTTGAGGTGAAGGTTCCAAATAGTGATATCGCAAGGAGGGGCGGGATCTTATAAAAAATTGCACACCAAAACAACTTGGATCTGTGAGAGGGTAAAGTGCACATTCAAGCTTTACTTTTGCCTGAACATTGGTGGAGAAAGAATAGCTTCTTTTCCCCTTCTAGACTCAGATAAAGATAGCGTCCACAGCGAATGCCCCCCCCCTCTCCTTAATGGCGATAGCACCTATGTTTCAATTTATAGTGTGAAAGGTGAGCCCTGTCACGCTCGTGCTCCCGCCACATACAAATTCTCCGGTTCTACCAGGTTCCCAAACTGATTGTCGTGTACCACCAGAACACGAATAATCGATGAGTACAGAAAAAAACTGGCAAACAATTACTTTACGAATTTTCTGGATACGTACGAAACAGGTAGAAGCAAATAATTAAAAAGAATTAGCGAAACCCCGGGAGAATACTGCTAAAGGCAAAGAAAGTAAAAAAAAAACTTCTATATGCACTGTCCAGAAGTGCCATATTTTAAAGAGAAACTGACAAATGTAAAAATGAGGAAAAAATTAAAAATTGGATTAATTGACGAAGATGTATGGAAAGCTCCAATGGACTATTTCCTCATTTGAAGTGGTCAGTAAATAAGCTTTTTCCTAAAACAAAAAAACCAGATTTGAATATACGAAATGAATAAGGAAATCGATATCTGTAATTTCCCCACGATACGATCATCCCCGAATTCTAGAAAAACCACTCCCATTGCCGCTTCCACTCACCGGGCAGCGCTCCACTCACCTCAGCATCCGTTGTCGTATACTTTTTCCGTTCAATAGGCTCGACGGCCATCACACGCAGTTTTTTTCGACTTTGCTTATCGTCAAGTACATCCTGATGGAATGCCGTCATATGTCCCCACATACTTTTCGTACTGCTATCGCCACGTTTCAGTACTTTCCAACAATACACACATTCCACGTTCTGATTCTCATTCAGTAGACGATAATGATCCCAAATTTCCGATGACTTTTTGCATGTTTTCGCATTCTTTTGTCCTTTCTTCTTCACATCATTTGACGATGAATCGAAAGGATTCAGAAGTGATGAGAGGACATCGACTGCCATCACGTCATCGGCCATTGACGACGTTGATGGAGATGCGTCCATCGAGTACAGAGAAGACAGAAGCACCGACAGACTAAACGGCGGCCGATAAGAAGACGATAAAGAAGCAAACGCACGACGAACGAGACAACGGCGAGAAACGACATTAAATCTACAGCGACTTCTTCGCTTGTCGAGAGATCCGATAGCATTAATACGGCGTAATAAATATCTTACGCTATTTGTAATTTAAATGACACAACTACTCAAATAAGCAGAAACTCGGGGAAACCCAAGTCTTCGAAAATGGAAGACAGCTCTCACGCAGAAAACCTGGTGACACCACAGTACGAGGTACTGTGGCTGCCCACGAAAATAGTAGCGGCATCCGCTTCTAAGTGCAACAATTACTTTTGAATGTACTGTTACTGTTTGGAACTCCCTTTGATGATGTATACCTTGCGCATCCTTAATAGAAGGCCCGTATCTAAAATTAGGACCCATTACACCTACAGGACAGGCATTCCAGCATTATACATAATGCGTCTGTATTTACATGGATCTATGCCTGTCGGAAAACTCCTACTGGAAGAATTGAAATAAATTCAGATGGGTCTCAAAAATCGGATTGAAACGTCTGAATCCAGTTCCTGCTATGACAGATAAGATTGCCCTCGTTCGAACCATCACAAAATCTGGAGCGCTATCGCAACGAGGGGGGTGGGATCTTATGAAATATTCTACCAATTATTCACGCTAGACTAGCGGTTCTGCCTTGTCTTAGGTTCGCACGCATAGTCGTAAAATCGCGTGCAGAATTGCAATTCGCAAAATCACAGAACCACATAATCGCGAAGTCTGACATCAGTCTACGGCCACCGTCAGACTGCGATTGTGCCGCATCGCACTTTCGCACGCAATACTACGACCTTGAAAGTGTGCAATGCTGCAACTTCGCATGCGAAGGTGCGATGCCGCAATCGCAAAGTCTGGCGGCGTCCTGAGGGCGGTACTCAGGTGCTACCGTGATGAGGGGGCATTTCATCGAATGCTGAGCAGCAAAGCATCACCAACGTGTCATTCTGTACAATCGGGAGTAGATTTTGCCTTAGCCTTGATGGACCAGGTAAAGGGTTCCTACCCTTTCTGAGTTTCGGCAAAAATAGCGCCCGACGCCGAGCAGAATGGCTGTTCTCTCATTACCATCGCGCCGTTACTCGTTTTAACTATACCTTTATAAAGCCGCAGAACATCAGATAATTGCGTTGTTTTTGGAGGATCCAAGAAGCCCGCTGTAGATTCAATTTCGACAATAAAAAATGGAAAAAAAGGAATAATGAGAAGGAAGTGGCGGTGAGTAAACGATGGCAGAAGGAATTGACAAAGTTACGGCAGAATCCGCCATCACTGCAGAGCTGCTTCAGGTGACATCGTGCCGAAAGATTCGGCGGAGGAAGTGAGGTTGAACGAGCGCCGAGGCGTTGGCGGTGGTTAAAACAAGGATAGAAGGGAGAGCGGGGGTGCGCCATTGCCAGCCGAGCGGCCATCGAAGACTGAAAGTCGGGGAAACCCGCCGCTAGAGAGCGTGGGGACCGTGGACGAGCGAGGGACGTGGCAAAACGCAGAGGACACGCACGAATGGAGAGCGGCATGGACGTCACGGGGCTGACACAGCATGGCCATGATGGAGAGCATGTGAGAACGAGACTGAGAGAGTGAGACGGGGTCGGAGGCCCCGATGAAGTCACACACAGGTGGTGGGCCGCGAATCGATAGGCAGGGGTCCCGCCCGACCCAGCAGGCGGGGCTCAAGGTTGGACCGGGGACGTGGTGGACGGGGGGACGACGGGTCTGTTGGCGACCATCGACGGGGGACGGGGGCCGACGACGACACTGGCCTGACCTCGTATTGAGCCGCCCCCGGTAAATCAATCAGATCCGCATTACACCTTGATCCTCGGACGGGGGAAAACTCTCACAATGGATTCTAAAAATAAGTGAGATCACGACTCTTCATTGATTCCACTGATCCATTGATTTGATATTGATCGTTCGGAACGTAATATTTTCGAGCTTTAGTTCTATCTGTAGACACGGCTTGCTGGCACAGCATGGGACTGGCCACATGATACACCTGACAGCCAAGCAAAAGTTGAACCGGTGCCAGGAAAAAAACCACACTTTTAAAATAATACTTCGCTATAGGTGTGACTATTCAGTAATGATTATTGGTGGATGCTTTCCTAAAGCTTACTGGAATAACAAGAATAAATAGACTTCTTCAAATAAACCTTTAATCGATCCAATACTGATCTTGCCTTGGGCGTTGCGGTCATGACAGGTCACTAAAGACCACGCGGAAAATAAACCAGGGAAATGGGCATTACTAATTAATTTCCCACTATAACACACAAAAACTCTCACAGGTTATCTAACCCTCACGGCTTGGTGATCGCTGACATTAGAGCCTGTGGGAACAAAAAGTATAATAGTATCGTCGAACCTTACTTAGCTGGTACTAGATCACTCTGACAGGTCAAAATCACATAAATAACATCATAAATAATAACAGTAAATAAGTAGAAGTCTAGAGGTCGTATGTAAGTTGCTCATCAAATATGATATGCTTTTAGCTTCAGTGATGCTGCAGAACAGCATAAATTATGAATATTACAACTATTTTATAATATATAAACAAGTGTGCCAGCACGGTTTCTTCCTGGATTCACCCTTCCCTGACACTGTTCATTAGATACGGTGAGCTTTCATCTTCAGTGATTCTTTTTTTACTTTCCTCTGCTTTGAAATTTTTGTGTTTGGATTTTAACTACAGGAAGTCACGGAGCTCTAAATTTTGCCAAATTGTTTTATACATAAAGTACTACTTAAGTACACCGGCATTATTTCTTTGATAGATTCGCTTCTCTTCACGAGACTTAGGTAGAGTTCAAAAGAAATTATTCAATAAACAAATATTAGGTTGTAAGGAATGTTTTGACCGGTTCTCGCAATTTCAACTTCGGGAGATCATAACTCGGCTCAGAGTGCATCTTTTGTCTCAGAGTAAGCACCATTTGATTCGCTAGACTTTTGGCAAGTCATGCACACTTGCATATCTGATTTCGACGATGGGCTGATGATTTATATAGCGCGAAATCAGAAAAAGTCGACCTCAATTCACAATTCTTTCTGAACACACTGCTGCTGAACAACCTGTCCAGATGTCTGGGAAAGTGGAGCTTAGTTAGCGCTGGATCTGGTGAATATGATGGACGAGTAAGGTCTTCAGCCTGCAACTGCTTCAATTACTGGAAGAGGATTTGTGGAAAATGCGCTAGCGCATAGCTGCTCTGAGGGGTTGCGCGGCACCATTTTTTTTGGGGTTTTTTTTAAATCTACTCGAATCGAGGCTATTTAAGGTGGTCAACTAAGTTCGTTTGCTGAGGGGCAATACTTGTGGATTCCCCTGCAAGTATGGGCGCTCATCGCTTTCTGCCGTCTTAGTTAAAGGGATTTGAACAATTGAAAATTCAAGCAACTCCTTGTCATTTCCGCACTACCGAAACCAGGTACAAAGTCTTTCCTCCAATGCTTCACCCCCGCCCCTTGCAGCACACACACTCGTGGTCACCTTCGCTGGGACTCGGCTAAACAAGAATTCGTGAAGTGAAGCCATCTAAAAAGTGCCTCTTTCGCAGTACTTTGTAATTTTCCTAATAATTCGAAAACCTTGTACCATTCCAAAAAAACATATTCGAGAAAGAGCAACTTTTTGTCTATCTAGGACACAATGTGTAAGCTGATTCATGTTGACGCGCTCTGAGATTTAAGTTTATCTTATGAACGCGAAAAACCGGCCAGAACTTTCCTTACAACCTAATATTTGTGGGATTATAGAGGTTAATTTTAGGAAGTTATTTATATACAAGAAATAAAGAGCATTGATGGACCAAGTCAAGCTCCGCTCACAGAGGGCGGGGCATGCACCGAAATGTATCGAAATTTGTTAATTGGGTTCCAATATGACCCAGACGTGGGGAAAAGATGAGTGGTATATAGCGCTGTGATTACAACATAGAAATTCTGAAGTTTTAGGATGAGATAAAAGTGGATAGGAAATGCTAGGCACAGAAAAAAGCCGTACTTTTATCGACTCTACTGTTTAACTGAATTTTCTCAGCAGATGACCGATCAAGTGGGCGGAGCTTAGCTGGGACGAGCTTATTATTACCCACCTGTGCTAATTTCTCGCTAAATCTGGCGAACACTCCATCAGATGAGTGAAATTTCTTCAGATGTGTACGTAGATTGTTTGGACTACGATCATCACCTTGCCATGAGCAATGCAGACAGATCACTCCGCCGACACCATCTGCAATAATTAGTCCGTATTCTCGGATAATATTTCTTGATTTACGACCACTTCTGTGGAGCTTGCTGGTTTTTCCATTTATCGATTTAGCGGTAGGTGATTCGCGTGTTACATCAGCCATTAATTATATTCACACCATCACCAAATGTACCAGCTTTCGCCGACGAAAATGATGAAGACGATTGCAAATCACATCATTTGAAGCATTTTTCAAGGGTTTGTGCGCGGACAGATCACCGTCGACTCAAAAATTAGTTGCCTCTGTTTGAAAAAAATAGATTATTGAATAATAGAAGAGTTTGGTAGTTCCAGGCAGGGTTCTAGGCAACTTTTCCAGTAACCAGCTAGGCTTCTTCAATTCGAAAACTAATTTGAATTGAGAATTTGGAGATTTAAAACTTTACAGAGTTACTGCGGAACGACTAACATGTATTTAGTAGGATTTGAGAAGTGCGAGTTATGAGACTGTCTTTATACACTGCGGCATTGCCAGTGGTAGGGCGTGACTGCGTTCACCGCAAAAGAGGCAGAGTGGCATGGGAGGACGCGCACAAATGACGCAGCCACGCTCTGCCGCCGGCAATGCAGAGTATGAAGGCGGTCTAAGCTGGTGATTTAACCGCTACGCTTACCGTGCGCTTGGATTTCAACATTTTGCCACCTTCGCTTGCCTCGTGAAAATGACTATTTTTATATCGGATTCACTATGTATTACCAATCTCTTGTTTGCAGTTATTATACCGAATGAATTATTTATATCGAATACAAGTCACCATTTATAACTTCCAGTTATTGAAGGGTAAACTCTGTTTTCTGTCCTATACAAAAGATATTATTGCAGTAATTTTACTTTTTCATGAATAGCCTTTCAAAGTCCTTTCAAAACTTGTTTAGTACGTCCTGTTTCTGGTGTTGGTACTGATGCCAGAAGTGTGGGCGATGGCGAAAAGGCGGAATACATCCGAACAGATGACTCACAGGAATCACCGACAAGTACCGCGTCGGTGGAATTCCGCATGGGCGGGGTCAATTACGTAGGCTCACGCGCGCATTCAAAACGTTCGCTTGTTTTTGTTGTTTCCCACTTTCGTACACACACACATGAATCAATCTTTTCTACGTCACATAATCTATCACATATCACGGTTTTGGATATTGTAGATGGCATAGTAGTTCTGATTTTTAGTAATCAAAAATCTTTAACAGCAAATTTACAGCAAAACAAATACATTTGAAATTTTCGTTCATTCTTTCAGCGACCTTCCTATCTAGCATCATCAGAACGGCGTAGGCAGGGTACACGGGGAGTCGATGATTCCTCGACAGGGGGTCGTATTCAACGGACGAGATGGTAGGTCGTAATTCCAGAGCTCACCAACGGTCTTAGGCTACATGGTAAGCGAAACGTGCCGTCACCTGACCCGGTTATGTAAGGATATGTGACTGAATTCAAGTGATCGATACGAAAAATATAGTGATAAACTACCTAAATTATTATGCAATCCGTAGTAGTTACCGATACTGTGGATAATATTAGGTCTATGCAGAATAAATGGCCGAAACGTAATTGGCCATAACTTCGCTCAGACACAACTTTATTTGTCGAAATAAAAACCATTCGAATCTACAGAATTTTGCCAACGATCTGGTAAGGTAAATATACCATCACGATCAAATTCTGGATTGCGAGAATCAATAAAGTCGAGAATGGCATTTTTACCGTGCCTAGTTTTTCTGCCGCAGGTTTGCATCGAGAACCAGGAAAAAGTGGTAATCCGTCAGGGATAGGTCTGGGGAATAAGGGGGGTGAGGGAGAGGCTCGATGCCTAACTGCATCATTTTTTTACTGGGTGCGCAAAACAACGCAAAACCCCACAGTTCGCAAGTCACCCGGCAGAAAGTGATCGAGACTCTCCCTCACCCCCCTTGTTCCTCAGACCTATCTCTGACGAATCACCACTTTTTTCCCGGTTCTCGATGCAAACCTGGGTCAGAAGGAGTTCGTCGAAACGATGCATGTTGAAAATGCGATCGTTGACTTCATTAATTTTCGCAATCCTGAATTTGATCATGATGGCATATTTTCTTTACCAGATCGTTGGCAAGGTTGTGTAGATTCGAACGGTTTTTATTTCGACAAATAAAGTTGTGTCTGAGCGAAGTTATGGCGTTTTGAAGAAAGTGGTCCGTTTTGGCCATTTATTCTGCATAGACCTGTAGATGGTGAAAGAAAGGTCGTGCCTGGATCCCCATTGAGGGGCGGGGGAGGTCGGACCGGAGCAATCACATTCCCTGACATGCGGGTGCGCCCTGAGTGGGAGAAACCCATATAACATTAGCTGTTAACAAGAAACAGTCCCAAAGTAACGTAATACCCAAGGCGACGAGTGGAGTACCACTGGAATACTCATTAAAGATGAATCAGCAGCGATCACTCTGTGAATCCGCAGCTGAAGCTTGGCCTCAGGCATGATCATTCTTTTAAGCTATTTTTTAGAGACGCTCCTTTCATTTGCTCTTAATGAATCAGGCTGGAGTGTTCTAATGAAGCACGCTGATGCGATAAAAACTACTAAAATTTGAAAATTTATAACTACAGCACGTTTTGTATAAAATCCCCAAAATATCCAAAATAAAGGGAAGGAACTCTTTTTTGCATAATTTTCCCATTTTTACATATTTCAAACTGTACCCGAAAGGATTTGACCGCCAAAAAAAAATTTCAAAATACCATTTTGAAGGAAAAATAGCGCTGACCTTTCTGATGTCTTGTTTACCTGTCTGTGTATCGCCGACATAGTTCAATAGGCTACCGAAGAGCAGGTTTGGTGAAATACAATGGGAACGCTTGGGACTCAGAACTGGCGAGCTTAAACAATTTTTTCATCTCTAATCTTTTATAGCTTTTGAAGGAAGCGTCCACGGTAGTCCAATGATTCTAATTCCGTTTGAAATCACTCTACTAGATACAATACATGAACAGATACACGAAAAAGGCCTACAAATTTCCTTGATCCCAAAGCGGAAGTCGAAAAACAGAAAGAGATGCACTCGTTTGAATTCCCGCCACAACATCTGAACACCGTCAGCAGACAGAGCGCGGTTCAAATATTCGCGTCCAGTGTTGATTTGCTTCTCGCTCTGCGTCCTCCATAAGTGTCGCATTTTTGCTCCTCAGCTCTCTGACGTTCGAACTCACTCGGATGCCCACCCCGTTGTTCGTCACTTTGGTGAGCTCTATCTCAATTGGACTTTTGTATATGCGCGTGAAACTTTGCATGCAGCCCTTAATAAACAAATATAACATAAATATGTGGGTAGCAGAAAAACCTCAATTTCCGTAGACGATTCCTTCAACCAGGTACTCCTCTGGAAGGGTGAGCGCGTGTGTTTGGTATCTGTTGGCCTTATAGATCACTGAATAAGCTAAATTTGACTCTTTCTTCGATAATTCTGCATGGAAAAGAAAACGTTAGGTCTTCGGCCTAGGACTTGGTGAATGAAATACATTTTTGTAGGGGGGGGGGAAGAGAGGGCTATAAAATTAACACCTCAGCCAATTCACATTGCCAACGAATCGTTGTGTACATTATTTGTTGTGTGCGTTTGGAATTCTTCTTTTCTTGCATGTTTTACAACATGTAATGAAGGAATGAAGTGTATGTATTCTCAAAGCCTTCCAACAGAAATGGCCCTTCACTACCCACCGAACATTGCAGAAATGCATGCCAGTAAAACACCTAATTGTATCTGAATTCAAGTCATTTTTCGCCTTAATGTATGGAAGCGAAGTAAAAAGTCTCATTCCCTGCGAAGAAAAATTGGCAAAAATGGAATTCAGTTTTTTGCTGATCCACCTAAATTCAAATGAACGCGTTGTGGAACCGCACAAAATAAAAAGAGGGTAAAATGTAACCTGTTTTACATTTCATATTGCTTCCATCATCTTAAAGGCCCCTGTAAGAGGGGCGGGAGGAGCAAGAAGGAAGCAGAATTGGGAACGATGTTCTCTGCAAATAAAAAGGCCAAGTATGAAGAGCTAACCTGTGCCAAAACCCACATTGAAAAGCGCACTTCTAGGTCCATAATGGTGATCATACCCACTTCGAATTGCAGCGCCTGAGTGGCCGAATTGCTGCGAGGGTGTGGCAACGTTTGGACCTGGTTAGCATGTACATTTTTCGTCTGCGTCTACTCCTTAGCGGCTTGTGATGCATAGGGATCAAAAGAGGAAAAGCTGCGTATGAGTATAGTTCTCGCCGTTGTCCTGGTCTTATACAGTTTTTTGCGATACATAGCGCCTCTACTGCATATTCCATCATACGTTGAAATTATCACTTCCTGTATCCTCAAGAGAAAAACTGTAGCCGGGAAATTGTTGTATCCTTAAGGAACAGCTCACAGCCTCCCCCCTCCCAAGATCGTCCTTCTCCTTATTAGGAGCGATAGGTACCGTGTGGTGTATGACTGCAAGCGAATTCTTTAGGGTGGGCAACTTATTACCAGTGAGGCGTTCGGAAGGAGATGCACTTCTACCCCCGTTGGTCATTGTGTGGACCAAGTTGCATTCAAATTCCGCTACGATTCTCAATGGAGGTGAAGAACGTGGCTCATTCCATGAATTGGTTGATCACCACCGGAAGTTTTTTTTATTTGTGAACATCATTCCAATATTCATCGTTCCCATACTCGAGCAAGTGACAGTTCAATCCAACTTCTGACTTTTTGAAGTAGCATCTAAGAAACTATTATTATTATATTATTCTTATCACTCATTATTTACAAAGTACCCACAAAAAAATTTTGCAAAAAAAGCAAAAAACATCACAAAAAATTATTAATCATAGAAGTCCCGAGCATTTCACGAAAACCGAACAAACTTGAGTATCCCTACCGACCAAATCCCAGAATCTACGACTTATTCGAACGAGTTCGTGCAAACAATTCCAAACCCATTAAAATATTGCTGTCTTGGCGAACTACTCCATAAAACTCCATTTATTGCAACTTGAACGATTTTCAAATTTGAAATGATACTGTAACGTAATTGCTGTATGCGTCGATCACCCATCGAATTCGAACGTCGCTCTCTATTTTACGGCATTTTTTCTGACTATGTGGTGAGTCAAGGGTTTCAAATATGTGTATACGTGTACAGGTTCATTTTATTACCATTACAATATGCTCTGTTGCTGGAATAAAAATATTTTCCGTTATCTGACCACTCCAGGAAGTGGAGGGGAGAAAGCATTTTTGAGATTCACGAAAATGTTCGGGTTGTCAAACCTCCCATGATGGCCATAAGATTGCGATTTCAACTGACAGATCGGTTCACACTAACGTCAGGATGAGTCGAGGAATCTTCGGAGGGGGGTTTTATTTCGAGTTAGAAAACGGAGAGTGGTACTGTGTAAGTTTCATCAACTCTTGCTTGACGACCACGCATTTTTGAATAGATTTTAAGTCGTTGAGCCGATTTTCGAAAAAGTTCGTAATTCCTTAGAAAAAGGGCGGCGCGAGCTCATACTCAACAAAGTGTAGAACTTGCAGAAGAGGTCGGGGCTGACAATGAGTACTGGACAGAAGTGATTCTCTCAAAGTGAAAAATATTGTTTTGATTCATTTCCGGTTTGATCAAGTTTGCCAGCTGGACCCATGCCGTTGTAAGCGTAAAAAATAACCCCATTCAAATGCACTAAAAAATTTAACAAATCTTTCTGTAGAGGAAAGAATCCCTTTCGTATGACATATAATGTGCGAACGTATGTATACTTCTATGGGAAAAATATCCATTCGAAAAAAACTTATTGAATCCATGACACAAAAGGAAAGGTCACGACTATTCCTAAAGAAGAAGCATGCAAGGCGGCCTATATGTAGCTGAACATTCAAAAAAGTAGTTATCATTATGATATTTCATATGCATCATCCGTATTGATCATATTAATCATTCTTTCAGATATCAAAGCACTCGAAAATATCTGAATTTGATTTCTTAAATATATTTTGAATTGTAGAAATTTTCGGTCAAAATTACTTCTCGTTGCTTCCTATTCCTACCTTACTCCTGTTTTCATCTCATTTATGGCAGAATTTCGGGTACTGGTTGGGACACACGAATTTTGACCGCCTGCGACCCTGTGACTTAGGCTTTTCAGACACTTTGTTAATGTGAATTCTCGTCCCCACGTACAAGTCAATTCCGCTGTACTTATGACCGGGTGATGCTACTGTGACGTAATGCACAAAGCAGGTGAATTTTCAATTTGAACGAAAACTGAGATGAAGCTTTCCATGTTTCAGAAAAAATTCCATTTGTTTGAATTCAATGTACCCACACCCACTTTTCACTTCCGCATTTGCGCAATGGTCCACTCACTTTCAAAATATCTCTGGAGAAACTGTTACACGGAATATCTGCAAAAAACCGCCATGATCGCCGCTCTACCTGACGGCCTTAGTGACCGTGTGTCCCAACCGTCACCCCTAAATTTCTACTTCTGTGCGGCACACTTTTGCTTTTTCTTCTCCAACTCTCTGTCTCGGCTTCGCGCCGACCTGCTGGACACGTATTCAGTGTAGTTGAGCTTTTCACAACTCCTCAAAGATTCCCCTTTTTTTATTATTTCACAAAAACTACTTTCCTAAGCTCAGGTACCAGTCAACCCTTCGCAATTAAGCAACAAAATGTAGAAAGTCAAAGAAGACGGCTCTGGAAAACTCACTGGTATCCTTGAGATCCTTGAAGAACTCCCAAACCGGGTGTGATTTTTTGCGACCAGCATTCCGCATCCATGGCGAATAACCGGGCAACATATCGGACACTAAACACGATACCGTACTCTCCAGCTGGGTTCTTGGAACTAGCGCCATGATTGGCCGGGGTGGCACACGAGGCTGCCGCTGACCTTTTACGTCGTTCTGGATACTGTGCTGTTGTTGTTGTTGCTGCTGGACGGCCGCTGCAGCAGCAGCGGCGCTGATCTGCTGTTGCATGTGGGAGATGGCTGTGTTCAGATCCATATGAGATGGAATCAGGGACGATGAAGAGTCGCCACATGCGGCTGATTCTGAAGTCGATGGCGACGTCGTGAACTGGAACACGCAACAAGTTGATCATTTTAATTTTTTCAGCTAATTTTCACGGTAAAAATCGGTGAGGGGGACCAGTCTAGGTATATATTGTATAAAGTCAAGTTGTAGCCGCGTGTAATTGCATATCGTACACGACTACCGTAACCTCCCGCCTATGTTATTCCATAAATGCAGATGGCAACGCTGTTCGATGGTTTCCCTAACTCTGTGCTTCGTTTTTAGGTAGCCTATAGGTGAACAATAGGGGTTTGGGTAAGTATGATTCCTATTTCGGACGCTTCTGAAGGAGGATGGTTTCCCACAAAATGCTGAACATTTTCATTTACGCGCCAAAGCATCCTGCGATGTGAGTCTTAAAATTCAAGCGTATATTTTTGGCCCTAAGGCCTTATAAACAAGTGAAGTGGTGTTTCCCACTCTTAGGGTTCAGCCAGAAACTTCTTCACTGCGATAGCACTCTTCTTTGATCTGTGGCCAATGTGGGTCGAGGATTGGAGAAGACGCGACTTCACGATTTATGACGCATAGATAATAGCTTTATCTCACCACATATTGCAACCTCGAAAACAGCAAGTTGGGTGAAAAACCACAGTTTTTGCTGGAATTTGTCGAACAGACCTATTGAGTTCGTTGATCACGAATGTGACTTCCGTTTTTCGCGTTGACGCCAATCTGGCGGAATTTGCACTAATTTGGCTCACATAATTATATCATATAGAATAAAGGCGTGAAAACATGATAAACATGACCAGGAAGGTGTGGAGATAACTGCGGGTGAGCAAACCACTTTGCATGAATGTGGAGTCTCTCAACTCTAGCCTTCTAAGACCGCCTTCGTACTCAGCGCCGGCAGAGCGTGGCTGCGTTTCTAGGCAGCGAGGAAGACTGGTAGGTACGGAGGAGATGCAGAGATGACGTAGACACCAAGGCATGGTGGCGTAGACGGAGACGCAGAGACACGCAGCCACGCCCAGCCGCCGGCACCGCAGAGTATGGACACAGTCTAGTTTTTTGAAACAAGTACGCAGCGTGATCGATCCATCTCGAAAATATAGCTGTCTCTAAGATGCCATCAACGGATATCATATGCATGACCCAGGCTCGTGCTATTAGGTCGTTCGGAAAGTTCGTGCCGTTTTTGCGTGTTCACAAGATAAATTCAAATTTCAAAGCGCGTCAACACGAATTAAATTACTTGTTGTACTCCCTAGATAGACAAAAAGTTGTTCTTTCTAGATATATGTTTAGGGAATGAAAATGAAACAAGGTTTTTGAATTATTACGAAAATTTTAAATTTAAATAAATTTAAATGCGAAAATGGCACTTTTTGGATGACCTCACTTTGAGAGTTCGTGTTTAGCCGAGTCCCAGCAAAGGCAACCACAAATGTGAATACTGCAAGAGGAGGGTGTGAAGCACTGCATGGAACACTTTGTCATTGGTTTCAGAAGTGCAGAAATGAGAACGAATTGCTTGAATTTTTAATTGATCAAACTGCTTTGAATAAAACGGCAGAAAGCGATGAGCGTTCATACTTGCAGGGGATATCCGCAAATACTGGCCCTCAACAAACAACTTAGTTACCTCAAGTAGCCTCGATTTGAAAAAAAAAACCAAAAATGGGTGCCGCGCGACGCCGCGGGGGAGCCATGCGCGAGTGCAAATTATCCTCCAGCAGCTGGACCAGTTGCAGAATGGAACTGGTCAGCCATATTCATCGAATCTAGCGCTAACTAAGCCCCACTTCCCGAAACATCTGGACAGCTCCTTCAGTAGCAGTGTGTTTAGAAAGAATGGCGTTTTGAGGTCGACTTTTTTCATTTCGCGCAATATAAATCATCAGCCCTTCATCAAATGAGATTCAGGTAGGTATGTATGGTGTTGCCAAGAGTGCAGCGAATCGAATGGTGCTTATTTATTGAAATTGCAAAAACAGCACGAACTTTCCGAACGGCCTAATGTGTATAAAGAGCGCTGGTGCGCTTTTATCGACGATTACGGAATGAATTTAGGTGGGAGGTCACGGGGATCGTGTACAAACGCAATTACACGCGGTAACCCCCTGGCTTTATACGTAACACCCTTTCTGATCCCCTCAATTTTTTATGGATTAAACGAATCGTCCACGAAAATTTGATTATTTCTTTCCCTCATATGATCATGTATATTTGTTCACTAAAGCCTACTTACAAAAAATCACACAGAAGAACAAATTCTGAGAAGATATCTCCCTTCGAAGTTCCGTTCATGCGGGTATCGTGGGCTGGATCACACAGGGTGCGAAGCAAAGCAGAAGTGGTCATGTGATCGGACCCCCTTGTTGACAGCTGCCCAAAATGGTTTGGCGGGAATACAAACGAGTTGCTGTTCTTTCACATTCCCGATTTCTGCATGGAACTTCATACAGTGTAGTGATTGTGAGTAAAAATCAAAATCCCGTGCACGTTACTTAAATGCATGTCAAATACGGTCTAAACGAAAGTTCGTTGCATGATACATCATAGAAAAGATCGATGCAGATCGAAAAGCAGGACTTAGCCTATCATGGATTAATTCCGCTAAATCTTACCCACAAAGACGGACATACCGCGTCTTTATCTTTGAACAACGACATGACCATAGCGGACGATTCTTCTGTGGGTGGTGGCAGTGGTGGCGGTAAATCTTGTGGTTGTGGAGCTTGTGGTGGTGGTGGTAACGGTGCAGGACTTCCTGAGACAGTCACGTCTGGCAGACCGGTAGTGGTATTCGTTGCGGTCAGAAGTGTTGACTGACGAAACTGCGATGGCGGTGGCGGTGGTGGTGGAGTTGGCGATGGAACACTCTCCTGGTCCAGTCCTGCAATTGAATAGGTCATTTTATATTACGAAAACAACAAGGACCATCGTTTTGACATCTTAAGGATTCGTGAATGGAAATTAGTTTCTTTGTTACCCTTATATCTATGTAGCATCTGCTAATAAGGACAACATGCAAAGTTTCGCCCGAAAAAGTGAGAATTTGGCCAAGAATTTTACAACTCCCCGAATTCTTAACCGGGTGGGCGTGATCTCCAAAGCCCCGTCCCGTCGTCCGCCGCGGTTGGGAACGGAGAGTGGGACTGTTTACGGTTTACGGGACTTGTTCGGGACATTGCTTACGGGACTGTCTAGAAACTTTCTGTTCCTACATACAGTGCGTCTCCAACCGCTGCGAACGACGGGGTGGGCACTTGCTCGGAGGCCCCGTACAACCGGCCAAGACTCTGTGGCGCTGTATCTTAGCCATATTCACATTTTTTGCGTAGAACTTTGCATGTGGCCCACATGGGCAAATGCGATATAATATATGGGTAACAAAGGAACTCATCTTCCCGTGGACTATTCCTGTAAAGAGAAAGACCAGCCATGCTCCACCGTCTACTAGGTATGATTGATTGAGGCATATTTAAGGGTTTTAGCTACCGTATATTTGATATACAGGGGGTGCCAGAAAAAGGAATTTTGCCCACGGCTCACATCTCCCAATTATACAAAACATAGGGAAACGAAAGAAATGAAAGTATTGGGGCAAAATATTCGCGGAATGTTTCTCTCAAAGCAGGAACAAGCTGAGACTCACTACTTTCATTTTCATAAAAATATAAAACCTTTAAGCGGCGCAGTTGGGCTTCGGAGCAAACACGGTATCAAGGTCCCCTTAAAACAGTGGAGCCGAGTTCCATGGTAGGTCTTTTGTGGGGACCTTCCTAAGGATTGGCCCTTCGGTTCATGGAAGTCACAGAGCCCCTGCTGTTTGGACAAGGCTGCTATGATCCGAAGTATCATTTTCATGCCCAAATCCGCCTCCGGAAATTTCAGTGGTGAGGGCACGTTTTGGCTCTTGGAAACGAAGGGCGGTGGGAACCCGGAAAAAACGGGATCCTAAAGAACACCACCCAGTATGAATCCCCTTAGGTACCCAGAGTGAACGGACCTCAGCAAGGTTGTGAGCGAGGGCGACGAAATTTTGGATTTTGCCCAGTTGAGGTGACACATCTTGTTCACGCTTTCCTCGCTCCCGTTCCTGCTCGTGCAGGAGGCTGTCACGGAGTATAGTGATAGAGTGAGGTCTGCTCTTCAATCTGGGGATGTGAAATACCTCAACAGAATTTGCTGTCGTTCGACTAAAGGGGGTGAAAGTGTACGAGACAAAATTACTTTTTTTTGGGCACCCCCTGTATAATGTAGCAGAGGTTCTTGTATCAAAATCTGGTCGGCACTGCAAATCTATTTTGAAATCGACACTGCACAACTAATGTCCCATATCCAACTGTACTGATATAATTCATCTTTTCAACACTTCTGAGACCGCTCCATTGGTTGAAGGAGTCAGAGAGTATAAAGAGGATATCATCGAAACTTTGCACCAAGTGAGCCAAAAACAAACTGGTAATTTCATACGAAGTTAGGTAGCTTTGGTTTCTCCAAGCAGTAGAGGACCATAAGGTTGCAGAACTGACTTTTTCGTTTGTTTCGTTGATTATTCCATCTTGCCTACGATACCGGAAGTGGTAAATTTGGCAGATGGTCGACTAGTGCAGGAGGGGTGCTCAGCAGTGTGAAACTAGAGAAAGAACGAAATAAAACGGCGAAAAAACCGAGAAATGACAATCCGGAAGTCCCTTTCTTCTTTCGTGCCCCTCTGCGTCACTAGCCAGAGCTAGACTGCAGACGGGGGAAAGGCTAAATCAGTCGGCCGTGAAGGTTGTCCCGCCCTTGCCAGCAAGTCGCCCGTCGGATGAATGGCAGAACGACTTGCTGTGCCGAGGGGCTGATGAGACCCCGAACGGCGTTTTTTCCAATGCGAGTTTCGGAACACATCACCACTTCTGAAGCAAAGGGTTCGTTTTCGGAGAACGTGTACTCCCGGTCCTTACTTTCTCCTTGCCCCTCCTGGTGCCTTCGAGTGGCTGTGTCGATTGGCACCATAGGAGAAACATCATTTTAGAACCCTATAAGGAGAAAGTTTTGTTGTGTTTCGTGGCTGGAATTAGAGCTGAGGTACATCTATGCTTTTTACTTGGAGAGATTTTTCAGAAATGTTATTCAAAAGAAGTCCACCAATTTTTAGGTTACCTGCGACGACGAGTCACGTTTATTAGTAAACAATCAAAAAAAACAAGTGAACTGTATAAATTAATAAATAAATTTGCTGTCTCTGATGACGACTGCCATGAACAATTATTGTTTTGCTCATCATCATTATTTGGAAAAGTTTCAGTGGATTGGCATCTGGAAAAGTCGTTTATGGATGAATACTATTAGGCAAAAAATTCGCATTGCAGCTTCCGGCATACGACGCGATGTCTGCGGACTATATGCCGTGAGCGAGTTCATACGCTGTGCCGGCAGCAGGGCATAGCCGCGCATCCCTGTCATGCTAAGCTATAGCTGAGTATGAACGCGGCCTAATGTATGCTTCTCAAGATGTCGGGGGTGTCATAGGCGCCGTCAGACTGCAATTCTGCGATTTTGTAATTCTGCGATTTTGCGGCACTACACTTTGGCTTGCGATACTACGACCTTGAGATTGTGCAATGCCGCGACTGCGCGTGCGAACGTGCGATGCCGATAAATTGCAAAATTGCAAAGTCTGACGGCGACCTACGCGTCCAGGCACACATGCAATCATGTGATTGGCTATTTGGAAATGCCGCAAACATCTAAATTGTTAATTATATGCTCTACAATCTACGACGCGACTGCGTCGGTACCCAGGCTGTTCGGATCGTCGGTCGTAATTTTCAAAGCATATTTGACGGCAGATTTACGAAAGTCAAAAATGAATCAGAAATGACTGACGAGAGAACACGGTCAAGAAGAGAAATACGAAAAAAACGAAAGAAGAAAAAAATGACCACACGGGTCGATGATGATACGCTGGAAGTAACTCGCCACCGGAAGTGCCGAACCGGAAAAACCGATCGATCGCGAATAATTTCAAATATCCGAACTTGTTTGAACAAGTCGAGAAATTTTTTTAAAATAAATTTGCTCCGTATTTCGTGTGAAATTAATGCACAAATAACACACAATGAAACAGGATGTCTCGCGATACTATCGGTTTCCGTTCATGATCAAAGGTGTGTCTTAATGTAAACGAGAGATGTGCCGTTTTGTTTCAATGATGCCAATTCAATTGCGAATTCCGGACCATTCCACCGACCCCGAAGGGAGGAAAGACTCGGTTGACCTGGGCGGGCGTTGATGTGGGACCTGATACCCCCACCATGAGAGTGGTAATGCACGCCACTTGTCACTACACCACCTTCGTCTATTCTGGCTTGATTTTCAACGGATAATGATGCAATAGCAATATGACACTCCAAAAATCCACTCAAAAAAACTGAAAATAGACTGCGAAAAATGCGAAAAATTTTATTTTGTTTCTATTGGATTAACCTCAGGCTCTACGCAAAGAATCCCGAGACAAGAAAATTGTGAGTTAGCATGCATATACCTAGTATATTATATAAATTCGTGAAACATGATAATATATAACTGATATTATTTCAAGTATTCTGAAGATAATGTCAAAATCTAGAACATTGTATAATAACCCCAGAAATTTTGAGGATATCTGCCGCTATTCTGAGTCTTTTGAAAGTAAATTTTTGGAGCCTCATATTGTTTTCCTCAGTCAGATCATCACCAAGTTAGGCCGTCGTCAGGTCTCGCGATTTTGCGATTTTGCAGCCGAACTTTCGCATGAGATATTGCGACCTTAAAACCTTGCACCGCCGTAACTTCGCGTGCGGAGCCGCGACACTGCGAAATTGTAAAATCGTGAAGTCTGACGGCGGTCTAAGTTTGTAAATAGTGCTTTTAACCTATCTATTACTCACCACGCCATCGTTTTCTGTAGACTTTACAGAACTTTCTAGTCACATTTTCGAGCAGCTACCCATTTTGCTTTAGTATACCTTTTCGAGCAGAGAGAGCACAGTTTCCAGAAAAGGCGTTCTGACTTTCTGTTATCAGACCCTGGCGCACTTCAGCCAGGCTTTCCCCGCGAATGGATCCTTCACTTCAGGGGGCTTCCTTCACGACCATTAAAAACTGCAAATTTTGTACGTATTCGGTATTGCGGAAAGGGAAGCAATGAAGGACGATAGTTTTTGGCGTTAGTTAATCCCTTCTGTGGGATGCGCTGCGCATTCTAGTTCCATTCAGTATCGTGTTGGCAGGTGATGCGATTTGGCCTGTACAGAGACCTGCGGGGGCCAGCCGACGATCAAACCAGGTCTTGTATTCCCAAATGATTCTGGTACCCATTCACCGATCCCAGAGGGAGGGGAGGCTTGGTTGGCCTGGGCGGGTGTGGGATTTGATTTCCGTACGCACCATGAGAGTGAGAATGCACGCCACGTGTCATTACACCATCTCCACCACCGACAGCAATACCCGAACATTTTTACTGTTCTAGTAGAAGAGGTGATCAGAAATAGCGTCACTCCCAAGAAATCAGTTCGTGGATCAATGCCCGCTCAGGTGAATCCAGCCTGCCACCTGTTCGTGGTCCGTGGAATGATTTCAACTTAAGCTAAAACATAAATACACCGACGTACATATCGGCTGGGGCCTGCAAATCACTGTTCAGAGCAGATCGCATTCGACTGCTTTCAAACTTTTGAATAGAACCACAATGCTTAGCGCCAATTGAGCCAGAGTGGAAATTTGAAATCTACTGTTTTATTGTATACAACGGCAAATAATCACCTCCTGATCAGAATCTTAGCAAATTAGCTGAGAATCGATCATAGTAAAATCATAGGGAGTTGTTTATTATTTACATCGTTAGTGTTCATTCCTGTATGCTTAACGATGAATTTTATTTTCAATTTGTTCTATAAATATATGTGGCGAAAACACTGAAGCAGTTTAAGGAAAAACACATGGATATACTATTGAAGCCCTCCTATCGTATTGTTTCCAGACAAGTGAAAATTGAATTGTTTTAACTGATTTCTTTTCTCATATTAAACAATTTTCATATATAAAGAAATCATTTCTCATAAAAATAATCATTTACTAATCAAGAAATCATGTTCAAATAATTTAAGGAGAGAGAACAAAGAATCTTCATAGCCGCAAAACCATAAAATTTGGAGAAAGTTCAAAACAACTTCACTTGGAAACTTTAGGTTAGAATCAATGGGTTCATTTACGATGAAATTCCTACGGATGATAATCGTAATTCTATCATAGGCCTAACTTCTCTCGATTGCCGTAGAAGAAAGCTTGATCTTTTCACGTTTCGCAAAATTCTCGAAGTGCGCTCCTGCCGTCAACTCAGTACTTTTGGCAGATTGAGAACATCCACGACTAGAGGTATGTAAGCCCTTCAAATTACTCTTCCCAAACACAGGATCAGTTGTAGAGAACACTTCTCTATAAATCTAGTTCATACCCCTTATATGGAACTAAGTAGAAAGAAGGACAGCCCTGTCAGCTCTCCGGGTTCCAAAAAATACCTTGATAATCACTTTGCTCCGTGAGTACTTCTGGATCTGCGCTGATACATACTCTCTTTAAAATCAATCCATTTGTCAATTTCTTTCTATAGTATTTAGCTTAAGTATTATTCCTGATACTATAACTACCTAATTTTCTGTAACTTCAATGTTATATACGGGTTGATAATTACATGGTCGTCTAATTTTGGATGTATCACATGAATTGCTTACTTTAATAAATATTGTTAACAAAAAAGTAGTTCAAGCTCCCGTTCGCACATGCCCTTAACCGGGAACACAAACTCATGAACTCAGGGATGAACTCATAAACAACCATTTATATACATTCAAACCTAATGACTTGCGCTTACTCGCATGACACCGGTCCGGTTCCCACGCTCGTGCGAGCGCATAAATAGCTTTCCTCAACTACAGTAACGAAAGTCATGATACTCACCTTCAGAAGAGACCTCTTTCTTCAAACCACCTAGTCGATTGGCTATGTGTAATATGCTGCTTCCACCAAGCAATGATGTCATTTCTGAAAATACCGTAATCCTATGATGAGGGGACCAAGCTACCACAACATTAGCAGACCACGAAAAACGACGTTGAAGGTATAAAGTAATACTAGTTATGAATGTCGGTAGGACAAGGCAAGCGTGGGGCGTCAGCAGACAGCCAGCCAGCCACCGGCACCTAATCAGCGTTTCTTTTGCATTGTCGTCTTGCCGTAGTCAACATTTTTCTATTGTTTTCCAGTGTAGAGACACGCACGAAATTCACCGCAGCCCGTCAGACACGGGTATTGTCTGCGCCGATCGAAAATGTCAAAAATACCGTATTCGTGGGGGAAAATTTCTGCCGTCAACGCGCACGCCACAGCTCTGTCGTCGCTATTCATTCATTCGCAGCGGTGGTGGTGGTGGCGGTGTTTCATAGCAGCATACATCATCACCGATTGCCATCCGTCAGAATTCACTTACTAACAAGAAGACGAGAAGAAGGGGGAGAGGGGGGGGGTAAGTAAGGTAAGGAGTAAGAGTTTTCAGTTAGAATCGCAAAAAGGAGATTCAAGAATCGAGCCTGTTTCAATTAGTGATTGTTGGGCTGCTTCTTTACCGCCTAACACTGTATTTATAATTTGTGTGAAAAACAATGTGAGGCTCCAAAATTTATTTTCAAAAAACTCAAAGGGTTCCACAGAAAAGTGCGAAATAAAAACTAAGCTTATTAGCGAGTTTTCAGCGCCTAGCGCCTTTTTCAAACCTGAAAAAATTAATTTTATTTCATATATTGCCTATCAATGAAAAGAGTCAGCAGATCTACAGGGGGTGCCAAGAAAAAGGAATTTTTGTCCTACACTTTTAACCCCACATTGGTCGAACTTCGGCGCATTCCGATCAGGTATTTTCGTGCCTTAAGTGAAGAGCAGACCTCACTCTGTCACTGTTCTCCGTTACAGCCTTCTGCACGAGCAGGAACGGTTGCTTGTTCCGAGTGAACAAGATGTGTCACCTCAGCTGGGCAAAATCCGAACTTCGTCTCCCTCGTTCACAACCTTGCTAAGGTCCGTTCACGCTGGGTACCTAAGGGAATTCATATTGGGTGGTGTTCGTAAACCTTCCGCTCTTTCGGGGTTCCCAACGTCTTTTTCCAAGAGCCAGAATGTGCCATTACCACTGAAACCCCTTCGAGGGCAGGTTTGAGGCATCGAAAATGATACTTTGGATCATAGCAGCCTTGTCCAAGCAGCAAGGGCTCTGTGACTTCCACGATCCGAAGGGCCAATCCTCAGAAAGCTCCCCACAAGAGACCTTCCACGGAACCTGGCTCCACTGTTTTCAGGGGACCTTCATACCGTAGGTGCTCTGAAGCCCGACTGCGCCGCTTGAAGACTCCATATTTTTATGAAGTGAAAGTAGTGAGTCTCAACTTGTTCCTGCTTTCAGAGGACTTTTTCGGAAATATTTTGCCCCAATACTTTTATCTCTTTCGTTTCCCTATGCTTTGTATAGTTGGCGGATGTGGGCCGTGAGCAAAATTATTTTTTTTGGCACCCCCTGCATATCCGACTGACTCGCTGCTGCCGCGTACCTCTCCAACCGAAATGCTAGAAGTGGAGCGGAAAATTCATATTTAAAATTATTATGATTAGAACACAAATCCAATACTCAGAAATATGTATCTATTTATTTATTTATTTATTTGATACACCAAAACTACGGCAAGGATAACATGAATAATATGACACGAGATAATCAACAAAAAGTAAAGTGGAAATCGAAACTTTGTTCCAAATGAACATTAAATTTTTACGAAAACAAACTGAACTTATGAAGATGGGGTTGCTATCGAAAGTTACAACATACATTGATAAATCCAAAGCTATACAGATAGCCAAGATGTGGGTAAATCCTTCAAAAGTTTTTTCCCATGGCTATCACTCATTATTGACTGTTACTATGGATGGTGAAGGGTTTCAATCATTTCCTTTATGGAATGCCCCATGCAGTCCACCTATGTCCAGAATCGTTGTGGCTTTGAATGGTTCCCGTCTAAAAATCCGTGCGAAGTCAAAAGGACGCTTTATCAGGTCGCCGTCAAGCTTCGCGATTTTGTGATTCTGCGATTTTGCGATGCCGTGGCGTTGCACGCGATGTTGCGGCATTTGACAATCTCATTGTCGTAGTAACACGTGCGAAAGTGCAACGCCGCGAAATCGCATTATCGCAAAAACGCAAGCCCTCAAAATCGCGGTCTTACTACGGTCTCGAAATACTCCCATAAATAATTTGTGTACTTAATATTGCCTTAACTTTCAGTTTAACAGTAATATTGATGCAACGAGAACTCGACGTCATCCATCAATATTTTTAAAATTTAGGACTTTGGAAAATCTAACAACTACTTTATTTGAATGGGATTTGACGGAAGACGTTGTACAAATCAGTTTCGTTTTGGTCCTTCCAGTTAGCCAGATTCCTCTTCACCGACTCTAGAGAGATGGGAGATGCTATGAACGCTTTTGGACAATATTTGTAGTTCAGTTCAAATCAGGAAATTCTAACCAGAAATCAATTAATCCGCGCGTAGATCTTCAAAGGGCTGTACGCAATCGCACGCGTTAGAGCAACTCGCACTCGCCGCGCCGCTCGCTGAGGGGGGGGGGGGCGCGCGATTTTTAGACTAACGGTACACACTTCTTAGGATATATACACATTTAGCATTGGGTATAACTTGAATGGGAGTTAAGCGTTTTGAAAAAAGATTTCAGGGAGCTATTGCTATGAGAAAGGCATTTTATGAAAAGTTTCACATTCGAGCATCTCGGAAGAACTCGGGGGGGGGGGGGGGGGTCAATTTGCATACTCATGCATTTATTTTTGTCTTCGCCTCGGTGGACAAAGGAATGGATACCATTCGCCTTCCAGGCTTAGGTAGAAATAGGTAGAAATAGCGTCTATAGTTAGATAGCCCCGCCCCTCCCTGCTATACCAGCATCGTCGCAGCATCAATTGCTTCATCCCTTTGAGGGCACACTTAAGCTCATATCCACTTATCTTCAATCGTTTTTTAAGTTATGGTGTGAATGTCAACAGAAATGTACCGAGTTACCGTAAACAATAACAAACAATGTTTACCTGGTTGGACTCGAACCTGTAATTATGCTTGTTGGACTTTGTGCTTACCCATTACCCAGAAGATCTCACGTCAGACTCCATTAGTGCTACATATTCTGCCTTGACGGGAAGCATTACGTTATAATTTTTCAGAAATTGTGCAAGTTTTTAAAAGGAAAACCTATGGAGGCTTGGACGGAGTTTTTTCTTCGAACTGTACTTTGACGTGGAGAAGCTGAGTTCTTTTCGAAAACTATTCGATATTTGTTCGGAGGCTTGATAGGGAACTGCGTCCAATTGAAGAGTTGGGTGCCGACTTTTGATTCTTCTTTCGAAGTGATTGTGAAATTTGTGATTTCCTTTTTTTCAAAATTTCAAAGTGTAGATCTAACTATGTATTATGGGCATCTAAACCCTTATACTTTTCATGGACCGCCCAAAATAGTCAAAAACCTTAATGGTATATCTAGAGTAATAGCTATGACTAAACAAATCTCGAATTTGATCGTGGTATTAGTACAACAAAGTGCTAATGAATTTCGTAATACATGAAGCCTCAATTTGAATCAAAGCCATTAATGGGAGTCAAAGGAATTGCACGTAGGACATATTTCAATAGTTCAATATTCAATAAATTAAAATATTACTCAGGCAGAGTAATCGCCATAGTTAGAAATTTGCGCAAAACGACAAATAAATAAATGTTCATGGAGGTAAAGGCGCAGAAGTCAAATTACCTTTGCTACTATGCATAAAAAGTAGAAACAAACACAAAAGGCGTGGTTAATTATCCGATTAAATGATGAATTGTTGAGAAAAAACGGAAGTTTTCGATTTTTTTCGAAAATTGCAAAATATTCTGCACCAGAATTTGTTGAATTTGGCTATTTCTTTCAAATAGCTGTTCAGATACTTATAAAGAGATTTAAAGTATCAGAATAAAGTTCCACCAGATGAAAAAAAATTGAAAAATCATAGAACTCTTAAAAAATTTAACGATGTTTCCACGCAGAATATTAGGCCGCATCAATCTTCCAAAATTGACATGAAGGCATGAATGGAAAACGAATGATCAGAGCATCACGTATCACAGAGTACGAGGAATCGGGCAAAAAAGTACCGTAACCCCTGGGATAATTGACGTTGAAATGCGCTAGAATTTCGAGTCCTGCAATGCTCACGAATGAGCACATTTCAAAACAAAGGCACCAAGAATAAAGGGAATTCTAGAATAAAAAATGAAAATTGAAAAATAATAAAAATTAAAAATAGGAGGAACTTTCAGTAACAGAGAAAAATCTCGGTGAGAGTGGTGACGCCTGGGTAGGGGAGTTAAGGCCTGGGGTGATCGTGGTGAAACTAAAGGGATAACGATGATCCTGTCTCTGACATCACGCATGTCAGCGGAAGCAAAGCTATACAGTAACGAGATGAGCTGAGACAGCTGTTGCTGCTGGCAGCAGATATCGTCAGTCTGGTTAGTCGCGCAGCGCGGCGCTCTATCTCTCCCTCTATTTGTGCATGTTGATGTGTCTAAGTGGATTCTTCGTCGGGGGTGGCACTCGTTTTGCTACTAGCCAGTAATGACAAATAAACGTAATGTTTGTCAGCAGACCATGTATGTTATAGCTGTTCGTTCGTTACGTGTATATGTAAGTGTGATGGCTCCCCCTCCACTTCAACGATATAAAACCAGATCTCAGAGAAGAATATGGTATGTGTACAAGAGACGAGATCTTAGAGATACGATAAAACGGGCCACCACCACCCCACCAGTCACACTTGGAAATGTACAAATTAGCGGCTGTACAGACGAATATAGCTCTAGCTGTTCTAAGTCAACCACTCACACACATACACATACACACACACACACTCATGCACACTTAATGGCAAGCGAAATAACACGAAAAAAGCTCACGCGCACATCATCCAGCTTTGAAATGGTGGAAGTCACAAAATTCGTTAGAACATTTCTTTCAGTTTTTCTATCAAGGGAAAATCCAATAGGCTGACGGCCGAGAAGTGCCACACGTCTTTGCTCGGCTCCAGGATACAGTATGGGTAGCGAAATCCTTGGTGGAATGGGCGTATTTTGGCTCGGGTTCAAAAGTGGGGAGATGGAAAACTTAAATCGACTGTTTTTCGACACCTACGTATTTTCGATGAAATATTGAACCGGTTAGGCAGCTCACCGAAAATGTCGTCAATCGATAATCACACTTTGTACTGGGTAACAACCTATCATTATCGACTGGCAACCTTTTTTGGGAGACGACACGAGCGACGCTCTATCGACGGGGTCTAGTGCATCATAGCGAAACGGTACACAAGAGCGTGATACAGTGGTAGCACAAGATCCGGAGGCGCTCCTTGAAGTTCTTGGGCATCGACTTGAGAGCCAAATAAAAATTTTCCATTTTAACGCCTTGCAAATCGTATCTTGGGTTTCATCACCAAAATGAATACCCTCTGAGCTAATGTCAGCGCACCTACAGTCAAATGCTTCTAAGCTTTAAATTAAAAATCGGATGCATGACGTGTCATGAAATAAATTATTTCACAGCATTAAATAGTGCTTTTTTTCATTCAATGGAGAACGGCTGCTGGCAGTGGAAAAAAGACACCTCGCATGTCCTGCGGAATCGCAGTCAGTCATAAACTTCAGCAGAACTCGCTTCATGAGGCTGTTAATCATTGCAAATGGCAGGATCCATAAAAACTGTTGGATTTTCAGGACCCTCAGAGAAACCACTCCACAGTCTGCTTCATATGGAACGTTTCAAAACAAATGAAAGCATAAGAAAAAGTGGAAATTATCGTTCTGAATCTGGATCTTGGTCAGTTTCTCCAGGAAGAGTGACCTGGTACCACAAAGATGGTCAACAGCTGGAAGAACTATCGAATGAGCTGCCTGAATGAGTGCTCCTTGATACTGACGGTTAGGCCGCGTTCATACTTTGCGGTGACGGCGACAGGGCGTGACTACTTGTCACTTCGTCTCCGCCTGTGCCACTCTACCTCCTTGCCCGCGTCGACTCTACACTTAACCCCATGCCAATTTGCCTCGCTGCCTGTTGACGCAACCACTCTCTGCCGGCGCTGAGTGTGAACGCGGCCTTAGACCTCTATAGGATAGAACGAGTAGAATAAAGGGTGGCGAACACGACCAGGGTCAAGCCTGATGTTGGGGAAAAATTCCGGGAAATACGCCCCCTTCGGGAGACGCATACACATCTGAAGTATCTGTTCCTACACTGAAACTTAAGCCTCTTCCTTAACAATAAAGTCAACAATCGATAATCATAGTACTGCCATCTAGTACAAAGAATGGTTATCGATTGATATTTCTCAATTTTTTCAAAACCACCACGGCGTCCCAAAATCTCCTTGAAAATTTTTGAGTGCCAAAAAGCTTTTAAGGAAAATTTCAAAATACACTCCTCCCCCAACTTTCGATCCCAAATACGACCCTCATCGAGGATTCCTCGACTTTTACCTGACCGTGGCTATGACCACCTGTGAGCCACCTCCTCCCAGCGCCTCCCAATAGTGGAATGGCGGGGCTAGAAATGCAGATACACAAGCTTACGTTATCCAACCAACTTAATTCTTCAAGACCTTTAATGCATCGAATACGACCCCCCTCAAGCGTAAGGTCACCGAATAAATCGAGCAAGAGAATACAGAAAAAGGAAAAGGAGTTGATGGACCAAAAACTAGGAGAGAACTGACGGTCACGGTTTTGGTAAAAGTTTCTTAGGAAATGATTTCACTTCGCAGTTCAAGACTACCACCTTTGTGGCGTACATGACACGGGTTGGGATTCTGTTCTCAAACACTGCACACAAAGAACTGCATAGTGAAAGCGATCGGCTTTGAGAGAACCTGGTTTTCATGCCTTGTCATCCCGTATTCAGCAGAATTGTTTAGAAAGTTTTGGATTTGCAGGATCCGCGCAAGAGCCATTTCGTGGTTCAGCACGAACCTTTTTGAGACGAGTTTTGAACAGCTGTGGGCGAGAGCAGTGCAATTCAAATTTTTGCGCTCAACGTTGATTTGATTTGTACACGTCATTGCCGAATTTCTGATCCCAAAACCCGTGTGGCCCCGCCTCCTCGGACAGCCTCACGTCGTCGGATGTTACTACGAGAAGCTGTGTTCCAACCAAATTTTTGTTTGTTTTTTTTGCGTGGCGTTTTGTATGCTTAACTTAGTAAGCAAATACAACGTAAATATATGGGTAACAGAAGTACTCAATTGTCCGTGAAGGATTCCTATAATTCTTCAAAGAGCACCAGAAACCTATGTTCTCTTGGGCACAAAGCGCTTGGGTGCGTATGAGGCTCCCAAAGTAACCTGACGTCGTGAGGGTGTTCGAGGAGGCGGGGCTACGAGGGTTTCAAAAGCAAAATGTCGGCGGTCACGTGTGCACATCAAATCAACATTGAGCGCAAAAATTTGAACTGCGCTGCTCCCGCCGACAGCTGTTCAAAATTCGTTTCAAAGTGGTTCATGCTGGATCACGAAATGACTTTTGTGCGGATTTTGCAAATTCAACAGGCTCATGGCACCCCCTCAGTCGATGTACATCTGAAAGCGACAATGAGTACGGTGAACCATTTGTGTAATTAGGGGGAAGTTGCTGTGGTCGTGTTCACACTTTGCTGGGCCGGAGACAAGGCGTGGCTGGGTGTCTCTGCGTCTCCGCTCGTGACATCCTGTCTCGTTGCTTGCATCTTTTCCGAATTTCCCGCGCTGCTGTTCCTAGCAGCCTGTGAACGCAGCCACACTCTGACGACGCGAAGTATAAACGCGGCCTGAAGCAATCCATCCGTGATGGTTTTATACGCCGCAAGGAACATTGGCAGCCAGGTTATTAGCCCCCCCCCCACCAAAGACCACATGAGGGTACATTTTCTTTCTTTATCATCTAATTACTTTTTCGTTCCCTCCTGAGCGCCGCTCATTCACACCTCCCAAGACAGTTACAGGTTGATTGGAAAAATGAACCGATTTAGCATGTTCCTCTTTTTTCCTGCATTACTTTTCAGTCATCAAAACAATGACTAAACCATGAAAAGGTCTATATTATTCGAAACTAGTTAAATATAAAACTAACACGGCCTTTGGGTAAAGTGGCATCCGCTGATCCACCTGGAATGGATGGGATGGTTCCGTCCAAATCACATATAGGTTTCCCGGCCAGGGAGCCGTCTCAACCCACAACTTAAGCTCCCTTCTTTCGAATCATAAATACAGAGTAAAGAGAAATTCGCGTATTCCGCGACAGGAAGAGTCGTATATGACGGGCGGAATGGGGGGGGCGTTATCGCGGAGGTGGTCCCAGGCTGGGTGATAAGCGGGACGTGCCGTCAGCTAACCCGGTTATGCTAGAAAATATGGCTGAATCGTAGTGATGAATACAAAAGCTACAGTAATAAAATACTCGGTAATAATAGGCAATAGTTACTGATACTGTAGAGGTTGTGTAGATGTTGGAAGAGGGAGTCGTATTTTGGGTCCCCGTTGAGGGGTGGAGGTCGTGCTGATGCGGCTATCTTCGTCGACACCTGGGTCTGCCCTGATCATACCCCTACTATAAGCGTAGGTCCTTCAAGCTAGGGGTAAATAGGCAGAATCAAGTGTGAGTTGAAGAATCTGGCAGGGTCAGGTTTGGGTTGAAGAATCTTTGAGGGCGTCGTATCTTGTATTGGTCAGAGCGAGGAAGGCTGTATTTGTAGAGTGCCGATTGAGGAATGTTCAATACTATGGCTACTTATCTGGGAATTACCAACAGGAGGGGTTGGCAGGGGTAAGGGGTCAGGAGTTAAAACTCTCGAGGAGTTCTCTAAACGCAGGGCTCGGAGGAATCGTCCACGGAATAGTAAGTTTTTCTGCTATCCACATATTTATATTACTTTCTATTACTAAGGGCTACATGAAAAGTTTCACGTGCATATGCAAAAATCCTGTTGAGATGGAGCTCCCCAAACCGGCTTACAACGAGGTGGGGTGTCCGAGTGGGTTGGACTCTAGAGAGCTGAAGAGCGAAGAGGCGACACCCACGTGGTCAGGGATGCAAAGTAGGAAGGAGATCAACATTAGGCGCTGGCCAATGACGGCTTTTCAAATGTTGTGACGGGAGTTCAAACGAGTTGTTTTTCATCCAGTTCTACGATTTCTACTTCGAAACAGAGGAAGTGTATCTCGTGGAGTGATTTTGAGAGAAATCAAAAATGTGGACGATTTCTTAAAAAAGTGATAGGGGTAATGTGGGTAACGAGAAGTTCAAGTTCAACGCAAGTGATAGCCTACATACAAGACTATGAGTCTGTGAGTTCAAGAAGACCATATGAGGCAAAATTCCCGATAAGAAAGAGTGCCCCGGGCTCTATAAGAGCTCTTCTTCAGCAGATTCCACTTGTTTAATGCCAGCCCGCCCCTTTTTTTGGGCCGACCCCCCTCTTTTGACAATAAACGGCGGCTAAAGGTTTCAACCACTCTATTCCGTTTCTCCTACACTTTCGCACTACTGAGTATTTGATTAACTTTCCATATTTGGCCCGAATTGCCCCTATCACTGCCTTTAACTGAGTATGAGTGAGAAGAGGCTGATTGATTAATTTAGAACTCAGAGGTTTGCAGCATTTTTCAGGGAACACAAGCAAGATTCTGGAAGCGTGGCTCACGAGAGAGTCACGAGAGAGACGAAGGGGCTTATAAGGCCATATAAAATGATCGCAAGTAATCAAACTTTCAGACATAGTTAGGCTTTCAGCTGATGTTTTAATGGTCAGGGGCGCTATCATCATTCTCCATGACCAGAGATCGGCCGTCACATCACCTGTAGATCTCAAAAGTTCTTTTTGTTTGCAAAATCAAATTTCTTCCGAAAACAATCAGGTTGCCATCAATTTCGGTGTAAGACCTTTTCCACACCCCCACACCCTCATCGTTGGATAATCTACTGATTGGCAACATACTCATTGAGGAAATAGAAAAAAACCTGATAATTTTGACTGAACGTATAGATGCAGAATTCAACGTCCCCACAAATATGGGTGAAAGCCGGGTCAGAGCCCAACCAGCTCTTCCCCCTTAGCCCGACCCATTACTTGTATGAGTCTGAAGCCGGGTTTTATAGATAGGCGATCTAGGTGTTCCCGTTCCCGATAATTCTTCTGTATAGTAAGTCCAGTTCTAGTCATCCATATGTTACCGTGAACATTACAAACCGGTGTTATTAGGCACTAAACCTACTAACCCTCACCTTAAGATCAAAACTCGCTTCTTTCATAACCGTTAGTAATCGCTCTGGCTACGGTTTTTTTCGATTAAGTTTATTTGGCACGAACGACCCTTATTTAAAGCAATATTTTTAGATTTAAAAAGGTCGCTATTGCAATGAGGGGGTATGTTATAAAAAGTTGCACATCTAAGCATTTTGGACGAATCTTCGAGGAACCGACCTAAACACCCAGGCGTATATTTTTGCCGTTATTTTCAGGGATAAAAGATTGGATTCCTTTCGCCTTCTAGCCTTGGCTTAACCTAATGTCCATACTGGGATGCCCCTCCCCCTTTCCCCTTACTGCAACTGCATAATGAAAAAGAGAAAGCCAACAAAGAAAGTGTGGAAGTCTGAAGAAAATCTCCCCCATGAAATCGACGGCTACCTGCCTCCATTCAGAAGAAACTGGATTCTCTGATTGCGAACGAAAACACTTTTGGCATTTCATGATCATGCAGATCTAACGCATCCGTGATATGAACTGTTTGAAAAGATTCGATTTATAAATAAGATTCAAGTAGACAGATAAAGGGTAAAAGATCGAATTACTTTGTGATGATCAAACGCGTCACCGCATTCTAGTTCCATTTGAAATCGCAGAAGCATTTGAATGCGATTTCACCCACAAAGTGATTTGTAGATCCCCAGCTCTCAAATCGGTTCTACAACCCTGAAGGGATGGGTGGCTGAGTGACACGGCGCGCCGTTATCTGGAACTTTATTACAGGATCTTACGAATGGGAGTGGCCGCTGCAATACCTCCGCTTAGAAATAATAGCAATAATCAAGAAATATTCATGACCGTTCATGTAATCGCAAAAAAAAATATTCAAAATTACAACTGTATAACAAAAGGCTCTCCAAGTGAAATTAGGAGGATTATGAAAAGCACCCAACAAGCTGGGAGTGTTCTAGGAAATAGACATATCCTCGAACATCCCTATCACTAGACTGCAGAGAGAAAAGTGAAATAGAAAAAGAATTAAAAATAAACATAAATAAAAGAAAATAGTGAATGAAACAGCACCAAGCTAAGAGAGTGGGTATTATTAGGTTGTCCGGAAAGTTTTCAGACTAAGTGCATGGTAGGATTCGAAACAATATATCTTTGTCACCCGATGTTGTGAGCGGACCCAACTTCAGGGATTTGTGTTTCATGTCCGGTATTTGTACCTGTCAGCAGCATGTACGACACATCGTCTCCTGTTCCCAGTAGCGCCTTCGGAATGGATGACAAGAAGATGGTCTACCGACCAGTTCTGCTTCTAGAATACGGCTCTGCCCGATCCGCGAACGAGGCCCATCACTTTCTGCAGGAAGCAATAAAGGGACAAGACCCCTGTCGCTCGACGTGCTTCTACTGGTACCACAAGTTCGTCAACGGTGACGAACCGCTAGAGAAATCTCGACCACAAACACAAAACAAATGGCTCGTGCTCACTCCCTGCGCGGCTCGACCTACAATACCGCTCGCGTCGGGTGAGTAATTTTCGCCTTGCGACGGTTTGTTCGCGAACAAACCGTCGCAAGGCGAAAATTACTCACCCGACGCGAGCGGTATTGTAACCTTTCTGTACGCCAACTTCAAACCTCACGAATACTCCAAGATCCACGGTACACGGTGTCAATAAAGTTGCTAACTACACAATGTTCTCCGACGTCAGTCCGAAAACTTTCCGGACAACCTAATAGTTGGTGCGGTAGTGGCGCCTTCTACCACCTCTACATCAATAAAGTCTTTTAGATACAAAAACCTTCGTACTAACCATGAGTCCGTCTGGCTGAAAATTTCAGTATGCCATCTCCTTTATCGCCGGGTGGATCAGAAGGTAGAAAAGGTGAATCTCAATCAATTTGAGGAATTTCGAATGAATTTACCCTCACCAGTACCCCAAGTACACCGCATGATGGTTAAAATCATGGCGCATCCATAAAACTAGATGATATGCACCTGGGACACCTTATCCTGAGCTGCTACTTTGAAAGCGCCCCTCAATTTCAATATACCCATTCAAATTGCTATCAATTTTGAAAGTTTTTCCACTTTTTTTGTACAACATCACGCAGCCGATTACAGTAACCGCAGCCGGAGATAACCTTGAATTTTTGACGGGAGAAATATTCACCGTCTTAAACGCTGCCGGCAAAAAAACCGTTCACAACCCATTTATCGGTGGTGACTGTTGAGGAGGCGTTCTTGACCTTTAAATTATGGCGCTGAAAAAACCATTCCGCACATAAAATTCTGACTCTTTTGATAAAATGGAAAAATCGCTAAGAGTCAGAGATTTCAATTTCTTAAAGTGCAAATCGAATACGATTGGAGTGAGAGTTGAGAGCGGATTTGTAAACGAACTACACCAATATTCAAATACGAGCATTGAAGAAGAATTAAATAAATCGTTATACAAAATTTTTAAGCTTTAACTTCATATAAAAATTATCTATTGTTAAGGGCAAGTCATGGATTAGCCACTCCTACTTTAGGGATCCTTCTCGGAGGCACTTCATGTGGTACTTGCCTTGCAAAATCACATCGAACACCCTCGTAACCGTCCCCTCAGACAGGTCTGGCACCAACCAATTTGGCCTCCAGTGGATGCTAGACTCGACCTAAGCTGCAGGATTCCATTCAAGACTTGGTTCACAGAACATGGGGTGGTATTCCCGCCACTGTCACCATCCCACCTGGCTCCCATACAGGCAGTTCCGTTCATTCCAAAATAAGCTGTGGGCCTATGATAGAGGGCTCACAGCTTATTTTGGAAAGTCATAGTAGCCCCATACCCAAAGGCTAGGTGCAGCTTTTCTGGAGGTATCTCCCTAATAAAATAAAACTAAGCCGGTCAGGGGCGGAGGTGGTATAGTGACAGGTGGCGCGCAAACCATCCTCATGGTTCGGGGATCAAACACCGCATCAGCGCCCGCCCAGGCCAACCAAGCTTTCCATCCCTCCGGGGTCGGCGAATTGGTACCAGACTCGTATGGGAGGATAAATGCACCGACTTTTACATCAGCTGGCCACCGCAACTCATTGTATAGGCCACATCACATTCACCAGCCATCGCGATTCTGAATGGAACTAGAATGTGCGGCGCATCCCAGGAAGAGATTGATTACCACCAAAAACTTTATTCTTTATCCTTCTTTGAGCCGGTCAGACCACCACACTGAACTTCACAAAACATGCACATTGCAAGTCCTCCATTATACCGTATTGGAGTTGATTACGTGGCGCACCCCGAAAAACCGATCCACTTCATTTTTATAGACCTCAATCATCTCCCATGTCATGAGCAATGCATTAAATCACGTCAACTATTGTAGTAAATTAACTATTCATTTGATGTTCCTTTATATACATATATATTTATTTATTTGTTATTCATTTGCTTATTTACTCTCCTGCTTGTCGATATAACATAACCGAATATGCTCAGCGATTGCAAATGATAGAAAACCTCTCAATACAGTTTTTTAGGACACTGTAATCGCTTTAGGACCCAACTATGTTCAGGAAAGCTCGCACACATCGCGTCGGCCTCCTTGCACACGCGGCCATGCGGTGAATTCTCTGTCGTGATGGCACACAGCCAGCACCTACTTATGGCTAATATGGTAGATGAATGAGAGGTAGTAGCGGGTGCTGACCTAAGACCCCAGGAGGGTGAAGTGCAGCCACTTCTGATGCAAGCATCCTTTTTGTACAGAAAAGGTCTGGCCCATCTTCGGAGCGCCTTACCCTCTTGGGGCCTAGTAAGGCGCACCATAGCAGGTCCTGCTGAATTTCATTTACATGAACCTGTTAGTATGTAGAGCCTATACGCTATAAGTAAGAGCTTTTAGATTTTTATTAGAATGCCTTTTAAGACCGTTTTAATAGGAACACCGTGAAGAAAAGCATTTAATAAATAATTTGTGATAAAACACATTACATAAGCATAGAGGTTATTGAATTTCTGTCACTATTCTGGCGTATCTATTGCGCAGATGAATAAACAAATAAATAAAAATGAACACAAGCGATAAGCCGAGTAAACATCGTATGTTTAGCAATAACTTAAAATGCCTCCCGCAACAGCTTCTTTATTCTACTACTTTCAACAGGTTATAATTTGTTTACAAAGCAAGGAACTTTATAATTTGTTGTTTTTATAGTATTTTGATTTTATTTGTCTCAACTGTCTTCAAAAACAGTAACCCAGTAAGATGTTGGCAAGGAGCTTAAAGAGGACATCTTGTGAAGCACAACAACAGGTTCACTATTTTTGGACAGATTACTGTAGAAATGCCGAAACTTCGAGAAAAATGGACTGTCTAAGTTTAACGTTACGGTAACCGCCGTGATAAAATACGTCAGCCATTCACTGTTCTCATAGCCACCTTTGAGTCATAGCGTTTCTATGGTACATTCAAACTTTCGACCCAAACTACCGGATGACCCCCCCCCCACCCCTTAACTGCGGAGCAAATGTACAGCTGGCACCGGATAAGTGACTGACGGGAACGAACCTTTGCCTGAAGAATATGGTGGGCAGTACAAGTTATAACAGCCCTGACTTGGCCCGATGATCCGTGCCAATTAAGGCTAATTAGGCTTTGCAACCCTTTTGGGATGGCATTCATTTGGCGTAATAAAGAACCGAGCCGGGCTCAATTTTTAGAGAAGAAGACTTATTGAATCGCTTCAAACTCCTCATTTTGAACCAGCTCAAAAGCCTAATGGAAGAAGCATCTTGTTCAATGCGTCTGAAGGTGCGCGCCACGATGGGGCACGGCGATGATCGCCCTTCTTATCCACTAAGCTTATAAGGAAATCCCCAGAAAACGAAAATTTCCGTAAATCAGAAGATACCGCGTACTGAGATTTGCCGCCGTGGGAGCAGAAGTGGTAGTGGTGGTGGTCGTTGTTGTTGTCGTCGTCGTGATGGTAGTTGTCGTGATGCTGCTGCTGATGCTGAAGGCGTCGTTGGCTGGAGGGGACGATGAGCGACCGGCGGGCGCGCTGGCGGCCAGCACATATACATGCCCATTTACGATTATTTTACATGAAAATTAATGCGACTGAAGGCTGGTTTCAAACGGGATTTTCACGACGTCTACAAAAACGCCTCGACGTACACGCGCCAAGAAACAGGGGCCTCCCTCTCACATCGTCGTCGTCGTCGCCTTCGTCGCGACGGCGGCCACGATCATCCCCGAGACGCGGCACGCCGCTGCGGCCATGCGCGACATCGTCATCGCACCGAAAGAACACAGAGGTATAATTTTATGACCGTTTTGATGGGAACACTGTAATAGACGGCTGCCCCTTTGCCCACACGATGCTGGATCTTGGAATGGCCTGGATGGGACGGCGAAAAGTGGTGAACGGGTACGGTAACCCACTCAATCCTCGCCTGTTACTCCGTAGTGATAACGAACTCGTTGGGGCAAAAGAAGGTGGAAATATGTCGTCGTCGTGATCGCTGGTTTGCGGCCATCCACACTTTTTCCAATAACTCAACAGTCGCAGGCCTCGAATAGCTGGCTCCGTTCGGCTATTAACCCATTTGCGAATAGTTGGTGAAAGAATATTCCCAAAGTGACCAATCTGATCAAGTCATAACCCTACGACGCAACGGCTGCGCGCGAACAAATAGAATTAGGTTCGAGTACGGCGGTTGTCGTTGGGATAGTCGACCGAAGGGAGGGAGGGGAATTTGCTAAGAAACTCCTTCAAGAGAAGATTATCAAGAGCCCCATAGACATACAGGCGCCCACCCGGACGACCGTTGAGCGCCCTGAAGAGAACAGGATCATGCAAAGAGCGGTTGCTGCTGCTGGTGGTGGTGGTATTCGAAAGCCTCACTTGAATATCTCTGCCCAAGTGTGCTCTACTGGTTCCACGAGATCATCAACGATGACGATAAGTGAATGATGTCTGGAATGTTACCAGCACTACCACCACCATCAGCAGCAGAAGCAAGCAACTTCAAGCTTAACACGGGGGGACCGGATTTGAGACTTCCATAAGGTTTTTGATGGCTCATATGGGCACTAACGTACAAAACGACCCTTAGAAAGATCTTTAAAAAGCATAATTCAATTTTATGAACGTACAAGTTTCTATGAAGTTTAGTGAGAACATTTGAATTAGCCATTCATATTCCTTAACTGAACAGGTCTGCCAAAGATTTAATAGACACACTTCAAGGGCTTAGATGGAGCGAATGTGGGTAGATGGCATGGAGAAAGCGTTTCACTACACTAGCATGGCTACGATATAGCACACTATAAGCTCTCAAAGCCATAAAATTTCGCCCGGAATCACACTGATTTTGCAACCGACTATATCCATTATAATTTTTTTGGGAACTATGCTATTACAACCCCAGTGGGGGTCGATTGGGTCAAAATAATTTTTTTGCTAAAACTTTGCCTACAGGGGTAATTGAGGCCCCTGATCACGAATATCACATTAATTTTTAACGTTGGCGCCATTTTGCACCAAATTGGCGCAACTATTGCACCAAGGTCATTCTCACCAAATTTGGTAGAAATTTGGTTATGGGGGTTATTTGGTGCCCTGATCACGAATATCGCATTCGTTTTCAACGTTGGCGGCATTTCGCACCAAAATGGCGCAACTATTGCACTGCTGCTAACACTCTTCACTGGTTTTGTCACACACTGGGTTGTAATAGCCGAATAGTTCCTAAATTTGGTGCAAAATGGCGCCAACGTTAAAAATTAATGTGATATTCGTGATCAGGAGCCTCAATTACCCCTGTAGGCAAAGTTTTAGCAAAAAAATTTTTTTGCCCCAATCGACCCCCACTGGGGTTGTAATAGCCGAATAGTTCCTTTTTTTGATATTTTATATTTTTTTGAGAACAATTCTAATCCAATGAAGGGTTTCCACTGTCGCACTCAAATACAATGTGTAAAGAAGGCCCATGAGATCGCAGAAGATCAAAGAAACTCAACATCAGACCACCAACAATATTTATTTCCCGAATAAGGGTTAAGAATAAAAGAAATAAAATATTTGAAAATATATGTTCCTGCAGGGAAACCGTCCCAAAATGCCCCTCCTTACTAGCGTAAGCTAAATGCATGATTTTACAAAGTGCTACGAGAAAACGAGAATATCGATTTTCAAATATTTCATTGAAGGAAATGAAAAAAACAAAGTTGCAAGAGTTTTTGTAGATGTCATGAGAGAAAAAAAAACTCGTTGTCCAGTTTCTCAGGAACGAAACTCAGAATACCGCCATTGGGAAATCGGTCAGTATACTTAGTCCTGTAGAGGCAATCAGTCTCCCTTTTGCACGGCGAAAAATCATTTTTGAAAATTTTCATGTAAAAAGAAAGCCGGAAATAATTAAACAGGGAGGTCTTCAAGGTATTGCAAAAAGAGGCTGAAATTGGAAATATCCTCGTGAAGAAGCAGCGATGAAAACTCATGTCGTTCATCAAAAATGGAAAGAGACCCGGCCGATGGTCAACCAATCCGCTGAAGAATTTCGATAGAAGTGACGAAAAATTCGCAATCGATTGAAAATAATGTTGATAACACATTCAGGACTGGCACACTTCTAAATAAAGCCATGAAAGTCGAAGCCGTCACAGCACAGTGACGTTTCGCGGTGAAGAAAATTCACTCGCCCCCCCCCCCCCTCCGGCTCTTTCATCTTCCTGTCTAGAATACATATGTATGCCGTCGATACATATTTCAATGGGGTGAAAAAAACGATTGGACCCGCGGCGCCAGACCACGCATACACAAATTCAAAATAAAACCCGTGTGACGCCTTGAGGGATGGGAGCTGCCCTGAGGCTGGCTGAAGTGAGCGCTGCTTCGATGGAGTGCATCCAGAGAGGCAATGGACAAAACACACGGATCGACGATGAAATGGCCACCCCCGTCGGTAATAAAACGCTTGGTTATGGTTACCCAAGAGAGCACTAAAACAACGAGTACAATAATTTCAAGGATTTTTGATGCCACAGAAATATTTCTGTTTGTGACATACGCTTCTTGTTTTTTTTTAAATTTATAGTGATTTTTTTGAAATTCCAAAGCCTCATAAATCAGTCATAGACTGTCCAGCGACGAAATTCATAGATACTACATTTTCCGCGAAATTGAGCGACTTCACTGGGATGCGCCATCCATTCTACGTCTATCCAGTTACATAATAGAGAAGTTTATGTACGTATTTGGCCAAAGTAAATACCATTTCGCATGGTTTGGTCTATTCCAGGGCAACTTCATCATCCTCACAGACAGCACCAATACAACATACAGTTAGTAATGCACTGAGAAATCAGATTGTTACATTACTGGAACATTCTATTCACAAAATATGTAAATTAAGGAAATAACGATTTTACCTAATGATAGCAAAAAATCTCTATTGGTGTTTACTACTGGGACAGGAAATTTTAGTGGCCTCTTGCGGTAAGCGGCACACTGAGCGCCAGCTAGTAGCACCGCATTTGTTGGATTCCGAAGCGACCGCGCTCAAAATAAGCACCCACATTGCATTATTGCCCAATTATGGCACCCCTAGCTCGCATACATCGCGTCGCACGCCGGAACCCGCGACGCGATTCTCTGTCCTAAGGGTACACATTCAATCGCCACCTATTACTTGACACCAAAAATCACTACTTAAAGGGCTCATGCGATAATTCGGCTGCTCATTAAAAATGAAAATATTCACATGTGCTGGTAGTGCAGAGTAGTGAACAGAAATGGAAATTGACTGAAAACACAAGAAATGGCATCCTTATATTGAGCGTGAATTTCCTTGATGGATGTATTCTCGGATGCGCCGTATCTCTGACGTATCGATTGAAGTCACTTGGATCTGTTATGTGTGGCAGTCACACATCGCTGGCGTTTCTCCTTGAAAGCTAAGCTTTGCGGGAAGGCGGCGAGTTGCAGGGGCAGGGTGGGATCTTTTCTCATGTTACATTTCCATTGCATATTCGCATATCAGTGATACTGTTTTCGTTGTTCTTCGTTGAATAGCTTTGAGTGTAACTTTGACAACAAAATGTGCCACACGCCACCGACTTGGGCAAGCAGTTTTTCTTTATCGTATACGTGGGCCCTCTCAAATAGCCTAATTATCATGTCAACTAATCAAAATTCCATAGCACATGGGATAATAGTACTTTTTGGGAGAAAAGAATTTCCAAGAAACTTTTGGTGGATTATTGGTTCGACAGAGGCAAAACGCTTAGCGCGTGGGCTTATCTATTATGAATTTGTTGTTCCTGGTATTACAGCGTGTGCCACGTGACTAGTAAAGAGGCTAGAAGTATCTTGTACGGTTTAGGCTGTATGTTACCCAAACCGGGAACCCTTGAAGTGTCGCCCTACGGCACAACAAAGCTTACAGGGAGCAGGGACAAGCTTGTTGTGGAGGAATAAAGATACACAGCCATCACTCGCAGCCTTCGGCGTTAGTCCCTCAATAAGTTGCCAATCGATAATCATAGAATTACTATCTAATAGGTACATATGATTACCGAGTGACGAACTTTTTCTTTTACGTTATAGATTGCCCCAGTGGTCCAAACAGTATTGCTCAAAAAAAAGGAGAAAAGGAGTGGTCGTCGAAGAATTTCCGATGAAAATTTGAATAAGCATGGCCCAAAATACGACCCCTTAAGATTCGTGGACTCCTGTATGATCCCGTGTAGAAGGCGAAAGCGTTTGTAATAGCCCACCTGCTCAGGAGGTATTTAAATCGTATGCGATCGAAAACTTACTCGAATCCTGATGAAAAATTGTGTACATGGCGCATTCCCAGAAACCCCATATTTTGTCTGTTTTGGCCCTAGTCATTCAAGAAACCCACAGAAACATCTTTATCCCAGAAGTGTCCTCTGACTAGAATAGCTCAATTTTAATTGTTATTTTGAAATAAATAATGCGATAATTTTAATTACTAGTACAATTATACTATTACTAATCAGTTGTATTAGTGTATGTTGCTTTCCACTTTATCGTATACGTGGGCCCTCTCAAATCTATACGCGCCCTCTCTCCCTATACGCGCCCTCGCCCATCTATACGCGCCCTATCGTATACGTGGGCCCTCTCAAATCTATACGCCAATCATATACGTGGGCCCTCTCAAAACTTTATCGTATACGTGGGCCCTGCTTCGATGGAGTGCATCCAGAGAGGCAATGGACAAAACACACGGATCGACGATGAAATGGCCACCCCCGTCGGTAATAAAACGCTTGGTTATGGTTACCCAAGAGAGCACTAAAACAACGAGTACAATAATTTCAAGGATTTTTGATGCCACAGAAATATTTCTGTTTGTGACATACGCTTCTTGTTTTTTTTTAAATTTATAGTGATTTTTTTGAAATTCCAAAGCCTCATAAATCAGTCATAGACTGTCCAGCGACGAAATTCATAGATACTACATTTTCCGCGAAATTGAGCGACTTCACTGGGATGCGCCATCCATTCTACGTCTATCCAGTTACATAATAGAGAAGTTTATGTACGTATTTGGCCAAAGTAAATACCATTTCGCATGGTTTGGTCTATTCCAGGGCAACTTCATCATCCTCACAGACAGCACCAATACAACATACAGTTAGTAATGCACTGAGAAATCAGATTGTTACATTACTGGAACATTCTATTCACAAAATATGTAAATTAAGGAAATAACGATTTTACCTAATGATAGCAAAAAATCTCTATTGGTGTTTACTACTGGGACAGGAAATTTTAGTGGCCTCTTGCGGTAAGCGGCACACTGAGCGCCAGCTAGTAGCACCGCATTTGTTGGATTCCGAAGCGACCGCGCTCAAAATAAGCACCCACATTGCATTATTGCCCAATTATGGCACCCCTAGCTCGCATACATCGCGTCGCACGCCGGAACCCGCGACGCGATTCTCTGTCCTAAGGGTACACATTCAATCGCCACCTATTACTTGACACCAAAAATCACTACTTAAAGGGCTCATGCGATAATTCGGCTGCTCATTAAAAATGAAAATATTCACATGTGCTGGTAGTGCAGAGTAGTGAACAGAAATGGAAATTGACTGAAAACACAAGAAATGGCATCCTTATATTGAGCGTGAATTTCCTTGATGGATGTATTCTCGGATGCGCCGTATCTCTGACGTATCGATTGAAGTCACTTGGATCTGTTATGTGTGGCAGTCACACATCGCTGGCGTTTCTCCTTGAAAGCTAAGCTTTGCGGGAAGGCGGCGAGTTGCAGGGGCAGGGTGGGATCTTTTCTCATGTTACATTTCCATTGCATATTCGCATATCAGTGATACTGTTTTCGTTGTTCTTCGTTGAATAGCTTTGAGTGTAACTTTGACAACAAAATGTGCCACACGCCACCGACTTGGGCAAGCAGTTTTTCTTTATCGTATACGTGGGCCCTCTCAAATAGCCTAATTATCATGTCAACTAATCAAAATTCCATAGCACATGGGATAATAGTACTTTTTGGGAGAAAAGAATTTCCAAGAAACTTTTGGTGGATTATTGGTTCGACAGAGGCAAAACGCTTAGCGCGTGGGCTTATCTATTATGAATTTGTTGTTCCTGGTATTACAGCGTGTGCCACGTGACTAGTAAAGAGGCTAGAAGTATCTTGTACGGTTTAGGCTGTATGTTACCCAAACCGGGAACCCTTGAAGTGTCGCCCTACGGCACAACAAAGCTTACAGGGAGCAGGGACAAGCTTGTTGTGGAGGAATAAAGATACACAGCCATCACTCGCAGCCTTCGGCGTTAGTCCCTCAATAAGTTGCCAATCGATAATCATAGAATTACTATCTAATAGGTACATATGATTACCGAGTGACGAACTTTTTCTTTTACGTTATAGATTGCCCCAGTGGTCCAAACAGTATTGCTCAAAAAAAAGGAGAAAAGGAGTGGTCGTCGAAGAATTTCCGATGAAAATTTGAATAAGCATGGCCCAAAATACGACCCCTTAAGATTCGTGGACTCCTGTATGATCCCGTGTAGAAGGCGAAAGCGTTTGTAATAGCCCACCTGCTCAGGAGGTATTTAAATCGTATGCGATCGAAAACTTACTCGAATCCTGATGAAAAATTGTGTACATGGCGCATTCCCAGAAACCCCATATTTTGTCTGTTTTGGCCCTAGTCATTCAAGAAACCCACAGAAACATCTTTATCCCAGAAGTGTCCTCTGACTAGAATAGCTCAATTTTAATTGTTATTTTGAAATAAATAATGCGATAATTTTAATTACTAGTACAATTATACTATTACTAATCAGTTGTATTAGTGTATGTTGCTTTCCACTTTCTTGAATCATCTCCAACTCAGAAAAAAAAGACCAGTTAAATTGAAAATTGACTAATTTCCTCGGAATTCAGAGATGAATATCAAGATCTAGAAGATACAACAGGTGACTCAGCTACTAGTCAATGACTCAGCCACCCTTAATAAAACTGGATAGAAGCCTCCAAGAACGAATTAATTAACGAGTTTGCCACAAAATACGAAGAAGATCTTTGTAAAACGAGCGACTGTTATCTGGAATGTGCCTGTGTAGATCGAATCAGAGTTATTCGTAGCCGTACGCCAGTCTGATCGCTTCGATCGCTCCCCCTCACGAAAAACTAAAAATGTTCGGTCGGGTGGTGGATTAGTAATGAAAAGAAACAGGTTTCGCGGTTGAATTTTTCTTCACACTGATGATGACTGGCGGCGGAGTAAGGCGAAGACGGCCGCCGTGGGTCGCAGGGTGGCTAGCCTTGACTCGCCCGAGCGACGATGAGATGTGTGCTTCGTAGCCTGGGCAGTGTGGTAACGGCGATACAAGAAGAGGAAGAGGACGAAAGTTTGACCACTGACCCACTCTCTGAGGTCCTCTGACAGCTCTCCCTTGGTAATCTTACCCAAATGCTACCCAGTGGTAAATGTCTTACCATCCCTTACTTCTTATTGTTACGTTTTATACTCATCTGAATGGAAAAGATCTCAAGAGAAGCATAACAGCTCGTTTGGTACATCACATTACCTATTTAAATGAAAATTTACTTTTTAGGTTGCATCCTTAACACTGTTTGCCTTCCTTCCCTTACTGATGAGCACAGAAGGCGAATATTCTTCTGTGTTTGGTTCCTGTCTAAAGGCCCGTGCTGAGAAACAGAAATCATTCTTACGTTGTTACAAACAGTAAATAAATGTTAAATAGTTATAACAAATAATTATCTCCTTAAGTAATCACATAACTTGGAACAGACACTATTGAAAGTAAATGTTTAAATATAAACCGTTATGATTTTAAGAAAACCTTAACAATTATTTCATTTTTTACATGGCAAAGATGAGATGGTGGGAGGAAGCGCTGCTACCTCACGCATCACCCATGGATCGTTCCCAACACCTATCGTGCCCAGGTTAAACCAAGCTATCCACATATCAAAAGTCGACTCAACGATACAAGCCTATTCGATTGTACGGGAGAGGGGGGGGGGGGTGGAAGAGGTTCGGGAAGACTAACTTATGAAGGAATGATGGCGTAAGTAATTGTCCAAGCGAAATGTTTATACAAATGCTTCTAGAATCTAGCACGATAGTAAAGCACATGCAACGCTCTGTATTTACACAAGATTTTTTCGGATATTCTCTGATCTCCAACAATATAATTCTAAGAAAGCTTTGAAATTTACTCAATCGAATAAATTTCAAAATCGAACATAGTACCACAGGAAGTGTAGACTAGATCAACAATTAATCTCCAAAGATTTTATCTCGTGGAACTCAAAAAAGCCCGCAAAAATGTGAAATTTTCACTTGTTTAACTGAAATTGTTTTCAAATTGACTTCCAGCTCCTAAGAGATGATGCTCTGAGAAAAATGTAGCACAGCCATAAAATTTTAAGTTTTTTTTGTGGAATTGGTAAATCATTTGGCTGATTGATTACATTTATTCTCCCGATGATGCTGCTATTTTCTTTTCTCAGCATTCATCCTTTTATAATTTTATTACCAAAATAAATGGTATGTTTGTTTCACAATCTGTCGACCTACATACATGATGCTCTTTCGCAGCACTAATTATATGTATTAATATGCCCAATAGCACATATTTATGAATGATTCTGATGGGACTCTGACTTTGATAGGAATCTGGTATTGAATGAAAAAAGGAGAAGAGAAAACTCAAAAACTGGAAAAAAAATGAAAAGGAGCCGCAACCGAGGACGAACTTCAACATGAAAAATCGGAGAGAAAAAAAATTGCGCTTTCTGACGGAAAAAATTTCTTTTTTTTTCTTCAAATTGGAAGGTATAAATAGAGAGTTCATCAAAGTGATTGAGGGGAAAGCGGCCCACACAAGAATTTTGAAGAAGATTCCTAAAAGAGCTAATAGAGAGTGGTTTTAAGAGATGAAGGGACTTTGATCCATGAATCACAAGTAGCGCTGAAAAAAACGAGTTACCCAACTTTCCCTAAACCTCCACAATATCTGTGGGAACGGAAAGATGGCAGACGCTGCTTACCGTTGACACCGCACACCAACGGCGATGTGGCCGCAAATTTCGGGCCGGGTGATGAAGAAGACGCTGGTGAGTTTGTTTACAGCGCGATGCGATTTTTGCATGTGTAGGGGCGGTCGGCGAAATAATTATATGACCTAGATATATGTGAAGGCGTTCTGACCGACAGCCAGCCAGCCAGCCACACCACCACCATCGCCACCACCGCTGTCCAGGGCGAATGAAAACTTCACGACGGGGTCATTCCAGTGAATTCCGAAAGATGCCACGAAAACATGTCTGAGCCCTAGGAGTGCCCGGTGAGATTTCCCGTGAATTTGCCACAGAGGTCCTTAAATTCAATAAAAATGTGGGTTAAGGGTTCAACAGAGACCGAAAAGATCAGATCGACCGTTGCAGCGTTTCCGCTAGGCAGTCACCGGGATGATCGACGGGGTGAACGAACCCTGGCGCTTTCAATTTGGGAATCGATGTCGACGCTCAGATTGAGAAAAAACGCGCACACAGGCACAAACCGTTTTGAAGGTCTTTCGGACGATTTTCCATCGAAATTTCGGTTCAAAAACCGCCCGTCGTCGGCCGTGGTGGTGGTGGTGGCTGTGGCGGCTACGCCCGCCGCCCGCCCCACCCGTCCGTTGTCGACGACCAAGGCGACGATGACGATCAGAGGCCCCTTTATCCGCTGTCGTCAGCGAAAAGTTACCAACAAACCGACCACACATACACGATGATTAATGGCGCTAAATAGCGAGGATTCTGCAGTTGAAGGGGTGGTTTGAGTGGTCGGGCGAGGCGTTGAAAGCAGTAGTAGAACGGCTCTGAGGAACAAACAGACAGGATGGCGAGTTATGTGAGAGGAGGAGTCACGGGTGAAAGTTCTCAGAAGAGGCTTTTTTTTAAACGACGGTGAAAAAAAGAACAAGGAAGGAAAAAAGTTTATGACGATTTTCTCCAGGCCAGTTTTATACGAGGCCAACGAGAGATTCAGAAAGAAACACCGGGAACAACTGATCCATCCATGGAAAAAAAGTAGACGTCAACATTCCTAAGGGTAAATCAGTACAACTTGTTCTTGTATTGATCAATGGAAAAACTATTTGCAAGAATCGACAAACTCCTCGCTTATAGTCTCGTATATGTGCGATCAGTAAGATGAGAATGAAAAAAAGAATAAAAGAAGAGTTGCAAAATTTTTGAAAAAATTCAAAAGCAGTTCGAAAAAAAAGCCGGGAACAATCTGCAGCTGGCCGAGCATTCGACCGAATAACATAAGGGCCGGCAGATCAAAAACGTTTCGGCAGATCAAATCGATATCCTCTCGTTATCAAAAAATAATCACTCAATGGTACATCCTTACAGGTTAATAATAGTGTTTGGATACGTCATGTACTTCACCTCGCACTTAAAATGCTACAATGCATTGCTTGGATGTTCAGTAAACCCAAAAAATGATTACTGTGTTTATTATATTTATTTATGGCTCATGACTTTATAAAGCGACTGGCTACTTCAAACTTCATCGAAATAACCTTCATCACTATATGCGTATTTTTCAGTTTCATTTGCAAATTCATTTGTTTTGAAATTTAACACTGCGCCTTATTGGCTGCGACAATACTTTGATAATTATTTGAATTAGATTGATGTACTAGATAATTTGAACCGTTTTTATTCATTTTATTTTAATTTTGAAATTTTTGACTCTCAATTTTGAATTTAGAAAATATTAATTTTGAAACATTTCAATTTTCAATCACTTCAAAACATTCAATTTCGATTTCAAGCATTTTTAATAGTATTTCAGAATTAATTCGACAAAAACCACCCTTATGCTATTCAGTTTTTGGTTTTTCATCATATTTATTAGATAGTCTCCGCGTAGATAATTGAAGGTCATTTCGTTATTAGCGTTGTGATTTTTTCTCTCAGAAAAATCTCGGTGAACCTTTATATGGACACAGAGAGAGGATATATAACATTATTACTTCAACACGTTGAAGACCTTTCGATCGAACTTTTCTCACATAATTCACCCTGCTAGACTTTACTATTATCAAACTGAAGGAGTGTACTTGAGCTTATAATTATTTGGTTCGATACTATTACACTGAATAGTAGCATTATAACTTCAAATCAAATTCAAATAACTCCATTATGGAAAGAAAAGTTTCCAATAGGCGTATGTTGCCAGATCTCCGCAGTTATGGTCCCCCTATCTTAACTAAGGGTCTTTGCACAACTAGAACAAAAAAAAATCAAACAAAAAGTTTCCAGGAAAATAGGTCTTCTTGGAGCCGCTGGGACTATGCCGTGAGGCGAGAAAAAAAAAGCGCGCGGTTTAACGTACCAAACAAGTGTGAACGGCGCGGTCGTCAACGCTATAGTTTTATGTTTTGTGCGAAATTTTTCGTGTTTTGTTCTTCTTTTATACTTAATATCATTTCACTTTTTTTAGATTTAGAAGAGAAAATCTGAGATCGTTATTTGACGCACTTATGATAATAAGTACCAAGTGTTATTATAGTGTTATCATATTATATTATAAATAGCATTACTATAGTATTAGTTGTATAAGTATTGGGTTGGGGTATAAGTTCCCGCCGTTTTTTTTAGCCCCGTTTTTCACATTGTTCCCTTTATCTTTCGACAGAGTTTATATATGTTTTCGATAGAGCCTTTTTTGCTCTACAAAATGCTACTATCTGTTTTTTGATTCCTTCGATCACTAATATTCATGAGATTTGAAAATGAAGTAAGCTGAAGGCAAAAATCGGCATTCTCGACACTTCGCCTTCCTCGTCTGCCATCGAGATCGAAAAACTCATGCGCATATGCTTTAATAGATAGAGCTTCTTCAGCCCTACAGAATGGTACTACTTTTCATTTGAATGGCTCAACTTTTTGCTGTTTTTAAGACTCACAAATGCAGTACCCTTAAAAGCATGCACTTTGGTTATCTACTCTTTCTCGCCTACCATCGAGACTGGAGTGGATGTGCATATATGCGTTCGATAGAGCCTTCTTTGCTCTACAAGATGATGCCACTCTTCTTTTGAATCTTTTCATATTTCAGCATATAAGAATAAGTTTTCACCTCTTTCTCGATTCAAAATTGCCTAACGAAAATGATTTTTTTTTTGGCAGAGTGTTTTGAATCATTCGATAGAGCTCTTTTCGCTCTACAAGTTAGTAGTGTTAACGGTTTCTGTTCAAATTAATTTTTTTCATTTTTTAGATCATTTAATAGTCGACGGAATCGAGCATTTTCGACTACATGTGTCAAAGATAAAAAAAATGGAAATATGCGTTCCTGCGAATATTTGAGAAGCTTTCAAATTTGGTCGATAAACTTTCAAACATTTTCAAATTTTTGTAGACATATGATCATCATATTCTGAGACAACTGCTGACCGAAAAAATGATTATCTCACATCAAAATCTGACATCAATCTGACACCATCAAAAATTACAAAAAATGACCAACAGGAATGTAACTAGTAAAGTAAATATGCTCAACAACTATATTAAAATCCAAGAGGTTGTTATTTATTATCATCATATTTACTGATTTATTAAATAAACTTCAGTAATTTCTTAAATGGTTGTAGAACATCCGTATCAATATTGAGAATAGGGTCAGTACCGTACCAAATTTGCTTTTATCAAAATCAATAAGCAGTTATTATAAAACAGCCCCGCGTTTATTTTAATTGAAGCCCGACTTTTGGGGGTTAGAACGAAAGAGGGTGACGACTAATTCAACACGAACGCTTTTCTAGGTCGTCTTTCGCATGGATATATCTAAGTGGTCAGCAATAACATGAGAGAAATCGGAAAAACCTCTCGGCCGCCGTAATCGCGGGGGGCATGAATCCATTTTTAAGCGAAAGAGAATCAAAGACAGGTGGAATTTGAAAGAAAAACATTTGTGCTTTGGATACGCCACGAATCCGTCAACCATTCAAAACTCTCTGGTCATTGCAGTACGTGCAAAGCCTCTACAAGAAATGTGATGGCAAAAAAGGCTGTCTCCCACCAATAGGTCTACCCCGAAAAAATTTGATCCCATGTGGAGTCTGATCCCGCAGACCGTACAAGTACGATATGAGGATTTTAGTCGCTGCGCTTCTCCAGTAAAGCAAAGTGAGTGAACGAAGACCGGGTAGAATTGTGGTCGTTCACAAATTCCTCAAATAGCAAAGTGAAAAACGTGTTTTTCGTCACCGAAAAAAATGAAAAGACGAGTCGTCATCATTGAAAAGAAAACCCAAAGTGTTGAATCAGATCAGTTGCGCAGCAAAAAGGTCTTTTCTTAACGCTTTTGAGGTTTCCATTTCGCAATGAAAATTCTTCGAACATTTCATTCATAATACGGCTCGTCTTTGGTTTTGTGTCATACAAAAGTGCAGCACAGAAAAAACCGAAAACTGTTCAGCGCTTGAATGTAAAAACCCCAGGCCATGGTTTTCCAGTTAACCAGTTTGTTTCCGCTTTTTTCTGTCAAAAATATCCTCCCTCATTCCCGTATCGCCTCCAGTGATGCAGAAATGGTGCACCAGTGAGAGGTGCCACTATCATTCGCCCAATTTTCGAAGCGAAACCTGCCCCTGAACATGGGTTAATCCAATCAATCGCCTTAGCTACTTGCAGAAGATCCATCCTCGAGCACGGAAGTGAGAAAAAAATTGACGATAAATTAACATACAATTAAATAGCCCTGTCACATGACACTACAACTGAAGGGAGCATCGCCGACGCACTTTCAAAAAAAATTGTGGGATTTTTTCTCAAAACTGAAAATTTCAAAAAAATTTGAATGGCTTTTTTTTTCTTCCGACCTTTCGCCTTTCTTAGCACAGTTTGGTTTTACAAAATACAAACCCCATCCCTTGGACCAGCTATGATACCCCTCTCAGCGACTCCTACCTACAGTAGCGGTCAAAAATATATGCGCTTTTAAACATAACCATGGTTTTGGCCGACGTTTACAAACTCTTTTTTGGTAATTTGAAGGCAACTGCTACTCCATAAAAAAAGTATCTTAGGCGAGTAGGATGCAGTGTGAAGGCGATAAATTATCTACCTGGAAGCCCCAAAAATGGCCGAACCTTTCAAAAGTTCAATTAGCCAAAAAAAGCTTATAACTCAACGAAACGAGCCGTTATGTGAAAAATAGTGCGGAATGAGGCTAGAACATTTTTACCCGTCCTCTGGAATCCTGACAGCACCGAAGCGCGGTGATGATCATTTTCAGTGTTTTCAGTTGAATAATTTTTTCAACCTTAACACTGCACCCTACTCGGCTGATATACCTTCTTTCTCTGAATGACAGTTGCCTTCAAAACACAAAAAAAAATTTGAACGAGATATGTAAACGCTGACCAAAGTTATGGTCAAAATCGGAATCGCATATATTTTTGACCGCTACTGTACATGATACTGTCGATACCCAAGGGGTCCAATACCGACTAATTGTAACTCTTATCTCGTGGAGGCTCTACATGCTTCCTTACTCGATTAAGAGAAATGCTCCACAAAAATTGAATTTGTTGACCGCATAATTGGGCGGGCACCTTTACATGCCCCCAGTTGACCAGTTGACGTCCAGTGTCTTGAGAGGAAGCCTCGGTAATGCAGGGACCAGAAAACACAAGGCTCCTCGATTTCAATGGGGGAAACGAGCCTATTGTTCGTAACCGAGCACTGTAATGAGAATTTCAGAAGCATTACCCATGTCTGCAGTATCAACGAAAAGACTGGGCGCGTTTCTAAGGCACTACTTGGAGGAGGTATTTCTTAATAGTACTTTTCCTAATGAATTGAGTGAGGTACCCACCAACTGAAAGTACGCAAAGCACTTTGGGATCCCGCCCACACGGCAAAATTCCATCCAGCCTCTATAGCATCGCATAGCCTTCCTTGATGGTTGTCAGAATCAGAATTACTGTAGAAGCCCTATATCAGCGAGGAATGGATAAGAGTAGCGAATCAGAGAGCAGCTTGGAGGCGGGCAGTCCGCGCAATAACGGAGCAACGGCATCGGCGCGCGCGAGAGGAAAGCGGAAACTGCTTGACGGCGGTGGTGTGGCGGGGTGGTGGTCGTTGTTAGGAGATGACGACGACGATGCGCGGAGGCCTACTTTACGCCGTACAAAAACACTAATCGACAAACAAGAGAACAATCAAAATAATATTACGCGCTGACCTAGTATATGATGAAAATCGCCGGCGCGACGACGACAACGACGACCGCCGAGCGATCGCTAAAGCACCGTTGCTGCTGTCTCTGAGAAATTCGATGCGAAGAAAACTGGTATGTGGCTCAACACTGCGTGATGGTCGGCACGAATATAAAATCGAATATTCTAGATAGGTCGGACAAATCGTGTCGACAAAACGGAATGACTTGACGATCGAGTAGGCTAGGATCAGAATTTCTCGATAAGAAAAGATGAAGGTTGGACCATGTAGATTTAACTGACGAACGATTCAGAAGCGCAAAAAGAAGTAAGTTCCAACTCAGCGAACCCATAATCGAATAAACTCACCAAAATCCATTTTTTCTTTTTTATCAACACTGACGGTGATTTGAAGCGTTTTGTGGCAAATTTGTTTGAATTTGAAACATGCAGCTGATAGTTTGGTTGGAGAACATTTGATGTTTAACTACATATTAATGCATAAATATAAACAAGACCTAATGAATAATGCTAAATTATTCAAGTTTATTTGATTCAGTATAAGTCGAACTTTTTGATCCCATTTCTTTCTTTTTCGAGATGCTAGAGAAAATATGGCCGAAAAATCACTATGATTTTCATACGCGTTCTTGAAGCTCAGAAGCCAGTGCCAGTGTGAAGAAGCGCAAAACTGTTCACAGTACGTACGCTGCCATACGCTCCAATACAGCACTTCAAAAATGTGAAATTCTGTTTAAATTACTACAAGGATGCTGAGTTATGGGCAAAAGCTTCTGTGTCGGACGGGACTCGAACTAGCACTTCATCATTTCCGGGGATATGTGCTAATCCATTACACCCCGGAAAGGATGAAGTGTGGTTTTGAGTCCCGTGCGACACCGAAGCTTTTGCCCATAACTCAGCATCCTAGTAGTAACTTTCGCATCGCGGGCTGCAGCGATAATCAGCAACTATCAAAAAATCAAAAATATCAAAATCTGTTCAAATTATTGTAAAACCCCAAATATGGTCCGAAGCGTCTCCATAATACTCACAGGATGAGCATGTACGATGTTTGACAGTGCTGCAGCAAGGGAATGGATTTTCTCGGTCACAGTCAAGTTAGCTCAACGAATAGCTTGCAGAACCCCCCTGGCTAGTTAAAGGCAGTTGTAGGAGTGAACGGGGCCAAATATCAAAAGATTATCGGTTACAAAAGTCGAGGTGCTTATCAACACGAAAGTAAAGGAAAAAGGAATAAAAAGGCGAAAAACGCGAGGAGTAAGCTCCTTTCCCACCCCTGACTTTGAAAGGAGGCTGGCTCTGCTGACAAAGGGGCGGGCACTGTTGAAACAAGTGGCAGTCGTTGAAAAAGACGGTTTTATGAGGCCCGGGATTTATTTACATCGAAAATTTCGCCATAATATGGCCCTACCTAAACCTATAGCTTTCATTAAGATGCCTCACTTCAGAAGTGGTCATTACTCGCATTACCCGTACTGCTGTCTTTGCCTTATCTCCTGAAATAGTAGAAGTAAAAGAATGAAAAATATGTGGCAGGGTAAATATCACCTTAAAAGTAAACTATAGAAAGCGGACCAATACGGGTTCCGAAAATATGATCCATACCGAATTATCCATTGAGAGCGCGCCCTGAGCTTTTTTTTAGTGGCCTGGCCTGGGTGCGTTCCGATACGATGGGTGCCGACAGCGAAATAAGTAAGAAGCGCGGTCCACTGTTGCAACGCTGGCTTGACTAACCTCGTCGTCTGCATCACCACCTCCAGAGATGCAGAGAGTGTGAAAGCACGTACTCGATCGTAGGGGGTATGTCTTGGGTTTTTGACTGTTTCATTTCATGGTTTCTTTACCTTTGCATTAAGTGGTATCTCTGAAATTCCACTATCGGCCACGATTACGCTTGGTGTCCTTGAAATTCATCGTATTCCAATCGTAGTAACTATTAAGTTGCAAGGAAAGGAATGTTCTGGTCGGTTTTGCGCGTTCACGAGATAAATTCGAATCTCAAAGCGCATCAGCATGAATTACATGTTGTGCTCCTCGAATGGACAACAAGTTTCTCTTGCCGGATAGATGTTTTTTCAGAATGCCACAAGGTTTTCAAATTACTAGAGAAATTTTTAAAGTATGTACTGTGGACATGGCTCTTTTGAATGACTTCATTCCACGAGTTTTTGTTTAGTCAAGTACGAGCGAAGGAACTACAAACGTGAATATCGCAATGGGGAGGGGGGTGAAGCATTGGATGGAACACTTTGTCCCTGTTTCTGGAAGTACAAAATGAGAACGAGTTGCTCGAATTTTCAATTGATCAAACAGCTTTAGCTGAAGCGGCAGAAAGCGATGGGCGTCTATACTTGCAGGGGATATCTGAAAGTATTGTGTTCCCTACACGAATTTAGTTGACCACCTCAAGTAGCCTCAGTTTAGGAATACCCAAAAATAGGTGTCCAGCTACCCCTCGGAGCAGCCATGCGCTAGCGCATTTTCCACAAATCTTCTTCCAATAGCAGTGGCAGGCTGAAGCCCTTACTCGTCCATCATATTCACCAGATCTAGAGCTAACTAAGCCCCATTTCCACAACATATGGGCTGCTGCTTCAGCAGCAGTGTGTTCGGAATAATGGTGATTTGGAGTCGAATTTTTCTCATCTCGCGCAATATAAGTCGTCAACCCATCATCAAAATGAGATATACAAGTATTCATGATGTTAGTATTAGGTGTTGTTAGTACCACCTTCCATCCCGACCATAACTAAAAATGTAGCAAATTGAATAGTGCTTACATGTGAAAAAAGATGCAATGTGGGTCCACTTATGATCTCACGAATTTGAAATTGCAGAAACCTTCCCAAAACTTTCCTCACAATGTGATACATCTTTCGACTTGTCTAGTTGAAGTTATGAATATGAAAGTGATACGGTTTGCATATTGCAATGATCCCTTCAAAAGGGAAGCACATGCGAGACAGGGCACACCCAGGTGTCGAGAAAAATGGCCGCACAGGTACGGCCCCCCACTTCCTCAACGGGTACCCAAACACGACTTACCCTTTCAATCTACATGGCTCCATCGTATTAATAACTAAATATTGCTCATTTCATAGTATTACCAAGTATTTTATTACCGTATTTTTTGATCGACTCAAATTCAATCATATCTTCTTAAATAACCAGGTGAGCTGACGGCATGTTTCGCTTATCATCTAGCCAAGGACCATTGATGATCTCTGCAATTACCACCTTCCATCCCGATCATCAAGTACGACCCCTCTGTCGAGGAATTCTTGACTCTGGTGTACCCTGATGCGAAAGTAAACCATAAGTTATATTAGGTTTATGCAGAATAGATGGCCAAAACGGACCACTTTTTTCAAAACGCCATAACTTCGCTCAGACACAACTCTATTTGTCGAAATAAAAACCATTCGAATCTATAGAATTTTGCCAACGATCTGGTAAAGAAAATATGCCATCATGATAAAATTCGGATTGCGAAAATTAATAAAGTCAACGATGGCATTTTCAACATGCATCGTATCGGCGAACTTCTTCTGACGCAAATTTGCATCGAGCCGTCAGGGATAGGTCTGGGGAATAAGGGGGTGAGGGAGAGTCTCGATGCCTAACTGCATCAGTTTCTGCCGGGTCACTTGCGAAGTGTGAGGTTTTGCGTTGTTTTGCGCACCTAGCAAAAACTGATGCAGTTAGGTATCGAGACTCTCCCTTACCCCACTTATTTCAGACCTATCCCCAACGGATTATCACTTTTTTCGGGTTCTCGATGCAAACCTGCGTCAGAAGAAATCCGCCGATACTTTGCAGGGTAAAAATGCCATCCTTAACTTCATTATTATCGCAATTCAGAAATTTATCATGATGGCATATTTTCATCACCAAATCGTTGGCAAGGTTGAGATTCGAATGGTTTTTATTTCGGCAAACAAAGTTGTGTCTGAGCGAAGTTATGGCCAGTTATGTTTTGGCCATTTATTCTGCATACACCTAATACTAGTGGATGGTCCTCCAGATTCGATTTTCTTCGTCGCCCCTAACGGTGTTTGAAGGAATCTCGAACGGGATTACCGTTATTCTATTTCTCACAAAATCATTATAGTGGAAAGAGCATTCCAAGAGAAACACTCAAAGAATGAAAAAAAATCCCCTCTGTTCTAACTAAAACCTTGAAACTATATACAAAAAAACTAAATTCATTTGAATTCCCGCCGAGCAGGTCTTGAACAGTTGCAGGAGTGGGCAGGCAAAGCACGAATTTGGCGATCGATTATTATTTGCTCATACACCGCGTCACCTGCTGCGTGATCGCCCACAGGTTACCGTGTGCATGCGAACTGTTGAAATTTCGAAATATATCCCTGGGATTTTGAAATTTTTATGTGGCCTGCAGTCAAAAAATACGACGTAACATGGATGAAAACCCTCAAATTCATAAGTGATTGCTTCAATGAACATATGTCACTTTCAAAACCTGGCAGTCGAATAAAAATGCTCGTATACAGATACATTATATATAATTGACTCACCCACTGTCAGTTTCACGCACATAGCTATAGCGTTGCTTTCCACTTTTTTCTCTCTTGCATGATCAAGAGAACGCATGCTCGAAACTAATTCACCCCTCTGATTCCCCTTCATAAGATGGAGATTTATCGAAGAAATTCCTATTCAGCAACATCAACGGTCGAGCAGAAAAGAACACTCCCCACTAGACGCGCCTTTAGGCCGCGGTCATACTCTGCGGTGCCGGCGACAGGGCGTGGCTGCGTACCTCTGTCTCCTCCTATGCCACCCTGCCTCGTTGCCTGCATCATCTCTGCACCTCCCCAAGCCACTCTCCCTCGCTGCCTGTGAACTCAGCCACGCCCTGCCGGCGGTGAGTATGACCGCGAGATCAGACCGCTGTCACACTTCGAGATTTTGTGATTATGCGGCGGTGTCACGGCTACGCACGCGATGTTGCGGCATTGCACAATCTCAGCGTGCGAAACCGCGACTTCACAAAATCGCAGAATTGCGAAATTGCAAAATCGCAAAGTTTGACGGCAGCCTTAGCGTGAGCTGAGACACTCCCACTCAGCAGCTCTCCAAATGTTCTGATGGACTCTCCCAGCTTGTGTCCTCCCTCCGATTACACCCAACCTCCGCCGCTGATAGACGAGTGTCTCAATGATTAAAATCTTGAGAAAACTGCAATACCATGAGACAAAATGAGTCAAACGTCATTTCTGGACTCGAATTTCCCTCCCGAATAACACACAATCCACAATTGTCACCCTACCAGAACACGCTTAGCTGTCTGTAAGCTGATAACAAATAGGACTGCAGAAAAACTTGCCCAAGATATCGTAATACATATAGAACCAGTCCGATTCAGCGAATCTTACAATCACTAACACATTTGAGGCGAAGATGTCAGTATGGCTTTATAGGGTGAGTCGTCACCGCACAACATTCGAGCGCTGAGCCCTAAAAGGCCTTCAGCGAAAAGAAATTATGGAAAAACTAGGAGATTTCTGAGTGAAATATTTCATCGTTACCTTTCATCCTTAAATTTATCAGAAAATACGTAGCCCGAGAAAGTCACTTGCATAGTAGTACATCATAACCATATTCCTTATTAGTACGATTATGATATAACTAACCAACCAATTTTACAATATTTCAGTGAAATGCGCCATGTCTGGGAATTCTATTGCAATATTGACATTGGACATACGTAATAGTACAGCACATGAGGTATAATTGAGGTTTTGAGAAACTGGAATACGTTTCTATAAACGTAAAGTAGGGGATCCACGAAACCGGTGAGTGGTGCCACACGCTGTTCAAGATGCGTTTACCGCCTCCCAACAAAGCTCTGCCGAGAGCACCGTAACACCGCTACACTCACAAGCGAACACTTTACGCGTGTTGCATGACCGCTACACGTCACAGATTCGCGTGGTACCAATCGATAGGTCACTATGGGCGCGCGTGAAAATACGTCACGCTAAAAACCATGCGCTTTGACTCTACTGCCATACAGTGGCAAGCGGCGCTATTCAAACCCATTTTCATCCTAACCACCAATCTTCCATTTATCGATCCGACATGGATGATTGAGGTTGGATACGATACCTCGTTTCAAATGATAAAACAGTATTCTGAACCACAACTGCCTTATCACAACTAGCAATTTGGAACAGACTCCCACCAACTGAACACATTTATTTGGGCGACATTATTTCTCTCGTGAAAGAAGCAAACCAAGAAGACAAATAGAAATGATTTAATAGAACATGAGTAATTGTACTATACACACATCCCAACCACTCAAACCCACATCGTACATACCAAGAAAGGAAGAGAGAAAGAACCACCCCGGAAGATCCGAACTAGGAACAAACGAGAAGTAGCAGCGTTTTGTATAAACGTAAAAGTAAGACAGGTCTCAGAAATAATACTGTACAATATAGACTATTTCCACTAGAAATATATTCTAAATGAGGGAAAAGAAAAGCAAATATTTACATTTAGCAAATAAATGAAAACAGAAGCACAACAGCACTGGTACGAGTGGATGGAGGACAGATCGATAAGAAACACACACACAAGTATAAAGAATGAGACCCACACACGCACATACACACACACTCTCACTGACACACTCACAATTATAGGCTTTGATCATGGCGGGTCAAATTGCCGGCCCCGGGGTCATCGCGGGTTCAGCAAGGGTTGTTGGTGAGATGGTAGGACTAGAACTCTGCTGATGTTGAATCGCTGAATCATATGCGCTCAAGGAATAACTGAATGAAGGGCAAAGGAGTCGAATGGTGACCATACTGAGGATAACGATGAATAGAACCCTCTGGGAGCCTTCTTCATAGGGCCTAGCCCTATGGATCACTACACAAATCGATCAGTCAATAGTTTCAAAAATATGAGAATAGAAATTTAAAGGAAAGACATTTGAAGGACATTGTCACACTGCAGACCCACCACCATATCGAAAATTTTCAATTCGCGGAGGTAGGAGGGTTTTTTTATCACAAAAAAAACTTACTAGCCAAGCCTTAACCCAGGGTTAGGGTCAGACAGGGGTTGAGCAGGTGGACAATGAAAATATCGTCTTTCCTGGAGAAAACCATATCGTTCAGCTGCTGTCTATGGGAACACTTCAATAACCATTATAGTAGATAATAGACAACACACATATATATAGGAAAAGGTTAGACCTGTAGATGCGAACCAAAAATGACGTAAATGAAGGATGAATAGGCGAAATCATCAAAAATGAGAGAGAAAATCAGGTCCACAGGGGTACGGTACATGAAATAGTAAAGAGAAATGGAATCATTGGTGGTTATTCATTGACCCGATCATACACCATTAATAACTGAATTTACGACAAAAAAAAGGAAAAGGTGGCGAAAAGGAAAAGCTCAGTGAAGCCACACCATATATATGGGCACATGGCGTACATATAGGCGCGTAAAGCGAATCGGAGCCATAGTCAATAACGAAGAACAGCAGCTGATCTGGGTCAAATAGATACAGGGTTAGCAAACCCTTAAAATAAACATAGTACGGGCTATCAATTAACCAGATGTGAAGAATTGCAATATCGCTATCAAATTTTGCACACGCATACGCACACATACACTTGCTGGTAACTATAAAATGGTACAATCGAAGAATGTGCACACATGATGATAACAAATACCGTCGCCGCTACCATTGCTGAAGTAGTCGTTGAAACGACAACGGCGGATACTACTCTGGTCGATTCAGAAGCGCATGAAACACCACACAATAACTATGACGTATCCATCATCTCCATGCTCTCCGTCATTAGTTCACCGCCGCATGTGCGCTCTCTCTCCGAGAGAGTACGCCTGAAATATTCACTAATTTATTCATTTATTCCAGTTATGGCTATAGTAACATAGTAGTGGCAGAGGCGGTAATGAGCCATTTACTCTCACTGCAATAAGATCAAAGACTACGACAGGAGCATGAAACACATTAAAATTATGTGGGGGAATTATTAAAATGATTTCAGGTACTGGGTAGCTGTTCGTCGTTTGGTGAAGATAGTACTAGAGTACTATTTGGTTTTCAAATTTTGAATTTCAAAAATGTTTCAACCCTCATGATCAGCTTACTCGTGGCAGTAAGTTGTACCCCACAATTCTATTGTAAACCAGATAACATCGCAAGTAGATAAAAATAAATACATAGCATTAAAAATATCGTTTCTCACTCTAGCTTTTATTTTTCAATGAGTGAATAAACAAATTAGCAAATGTTATCGAGTGGACAAATCCGTTTCTCATGAATATAAAGTTCAGTTTACTATGTTGTAGCCTTTCGCATGTTAAATCATTGACTTCGACTCATGCAGCAGCGGCTGGCTTTTCAAAAATATATTCAGGAAATTAATGCATTTGAGTCGCATGTGCGACTAGCAAGGCTTGCCATTAAAGACACCAGAAGGGGGTAATTTTGGCTTACGGTAGAACAGACGTAGTATGGACGAGTTTAAGTGGCCGCCATTGCACAACTCGCCAATTTGACGCCTTGGCGTGGTGCCAAAAGAAGATGTTTTTATTATAAATTTGTTTTTCCCTTTACTTTTTACTTTGTTCTTTCTTATATTGTTTCTAGATGTACTCACATGAATGCCAATGTAGTGAGGAATGGCCACTCCACTGCGCTGGGAGTCAGGTGCTACAACTAACGTTGGCCCACGGCCCGTCTCCTACAGCGGAATGGATGCGCTGATGCGAATGGGATGCGAATGCACACCGCAGCGTCGCGCTTTTGACACCGGGTTTTTTCGCCTATTATCGCTTCTAACCTTGAGTGTTCATTACAAAATGCTCATTTCTTTGCATCTTCCTCTTGTTTCGGACCCCCTTCCGGTTCCTTTAAGAGGGACAAAATAAGCATTCGAAATGAAGGCGGTGTACCAGTTCTAATCCTATAAACTCAATCACCCAGGCAAAAATCAGAACGGATCACAAAAGCATGCTCTAGTGTTTTTCACGGAATATGCTTTCCTTTACGTGGGATGTATTCCAAATCATGAAATGAAGATCTTCAGGCCCACTGGAATCAAAAAACCAACAAAAAGTTGATGTTAATTAATAGAACTTCCTAACCGAAATATAAATAATCTAATTCAAGACGAGTCTTGCACGTATGTGCTTCAGTAACAGAAACAATCGGGCACAGGGTTTCAACGAGTGTGATTTATAATTCGGTCTAGACACGAGGAAGGCATTCCTGCCAATATTTCCATAGATGAGAGCATACACGTGAACAAAAAACCAAAAAAAATAAACAAAAAACCTCAAAATACGAAAAGAAGACGAGCTCAAAACAATGACACAAAACTCTTTCAGAATACTCACCAATTTTCGATATTATCAAGTACCATCTTTGCTAAACGACGGACAGGTTCCGTAGTGCGTGCGTCGCTTACGAGCTCTTGCAACAGTGGGATGCCCCCCTCATCTGTCACGTAAGCGCAATATCTGCAAAAAATGATGTGATTTCTCTGAGAATCCCATGTGAAATTTCAAAAAAATATGAAAATTCGAAGACTTAATCTTCTGAAAATCGGTGTCCGAAATATAAACGTGCATGTGCATAACATGTTGCACAAAAGATATGAGGAACAGGAAGCATTGCAAAAAAATGAATTGCGAGCACTACAATCCTATTTTATGAGAACATCTCAGCAACTAATTATAGAGGATCTAAGTTATAATTCATCAGAATGATGTGACCCCTAATCCTACCCATTTTGGCACCTATGATACAGATGAAAAGACACTGAAAGTAATACTGTAATAAACAAGTGAATGAAGGAAACAAGTACCCATGACACTTAAGGAACAGGCACATCGCATTAAATCCGATTAAAAATAGAAAAACAAACAAGACAATTGCCAACTCACTTTGCTCCGTCCGTCGTAGTTAGATTAGCCAATGCCCAAACGGCCCAGTGTTGGCTCGCGTACGCATGCCATAGGGGGAGCAAACGGAGAATTGGACGGAATGAACGATAGTTGATAAATCGCCTTGTGTCAAGACGCCATGCTTCCGTGGCCTGAAAACAGCTGCCCATATGGTTATTTCATGTGATCACGAAAACTACTCTTCAAAACATTGCAACTTTGCCAGATATATGGGCAATTACAGCATTCTGTGTTACACTGTGACCCTGCCACCATCAGGATCAAAATATTCTATGCTATATTATCAAGATCAATCAAAGCAAACTTCAGCGCAATGTGGCGCCCACACAATCCAGTGATTTTCACCAATCACACAGCCCATCTATTATTAACTACGCAAGATATCATGTAAATAAGCCATTGGTAAAATGGGAGTAGAAGAAAAAATATCGTTCGAGAAGAAAGAAATCCAGATCACAAATCCGATCAACACCCACCTTTACAACACTTGCCATAACTTGCTCCCTACGTACTGTCAGTCCATTCCATGCTTCCTCGCCATCACTAACCATATGTGCAAGTACACCAGCACTATTGTAACTGATCTCAATCGAATCTTCCACCAAGTCCAACAAAGCCCTGTGAAGGAAATTTTTAATTATTAATCTACTGACAAAAAAACAAGATGAGAACTAAATAGAAAATAACTCACGAAAATATTTTCACATAATCGTCATTCATAAGTTGTGATCGCAGACCATCTACTTCGGCGATATTTCCAATTAAACCCATCATATTACGGACTAATTCTCTGAAAATACAATGATCAGTATTTAATCATTTATTATTCCAATTGAACCGATTTTTCATTGCTTGGTCCTTCATTCGAGGTTTCTATCAATCCATAACCGTATTTCGAGCCAAAATCAGACAGACTATAAAAATTGATGAGAAAGCTCAAGGAAACCGCCAAAAACCAGATAAAAGCTATAGAAAAAGGGTACGAAAACGAGCCATACATGAGGAATAAGAAAATTCTCCAAAAAAAAAGCACCGAGGGAGGTGAAGGGCCGATTACTGAATGAACTTCACAGAAACCAAACTTGCGGATTACCGACCACGAGCGAAGAAAATATGCCTTACAGGGGTATAATCTTACATACCCATATATAACCATTATAAACACGAACACTTCTAACCTCTCATTTCGAAACGCATCGAAACATTTATGGAAGAGTAGCAAACCATCGGCTTTCAAGAAACGTTCACAGTTCACCGGTGTTTCATCTTAACAAATATCTTTTCAAGTGTAAAAATATAAGCATCAATAAAAACAAACGAGCACACAAGTAAAGTGTTCGGAAAGATTACCTGTGATATTCCATAAAAAGCTCCATCCAACTTCCATAACGTCATCACACATGTTTGTTGCTAGTTTTCGACGGATTTGATCCAGTATCATCTGCATATTCGAAAAAATTAGAGTTAACCAAAAATCGACTGGATATAAATGATCAATCCAGAAATTGAGATATAAAACAGATGAAAAGAAAAAGAAAAAGAAAGGTTCGAAAAAAAGAATTCAAAAGATGGATGATGAGATGACGACATTGACTGACCTCGATAGCTCCAAAACTGCCCACTTGAACCTTTTGATCACCTTCTACGTGGCATGCCATTGAATTCAGCAAGAATACCACAATTCTCTGCGTAAGATTATCCGCATTATGGTGCTGCAGTACAGTCACCAACAAAACGGCTAATCGACTGGAAATGATTCCATTAAATTAATTTGCTGATTATAAGGGAACAGGATAACAATTAGCTTGATATGATGCGGTTTTTTCTTCATATAGCCTTTTCATAAATAAAGCTACAACAAAAAAGCTCCAGAAAGCCTGTCACATCTCCAAAGAAGTTAGCCGCTAACTCTGATTATAAACCAACCTGTAATCGAAAAGAATCTCCTGCGGTATCTCGAATTGACATAATGACAAACAGCAATTTCTGACCATTACTTGTTCCTCCATGTGTGTTTCCATTCCTACAATAAGACCAATTTCAATAGGTGAAGCGGCATGACTTTTTTGCTGCACGTTTCCACTACCGTCCAGGGTCGGAGTGGTTTCATTTGGATATTTCTACCGGCACCAAGACTCACAGTATTGGGTTTCACATAGACCTCCCGTACATACAGCCACCTTGCAAGATTCATTAACAGGTGGAGACCGTCCATCCAAATGAGGCTAATTATCTGGTACCATATTGAACTTATAAGACAACAAGAAGCGACTCGAGCTCTAACCTATCTTAACTTATAGGGCGATCCTTACATTGACTCATCTACTTTCAAATGCAAGATGAAAGTGTAGCGCCCCGTTGAAAAGAATTCAATCCACAGTAAACAGCGAATCACATATACAAAACACATGAACACTGACGTACCACTGAGCAGTGCGCTGACAACCCGCTTCTTCGTGTCTCTGTTCATCGCCACCTTCCGTATGATATAAAATAGGCTGGCTGAGCCAGCTATTTGCAGCGTGCTGTCTTCAAGATGATTCTGCATAGCATTCAATACGAGATGCAGTGCTTCCGTATGTCGAACCTGGAAAAAACTGAATTCGTTCGACCAACAAAAAACTTTTTTTACTACTTACCAATGGATTACTGTTTCCAAAGCGATACAACTGATAACTTTCGTTTAAGACAGACTGCAGCAATCCGGCACGATCTTTGTACATTTGCAAAGCCATGATAACCTCAAAAATAACTTAGAGTGAACAAAAAATGAGAGCTAAAAGAAAAAGGAAGGAGTACACATAAAAATAATGGAAATCATCCAAGCTCACTTGATCTTCATTTGCATCACCAGATATGTGTTTGGCTGGAATCTCCCCGAAGTGACTAGCATTCTCGCAATTGAACAAACCAATAAAGTCGAGCGGTTTGCTAAGGAAGCGTAGACCAACGATGTCCGAGCGCACATTCCCTTGACTTAACAAACAAAAATTTTGATTTCAAATAAAAATCAAATCTCAGTTCCAAATCAAACTGGGAATGATCAGAAACACTAAATTCGAAAAAAAACATTTCTGAGGCCAAATCGTTTCTGCAGATCTCAACTTTAAAAACCGGAGGTTTATAGACGATTCCTCGCTGCTGCGCGTTAGCTAGATATACGTACCACATTGCATCTAACATAACTTGACCGGTGTGTCTACAAAAATTGGGCAAAAATACAGTCCAAAAACTCACTGCATGTCTGGCTTCACTGGCCAATCTTTAGGAGTGGGTTGTGCGGCCAAATTCGTCGAAGAGATATCGAGACAGGTGAGATGTTTCAAATTAGTGACAAGTTTATGCAAAGCTGTCACTGGCCTCGGATACAGACCCGTGTCTCGTGATGACTGCGAAAGGTCGAGAAATCTGAACAGAACACAGTGACAGTGAAAATCAAGAGGCCAACATCACTGAGTGAATAGATGATGCTTTTCAGTCACCAAGCATAGTCAGACCTATGTCAAACGATGTGGTCGCAGACTCGCATGCGAAATCGCCAAATCGCAAGGTCCGAAAGTCAAACATTAGGCTCAAACCAGAATAATATAGTTAACCATACCTGAGCTCTGTCAAGGTAATAATGCTGTCAATGGTACGGTATAAATCAGGTACATCGAATAATATTAGTGTAGTCAGATGAAGGGGATGCACACAACGAAGGTCTTCCATCTAAAAACAAGGAAGTTAAAAATAAACAAAAAACCTCCTTAACACTGTTAACATACCCGATTCCAATATGACAAATCAAGGATCCTCAAATCTTTCAGCGGTTCAAAAACGCGACGCAACAAATCGTTAGGTGAATTTTCCTCATCTTCAGGGAAACGTCGTAGCTAAAGCAGGGCATTGGACGTTAAAAAAAAACGATCGCAAAGTTAGCATTACCTTTGGCAGGGCTAGCGTTGTGACATTAGGACATCTCGAGGTGAACACCGGTGGTTCGCGTTCTTCTTCTATGATCATTTTCTCTTCTACAGGTTCTGTTATAGTGGAAATACCAATACCACCATTGAAAGAGGTAGAACATCTGTAATCAGAAAAAGATATCGTACTTAAGAATAAAGTTATAACTCGAAGTTCACAGAAAACGTTTAGAAAAATAAAAATTCATGCCTACCCCTCAAAAATCGGTTGTTGATTCGAATGCATCAGATGTGACGGTCCTCCTCGATTTTCTCGCATTTGATCCAATCCGCCAGCTCCTTCCAAGTCCTCTTCTCCTAATACCGGTATGTTACGAGTATCCATACTGGCTACACCAATTTTCCTAAACACGAAAAACACTCGTTCATGCGAAAAAAAAACTTGAAAAACGATAAAAACCGGTCAGGTTCACTAATTTATTGAACAAGGCTTACCTCCTTGGTAGTGGCCGACTTAGTAGTTCCATAGATGTCATTTTAAGCGATCGCAAGTTCGGAAATGTCACATTTCGTTGATCTAGCAGCGTATTGGTTTCGTCCGATATGCCCTGGAAAAAATTTTCGAAGAGATTTACGCATGTATGATTATGATTTACCCATGTATGATTTACTCATGTATGATTACAACAACACGACAGACCACACTTCATATCTCTGGAGAAGCTTGACCCTATCTCTGAGGTTAATAAACCCTGGTTCCCTCCTCTAGAAAAGAAAAGCCAGTAAAGTGCCAAACCACCAGTAAATTACGTGCGGACTAGAACTACTCCAGCCACTCTACAGTCCTTCCTGTAGACAAGTTTGTTATATGGAGAAAGTCTGAAGGCTCAACATCCCAAGCAATTCACTTCCTCTCATGAAATTATTCATCTTCTGCGCCAACTTAAAGAGTTCGTCCACGGAAATTCCATGACTAAAATCTTCCAAACTCACTCTACTAGATACAGTTCGTGAACAGAAACACGGACAGGAGCGAGAGATTTCCCTGGTTTAGAAATCGAAAAACTGGAAGTAGAGCAACCCATTTGATTACCGCCGAGCAGCTTCGAACAACCGTCGGCAGTTCAAATATTCACGCCTAACGCTGATTTGCTTCTAACTTTACGTGAAATCGCCTCTTTGCTCCTGAAGCCATTGTGGCCGCGCCCCCTCGGACGCCCTACTCCGTCGGATGCCTCTTCAAGAAGCTCTGTCTCACCTCGATTTTTCTCTTTTTTTTTAACGAAACTTTCCGCTAGCAATTTCCAACCTAACGAATTTCGTCGGTACGAATAAACAATTTTAAAAATTTAAAACCGTTTCCAACGTGGTCAAATATGACATCGAAAAATAATCATATGAAAATGATCCCACTTTGAGATCCCCACGTATAAGATAAGATGAGATCCACACCTCTCTCTACCTCGTACGATATCTATGACTGATGTACGTGACTGTCAAGTGGCTTCTTCGCTAGAACTTCCACAGATGTGACTACCACATCTCAATGACCAGAATAAGACCCCATTCTCAATACTACCCATGTAATGCTGCACCTTGTTTTCAAAGGAGCACAGGTGAAGATCTTTTGGAAAACGAAATGCAATATGTAAACCCGATCATCATATTTCTCATGAGAGAGGAGAATGTTTCTTTTTTAGAAATGAGATTACAAGCATTTTCGAATAGATATGTGATCGACTCACTTTTACATTAGTAAGGTCCAGCTGAGTGATACCATTCTGATGAGCTTCTAGCAGATCAGCTAGTAAAGTATCTGTCAAATCTGCTCCAGTAAGATCAAGATGCGACAATGGCAGACGTGACGAATCGCACCATGCTCGCAAGGCTTCAGCAGCTACCGGTTCTTTCTGAAAAGTTTTGGAAAATAAAAGGAGAAAGGATCAAAATTCTGGCGTTAACCAATCCCTTGTGGAGGATCCGCTGCGCATTCCATTTCCTAGGTCAAACCCATGCGTTTTCATGTTTTTAGCCGCGTTTTGCAAACTTCAGTGGCCTCCACCACATTCATCGAGTAATTTCAGCTTGAGGGTCTTCGAAGCGAAGCGTCTGACATCAGTAAAACACACGTGCTCCGTCACTTCAGTTACGAGATGTGGATATGAGGTAGGCTTATTTAAAGGTTAACTTGGGGGTACGATCCTCCAGCGAAACCCCATGTATATTCAGGTAATCAGCGCCTCTACCCACAAATTTCGATTTCTCTTGGGTCCACCTTGCCATGCCATTTTTATGACCCCATTCATCAGAATAGATCTCACTCCAAACACCCACTGCTCAGCCCAATTTCCAGAATTCTTCTAAACTTCCATAGATTCATATTGACCATCTCCCTGTTGGAGAAATCCACGGATTCTGCATCCATGGTTAGGCCGACGTCAGCCTTCGCGAGTTTGCGATGTCGCGACACCGCACACAGGCGGTAGCATAGCAGAATCCTAACACCCTATAATCGCAGTGAGACACCGCATGGTCGCAAAAAACGCTAAAATCTGCAAAAGCGGAAGTAATTCATCTGTACATAGGTATCACTCAGTGTCAAGCACAGCGCTAACGAGCAATCACATGACCATTCATCGCATCCGATTAACCCATTGTCTGTATCTCTTCCACTATCAGTTCTCATATGACCAGCACACTATCACTTTCGTGACACCATGCACGCTTGCACATTTACGTGCCGAGTTTCAGCTGTAGATGAATCTTTTAATGGCTGCGGTTCTTCGCCCAAGACATATACTGGCCATATATCAAGCATACAATGCAGCCCATCAATCGCAAATTCACTCACTTCAAATGTAACCTTATTTTCCTGAAAGGGCTTTTCCTGAAAGGGCCACCATGGAACGGATTGCAGGTAATGGGCGGGGCCAAAAATCTAAAACTGTACGAAGAAATTCTGTGCGCATCCTAGCCTTCACTGAGGAAAGATGACTCTCATCACTAACAACCTATAAGACATGCAAAGAACCATACGATTTACCCGATGACCCGATTTAGCCTGACCTTTAGTTAGTTGAACTTGAACCAGTTTCGCCGCCGTAACTATTTCGCATAGATTTCCATGAAGATATGACAGACCGATTTTAAATCGAATCAAAGATCTGTACCCGAAAATTCTTTTTCACATCATCGGCGCAAATGTCAATATCATGACATTGGGGGTTTTTCATTCATACGGAGCAATATATCTCATACATAAGGCCGAAACCCTCCTCATAATGCCTCCATGGTTTCTGGTTCTAATTGTAAGGACGGACATCTATTGGGTCATTCATAAGGGATGTCATTTCTTTTTAAACGAGAACTTTTCCCATAAAGTCTCAAGTCTGTGCAACATCACACATCATACGGAAAAGATTTTTCTGCTCTACATAAAGTGATGTTCAGTCTTCGAGTATCTTGGAATGGGGCCGCCAGACTGGCGGAGGGATAGGTCTAGCCGACAAAAATAGACTCAACCGGCAACTAACTAGAATACTGATTCACTTCAGAAAAATCAAACAATAATACGTCCCGTATTAGCCCAAACGCCCTCCCCAAGCTCTAACAGCTGGCTGATCGAGGAGTCGCGTCGTTCTTTTTCTAGAATCTTTTTTCGAAAGCACTCACATTTATTCAATGATTTTTCTTTCAATTTCCTTGCTCAACGTTATTAACCATTTGGAAAAGTTCTCTGCTATTTCGAGAACATGTTTCCATTTTGTTTTGGCTGCGATTCGGATTGAATTTTGATACCATGTAATGTGGGTCCAGCTGATAGTTTTTCACAACTCCTTTTTTCATCAGAAATTGAGGAATCCGGTCATTGATATTTCCCTGCTCCTACTCATTACCTGTTCTTAATACCTCACAACTCTTTTAGCGGTCCGGTTGGAAAAACTTCCTTGCCTTGATCCGATGAAATGATCAAAAATCATCGAGTTGCAGCGGAAAAACCAAATTTGGAAAAAAACGACGCGACTTCTCGATCATCCATTTGGTGGAAGTTGCGGAAAAGGTCGGGGCTAAGTACGAGACACATGACTGATCGGTTTCTGCGGAGTGAAAGATGTTTTAGTCAATTCCTGGTTTGGTCAATTTTAGTCGGCTAGACCTACCCCTTCGCCAGCCTGGATATCGGTCTCACTGATACCAACAGAGAAATTAAGCATGCCATTTTAAAGAGCAGAAGTTCGTCCGAATGATATACGAATAGCTGCGTAAACTTGTATTTTTATTGGAGAAATTTTCATTTGAAAAAAGCGACATTACTTCTGGAATGACCCAATATTAAGGTTATTATAATACCAACGCGATTCACCTCCTCCTTTTTATTTGAATTATTGAATTATCTATGAAACTCACAGAGCGCTGCCATTCCTCTTTCTTCTTATCGAACAGGGAATGACTGATGGGTAATGGAAGATGCATTTTCAGCACTACATCCTGAAATACTTCACTTTTTTCTTCTCTATGACGAAATTCCTTTTATATCGATCACTATCTCACCCACTGAGCTACCTACCGGAGCCATGACGTCAAGTCTTAGCTCGACATTCTTCCTAAGGCCACTACTCGTCCACAAGTACCATAGACAAGGAACTTATGGGATACCCACAAGGAGCCAACAACTTACTCATTGTCAGCACACATGCTACTGTGACAAACGGCACACCCAAGCTCGCATTGCCGTCCAAACAAGCCGCGCGCGGTGAGAAACGATGCTTCGCAACGTCGCGCTATAAATCTGGGCTACACGGCACACGCGTGTATCAATACAACTTAGGTATTTCTTTACTCAATGCAATCTACCTCTATCTTTTTTTTACAGCAGGTTCACAATTTAAGGTTATTCCCTTCCAAATCAACCCAAAGCCACAGCCTATGACCTCATCGGCATATTCCTCAGAACGACCCCCCTCCCCTTTCTCTGGGATTGAGCAAACGCGGATTTTTGATAGGTGCACATAACTCTCTCTCTCTAACAACCAGAGGCTTTTCCCAGGTGCAGTCACGGTCCTCCCAGGACGACAACTGCTCTGACCTCGACAAAGACTGGTCGGAGTGTAACTAACATACCACTGCACTAAAAGTGCTACTTCGGCACAAACTTGTTTTCTTATTATAATAAAGACTGCAATAATTACAGAAAGCATAAACCTGCAGCTGTGTCTTGGTGCACAGGACCCCAGCCGAAAGGTCCCGTAACGACGGCGCCGACAACGCGACGTCTTCCCCGGCCGTCATACGCCTACAATAGACATTTCCGTTACATGACATCATAATCGACGGAATATTTGCATAGAAATACGAAGAAATGAAAATTTGAATGCATTTTCAGCACAATCCAGTCAAACACGGAGGTGAAGTTTGAGGAGAATCGATTTTATTTGGGAATTCAAAAAGCGAGATAAACGAGTTGAGAGGAAGCGTTTGCCCGCATAACGACGAACAGATGAACACATAACGCTGTACGGCGAGTCAAGAAAAAGTTATCGAAAATCAAATACGATTTCGAAATCGTTCCACAATCATTTCACTCCACACTGATATGATCAGCAACTCAAAACGTTGTTGTAAAATTGGAAAAGAAGCAAGATGCTGTTGGCAAGGCATGCAGGGTCATATTCAGAACGTGTTTATGAAATTGGTACATCTACGATACCGAATCATTGGACCCCACAGCGCAAGGTGTAGCGGAATGAAAGAATCACTGAACATTTATGAAAAAAGAAGCAGAAATCAACGGGATGTGGGCCATTAGGGCAGAGAACTCGCGTCGCGGCATCCGGCGTGCGAGAGAAAGGCGCCGTGTGTCCTGCACATAGCTGGGTTCTAGAAGATGACGGTCCGTCTTTGCTTTGAGCGCAATCGCTTTAGAATTCCACGGCGTCTCTAGCTCGCATGCATCGCGTTGCGCGCCACACGCGGCCGCGGAATGTTCTGCTTTTTTGGAGCAAACACCCATCAATCCAAAATATTGATTGGACTTCAACAGTGATATGGAACTGTATAGATCAGTGAAACGAGCACAACAGTTACAAACTCAACGATGTATACATTCATGCAAACGATGCAAACGAATTCGAACATGTCAGAATCCACAAAAAATGAAGACCACATGGGAAGTACACAGAGGAAGTGAAACGCGTTTGTCATATAATGCGTGAAATTCTGGTCGAAACTTCCGATGACAGCGAACTTTCCAGAAATTTAAACACTGCGGTAACGTTCTGCTTCGAAACCAGCCTGTTTCAGTTCACGAACCACGACTGATCCAGTCAGAACTGTCTGAGGATGTGCAACAAAAAAAGTTGTGTTGCTAATTTCAGCACAGCGCCGTCCGACCGCTGCTGATGTTTGACTAACAGCTCACTTTAAACTACGACAATGTTCGAAGACCGGGTGTTAAAAATGTACTTTGAGCACAGAATGACCTAAATCTAGGACCTTGCTTATTTCTGTGACGCACGCACATTGCCCTTATCACCTCTACTGACATGAAAATGCTTTGCATCTAGTTCACACAGTAAGATCCCACCCCCTTCACCCTCCGAAAGGCCCTTTGCTTTCTTGGACATGGAAGCTGAATCCTACTCTAAGAAAACTACAACATTTCACAGCAATTAAAGCGACATTCATTGGTCAATGCAGGTGAATCTCTGCCCTCGGTCACTACGGAGCCTGAAAAGAATGTGACTGAGCAAATATGACGGCTCGAGGAGGACAGACGAGAGTATCGGAGCCATTCAAAAAATAGAAATCTATGAAGTCCAGCGACATGTGGGAGGACCGCTCCATTACGTGATACTGAGAAAACCATTGAAGCGACCTGTTCAGATCGCACAACTGCTATTGGATTAGTTAGGGAAGGTATGAAAAGAGTTTTGAACACCGGTTTACTTGAGCAATACATTCTAAGCATTCGATTCACTACTTAAAGAACCCCGTGCTGTGAGGGGCCCGGTGAGCCGAACACTTTCTTGATATACAATTCCTTCCTATACAATGTATTTCGCTGAAAAACAAGAAGTTCGTTATGAGTTTTTTGAGGGCAATGTCAATCTCAACTGTTCCTCTAGCGATGAAGCTACACTGAACACATGTTCTCTACAATCATTACTTTGCACTTGTCAAAAGTGAAAATCCAGCAAGTTCTTTACCGGGGAGAGAAGGAACAATCCGTCATCGTCGAAGTTAGTCAACAGCTCGTTCTCGAGTGAGGTCTTCATTTATTTGAGACTTGAGCGTTTTCAATCAACTTCCTGTGTGGGATACTTTTGCTGAGTTAATCAGAATACGAAGCACAGTGAAAAATGCTCTTAATCGCTGCTTCATGAATGACTCTGTTAATTCCTTTAATCATGCACATAACAAACATCATATGGACGATATCCACGATGGTCGATTAACAGCAAATGACCCATAACCTGTACAGTAACCACTTCGTTCATGGTCACGAACGGTGATGAGCACGTCGGGTGCGCCACGCATTCGACTTTCACTCAAAAGCGCTGTAGTGTCTGGATACCTATCTAGAACACACAATCAGGTCGACTGATGGGCAGGAGCTGGTGGCTCCAAACGGATGAGAATCTACTAAAACGAGTTTGAATTCCCGTCGTGTGACGTGAGCCTTACAGCCCCTGCGCTAGTACCCGATTCGGGAACTTTTTGTGAAATTCCGTTTCCAACTTACGTTCCGCCTGAGTGGCTTTTCTTACTAGAAAGCAGAGCAACAAGCAGTGAAGGAGTGACGGAATTGAAGATAAATGGTAGGCAAAGCTTTTATTGACACCACAGCATCACAGGCGTCGAGTCACTAGGGTGGGGGAGTGGAAAAGGAGGTCCACACTCGAGAAGAATCAAGTCGACAGTGAGCACTAATCAGAAGTTGTTTCGAACTCAGTTACTGCCAATGTGAATGCACTCAACACCTGCACTCATGTGACCATTCCCTCATGGAAAACTTTGTTTTGAACTATAGAAAATCACATCGAAAGAACGCTGAGCCGCGGACATGAGGTCGTTGAATAATTCTCATAGGCGAAAAAAATGGGGAGATGTCTCACTTATGCATTTTTCACCGATTTCTTTTCAGGTGCGATGTTAACTTTGTTACATTATAAAACAGATTTCAGCTATTAGGTTGGAACATAATTTCTGTTACACAATGACGAAAAATTTCAAATTTATTTTTCTTTATTTGTGTCTAACTTCAGTCAACAAAATATGTACCATTATAATAGACAATGTATTGCCAGCGAATAGGGAGATGATAGATGCCTCGTTTATAGAAGTCTGGGGATTTCTGGTCGAAGAAAGTCTGGAGGTCGATTTTGATATCATCGTCTTTGAGCTGCCGTCCGTCGAGGAAGTGGGTCAGAGATCGGAATAGGTGGTATTCAGTTGGGGCCATGTTTAAAGATTACGGTGGGTGGGGGAGCTTCGTCCAACCAAGGTCCTGGATCCTTTGACACGCCAACTTTGCCACATGTGGGCGAGCGTTGTCGTGAAGGAAGAAGTCTCGATCCATTTTTCCGGTAAAATTTGCGGCTACGGTGTCCAATTGCCTGCAGCAGAGATTGGCAAAGGCTGTCGTGTTAAATGGCAATTTTTCGCCCTTTTTCTAGAAAATTTTTTTTAAATTTTTTTCTCTGTGCATTTTTTTTGAAATTTTTTTTCTGTTTCAATTTGAGTCGATTGAGCCATCGGGTTGCCGCCGTATGAGAGACGGTACCTGGGCCCATCGACTGGTTGATTTAGTTGGTGGCCTTGCACGCTGAGGAACCGGGGCGGTGTTCGTGAATTTCGTACCTTTCGCGAAATTGTCGTAGATTCACTGCTAGTTGAAGCCATAGAGAATATGGATGTGTCAATCAGTAGTCCTTTTCACTCGCTTTGTATACCCCTCACTACCAAATATCGCAGGAGCTTCCAATGTTTTCCCCAAGAAGAATAAAAAGTGTAACAGAAATTATGTTCCAACCTAATATCACCATCTTCGCAACCGCTGTTGCCCAATTTCCACGTTCATTCTTTGAAATGCTTTAAGCGCGCCCCAGCTTCCTGGCAAAACCTCAGGCCCATATCTCTGGCCGGGCTCCCCTCCACAAGTAGCTGGGTTTTGTGAGATAGGTGTGAACACCATAAATCACAGATCCACATAGCCTCGATTGATAACAAACGATGCAACGGATGGTGAAACACGTCCCGGCGACCGCCAATATGAAGTACAACGGTCCATTTCTTGGGTTGTCGCTCATTTCATTTTACCGTTTTTACAATCTACGGAATCATCCCGTCTGCCTTCAACCAGTAACCAGTAGATAAATGGAAAAGCACGGAACGGTCCTCAGCTCTTTAAGGATTTCATAAAAAGCACAACCCAGTAATGTTCCTCACTGAAAATACAAGGCTTCCTGTTATGTGGCCATTCCGCTTTATCATCTCTCAACTACTCTGCAGGGAAACTCTACTTGAAATATCTAAGTAGGTGTAATTGGTCGAACAAGTAGACTTATTCACTAACTTGTTAATCCAAATAACAACACTCATTGAGGATGAGCAAGATTACGAGAGAAAATCTCTGATACGGTGACGGTTCACCTGCTTTCTCAACGATCGTTCATGCCCAATTGAATGGGATTTTTGGGTTTTAGCGTCGAGAAAAGGATACGTATCGATCCAGAAAATGAGAGTATCTCATCCGCGATTTGAGATTCTCGGAGATTTGGCGTCAAGGACAAGACACACATCGAATGAGAAAAGGAGCGTATCCTTGAGACCTCGACGATTAGGATTATCAAAGACCTGAAAATTTTAGAGATTTTGAGTCAAGGATAAGATACGTATCGATCGAAAATATAGATGTATCCGAGTGTCCACGATTTTAGTATTTGTCATAATGCATACAGCCTATCGTGGTGGTAAGTGGGACTACCAAAAATCCTAGATCGTAGATAATCAGATACCCGTACGCTCGTTCAGTTGGGTATGAACGAAGGCTATGAGCGAAAATCACGAGACAGCTATGAAGATAAGAATCCGTTCTTCTAACATAACAGCCAGAATGAATATTCGTTCACGAAAAGATGGAAATAAATGATTGAATGAACAAATGGCGAAACGTGACAATCTGATAAAAAAAGATGGAGAAAGCATTCCAGTGGGTTACACTGAGATCCATCAAAAGTACATCCATGAAAATAAGTCAGGCGGCCTCAGTAATCACATGAATCCACACCTATTAAAATCAGCTGATCGACGATCAGCTGTTCACTAGATGCACTCATGTGAAAGCGAACATCAATCAGTACTCCGGATTATCTGGTCAGCTAATGAAATTCTAAACACATCGGCTGATGCATAACCGCCAACGAGTACGTTCCCGTCGTTTGCCCATGTGCTACGAGAGAATAACAAAGGTCCCACAGCCACGATAAACAAACATGGAAATCTGGACCGGAGGGCTCTGGTGGTTGTGACGATAGCGATGGTGACGACGATGACAAAACACTCATTGCTGCTGCTGCTGCTGCTGCTGCTGTCGGACTCACAAGATCACGGTGATGGAAGATGGAAAACGGAACATCTCGGACAAGAAAGAACCACCTCCGACTTGTTTCTCATATCGCAGTTGCACGAGAAGAAAAAAGAACAAAGGATTGCAACATTCTAACTTGTGATGTAGCATTAATCATCCAGGAAAAAGTTGAAGGCAAAATAACACCAAGTGCCAGAAAACAATAGCTATGAGCGCTAAGTCCTTCTACCTGCGGTTCAAGCAGTGGCTTGTTTATATGTTTAGAAAGCTTATATTGTAGAGCAGGAATTCGCACATCGTTAAAGTAACAGCAACGTAAGGAAGATTCTGGGCGAGGGTACATAGTTCATTCGTCCGATTCCGTCAGAGTTTGCTAATACCACGTGTAATGATTACTCTGAGCTCATTCCTCGTCTTATGGGGAAACAAAGACTGGAGGGTGGGTAATGTTCATCTTGCTCTTCTAGAACTCTTCTAGGACTAAAAGTAAATACTGCCGTAGTGAAATTGGTCACTTGCTCAACCTGGTTTCAACAAAAGATCTGATCCACTAATGATTGCGCTCGGACCTCCTGTCACGATATATCAGTTTTTCTAAAGTGAACCTAAATTTAAGATACATTACAGATAGGCTTGACTCCATCCTAAAACGAAATTTTCCGATTACTCTTGTAACCTAGAAAGGTAAAGGTTCAGATACATGGTCATTAGAGCCAAGGACCACGTCCATCAATTTGTGTTCTATGTAACACTGTTCTCTGGAGGTATTCTCGAAAGAGAGTAGACCACTGTACGAAAACTAAAATGACAAGTAGGGTGGGATATTTGACTTTGGTAAATTGGATCCTCTCAGAGGAATGAAGGGAGGTAGCCAATCATTGTTGCTTTGACGTAGAACTTTTTCTATTTCATGTATTAAATCACGATAACAGCACCCAGTCCTGCCATGTGTCAGTCAGTCATGAAAAGTCTTGCACGAAGGATATTTCTCCTACACAGGAGCCTTGCTTCAATGAAGGAATTCTTAGGATGGTGTATTAGTGGTTGAGAGTAGGGAGAGAGCACATAAGAACAAATAATAAATTGGGAACATATCCACCTCGGGTTTTTTTTTACATTTTTTCGTGTGTCTACTCCAACTCCGAGTTTTCAGAGAGAGTTGGTGGATAGAGGAGGATCAAAAAAGTTTTCTTAACACGATTCTAACTTTTGCTGGTCAAACACCGGAGACCACAACCGAGCAGCATCTTTTCTTAAACACAAAAGAAGTTGACAAAATGATCTATGCACAAAGCTTCAACTCCTAAACCGGAGGCGCATTGTCAGCGAAGAATGGCTCCTAATTAAGGCGAACCCATAAAAAAAATTGACAGCTGTTTTATCAAGACACCGCCTCTTTTGCGAAGACCGAATTTAATGCTCCGTTTTTTTTTTTTTGACAGCTTTCAGAGTTACGACTTCAATCGAAGTTATATCCCCAGCTTCCCACCGCTCCAAAGCATAAATGAAAGACTCCCAAAGGAGACTAAAGCTTCTAGTTTAGGATCCAGTACGGACCGCTCCAAAACTGCTTCACGAAAAAGCAGCCCGAACAAAGAGATTCCAATCTGCGAGTATTCTTCTCGAAGTCGAACAAAAAGGCTACCGGACAAAAGAGTTTCAAAAAATATTACAATAACGAGTTCTTTTCAAAAAATCGCACAACCCAAATGTACCAACGAGTTCACAAGAGATCTGAAAATGTTGCATTATGAATGGGATGAGGTTCCCTGTCACTTCTGAATTCCAAAAGCCCATGTATAATTCAACAGCTTCATAGTTTCCTTCTAAACTCAGCTTAAAAAATTCAAAGTACGAGCTTTTCAAACTACTTTCTCTCGCGAAGCGGCAAAGGTCAAAAGCAAAATGTAAGAAGAATCCAGAAAAAAAAGCTCTAAAATAGTCACGAAAGATGCGAAATACGGACAAGGCTTACCAGATAGGCCTCACAGCGGTTGGTTATCGCTTTGAAAGACATAGATAGGACCACCCGAGGAGGTGTAATTAACGAGGAGAAAGCGCTAAACGCATCAAAGAAGACTGATGAAGGCTATGGTCAGGTATGATTGTCCCCATTCTACTCTCTATACGGAACGAATTTTAAACTTCTATGAAAAATCCATTCCTCCATGATCAATAATGGCAGGCTGAAACAAAGCCTAGAAAAACAGCGCATAATGACGTAAATTAATCGACACTAAGTAATCAGAGCATTCCATTACACCAAGAAAACAAATTAATCTAGCATTACTGTAATAGATCCAAGAAAAATCGTTTTCGAGTGAACCAATAATTCAGTAGTAGCATGCTCTGGAATCTTCCAGAACACGAAATTCCATTAAATTAGCCGAAAAATGGATCACATAAACCATCGAGTAAGTCCACTTTTTGACATACGACACAGATGGTAACACATTAATTCTACTTATCCACAAAACTGAAAAAAATGAAAGTCACTAAAAATTGCCATCATGCCGCCGTTTGCAATTCGCCATCATCACCAGTTATTTTGATTTCACCTTTGAGTACACCAATTTTTTAGTAAAAAAAAATAAGAAAAACTGCAGCAACAAAAGGATACTGAGACCAACAGTTTGCCAGAACTGTTCATCCTACTCAATATTATTGCAACACGATGAGTACATGATTTTCCGCCATCCACACGACTACAGAGTGAAAGTCTCAACACAAATTGCATAGAAAAGTTCTGAACCATACGAAAAAAAAAAAAAACAAACGCGATCAAAACAACTGTGAATTTCTATGTAGGCAACCATTACAATAGCGTAATTCATCCCGAAAAATACCAGGTTGAAAACCCTGTTAAAGATTTGGATTCAGTCCCACCGCTTTACGAACGCATGGATGGTGCAGATAAAAAAAGTGGGCCCAGAATCTATCATTCGTTTATCTTAAAGATTCTTTAAAAACGTAAATAGTTTTCCTACCCAAAACACAATTGCTTTCTTTTCTCAAGAACTCAACTTATCATTATGCATCTTCGCAAAGGTTGTAAACCAGGATAAATGCGGCGCGTGGTATAAAAATAATCCTCATCAATACACACTTCTCGGAACTCTCCGGCACATGGGAATGAGACTATGGACAGACAAGCTCCCAGTGTACCATACAAAAATAGAGATCATAGACGGACGCAGGCGAGAAGAGGGAGGGTCAAAAATTGCATGCTCTTAGAAAAACATCAGGCTATTTTCATCATAGCAACGACACTATGCAACCAATCCTGGAAATCTAAGCACAATCAATCAAAGCAAGTAACAAAACGACTTGCCGTTTCTTACAGACATGCACAGCGACGATACAATGGATGAAAAGGAAAATAAACATATTCATCAACGAGGTAAAGCGTTCTCACCAAATTAATGAAGCCAAACACCGCTTCTTCGCTAGTCGAAGGAACTTAGGCTACTAGCGATGGAACCCCGCTTTAAAATACGACGGCAGACGCACTTCAAGTGCAACCATGTCGATGAATCACAGGTCATAGTCACACAAAAAAGCTGTACGACATCACTCGATTTTCTTTGCATTTTTTTTGTAGAGGAAAAGGCAAACTCTTCGTGGTAGAGACAGACATGAACAAACTCAAGCAGAAAGCTGTCAAAAGCTTAGTTCTGAAGTGCACAGCACAGGTAAGAGCCGCCGTATGGCAATCATTAGCAGCCCACCTACAGCTCGCGCAATCCTCTGAGGCACAATCGCAGACCACGCACATTCTGAGGAAAAGCCGTCAACATAAGTGTGTGTGACAAAGGGCGATTAAACAAATCATTGAATTGTTTTTAAATAAACCCCCGGAAAATTCCACAAGCAACACGTTTAGACTTATACATGAAGCCCTCGTACTTCACAATGACCAGAACGCTACCAAAAAGTTCTACCACACGAGCACGCTGAACTCAACTCGTAGTGATTCGCACAGGTTTCGTACTGGAACTAGATGATTGCTCCCAAAGAATAAAAACGGATGGGGCGCTTTTACGGCTAGCTATCGCACTTAGGACGACTGGGTTCCAGACCCTAGCTCGTGTAGTGAAACGAGAAAGATATGAGGAATGACGACGGCATATTGTAATACTACAGAAAAGCCTTCTCGTGGGCTTCACTGTATGAACATAGCCATAAGAACATATCGATATTTGTTCCGAAATCCCATTTCCGCATTGAATAATAAACGGTGTTCAGTTTCGGAATCCCGTGCTTTGAATTTCTCAATTTATTCGTAAACCCAGGTCAATTACCAATTGACGTGCAACTTGCGCTGAAGAAAGATAAAAATCAACAATTGAACCGACTGCTACTACTCAATATTTTCATTTGCATCCGCTGTCCATTTTCAGTGGAAACTGGTGTTTTCCACAATTGAAAACAAAATTTGCCCTTGCGCCTGCAGCCTGATTTTTTGTAATCATATTCACGGCAGAACCGACACTTTCTTTTTCTCCATCTCCCACCGCTTCATCGTATTGCGGAAGCAATAAGGATCTTTACGTAAACCATTTTCCAAGAACTTCGCCCCCCGCTTTTCGGTAAACAGATATGATAAGGACGCCACGACTGATAACGACAAAAAGGCAATTACGCCATTGAGGTTAAATGCAGAAAGCATAGTTGAAAAAAAAACCACTCATGAAAACCTCGCGCTTCCAATCTGAACCAATATTTTTCTTGGAAACTCAGCCCTGACCAACCCCCCCCCACCCTGTTTACTCAAAGGCTATAGATTGGGCAACTTGCTCAAGCGGACCACTCCACGTCCCCGTCCACACTGAAGCCACTGACCACCACTGAAGAGATGCGCGACTTGTGGGCACCAACAGTAGTTTCGAACATATGATAGGCTCGATGCAGAACGACTTTGCCTACTTTTGCATGATCTTTCGATACTACTGTTGGTGCTCACAAGCCGCGCATCTCTTCAGTGATGGTCAGTAGCTTCAATATGGATTAGGGACGAGGAGGGGTCCGCTTAAGCGTGTTGCCTAATCTTTAGCCGCCTTTGGGTAAAGGGGTTTGATGGGTCAGGGCGGGTGCAAGGAAAAGATTGGGTGAGATTGGAAGCGTGATGTTTTATTGAGTGGTTTTTTTTCAACCTTTTTTTACATGACCTTAAGCAGGCAGAATGACAACACAAAAACCATATTCAACCGAGAATGTGAAAAGCACACAAAAAAGGAAATCTTAAAGGACTCATCCGTATGAGCAGATCTGGGTCAGATGAGGGTGCCGAGCTCTTGAATGGGAACCACACACCGTTTGCAAGCGAAAAGCGTTTACAAAGAAAGTCACGGTCTTATTCCATCACGTAAACCTTCCATGGCGGCCAATAATGGAGCTGCTTCTCTGTTCATTAAACCTTAAAGGTTCTACCTGGATTGATGGAACTGGAAAATCAAGTCAGACATGAAAGAAGTGATCACTGTGTAAGAAGTTCAACTGACAGTAATGTTAATCAGATTACTGAGGCAACCATGTTAGTCAGTTCTAGCCTATATAAGAAGTAGCTGCGTAGTTCAACACGATGCAAAACAAGCCACCGTCACGCTGCTTAATCCGCCTGCCAGGTTGTATGATGTAGGTCATTTCTACGGCACCAAACGAATGAGCGTTACAGCGCACAGTGAAATCCCTACTCCATGGCGCTTTGTAAGTAGGCCTTTGTGGTGACTGAACTTGCTGAAATGCCGGACTTAATCGGGATTCCGCCACTGAAACTGTAAGACCGAGAAGTAAGAGCCATAGATGAACGTATCCCTTGGAATTAAAGAGTGTGGCGGACAAGAGAATACGTCGCGCCGATATCCCATTAAAAAAACACGATTTTTTTGTTCGGCACACAGCAAAATATAAAAAAAAATTCACAAAAGAATTATTTAGACGATTTGCAACGAGATTAGACCGCATCATAATGCAATTACATTAAAAATAATTACTTTCGCAGTTACGCCTTCACGAGGCCGACGTCAAACTTTGCGATATTGCGGTGTCGCGGTTCCGCACTCGAAGTTGTAGCGTTGCACAATCTCAAGGTCGTAGTATTGCCTGCGAACGTGCGACGACGCAAAATCGCAAAATCGCAGTCTAACAGCAGCCTATTAAAAATTCCAACACGGTGCAATGCGAACGTATCACTGCACTCGTCGGTTTTCCTATTCTCCGACTTGTCAGTTCGGGTGCACGCTATGAGAAGAACTGAGAAAACAGCAGTGCCCTGGCCAGCTGTCATGGGAACAAATAATCAGGCGATCGCAGCTCACAGAACAGAGCACGGAGCACAAAGAATGATACAGACTACACAATACCATCACCGACAAATAGGCGTTGTTTACAAGAACTCGAGGAAAAAGTGTTTACAAGAATCCACATCAGACCACTCATACTTGCTTACTGTCTGGACATCTAACCTGCTTCGTGGCTAAATATAAATACTACGAAGTATTTGCTCTTCACTCGAGATCAGCTAAACTAGAAGATCAAGTCAGGTGAGAAAGCATCCCTTTAAGGTCTTAGTGAAAAAAGCGAAACTCTGACGTAATTGCGACTTGATCACTCAGCGGGACATAAAAACAGCCAATCAAAGTCAGTGACAGGAACGACACGCGAAGTGGGTGGTCTACAAGTCTGTAACTAACCTGAAGTGATCACTCATGCATGCAACATTACCTATTTTGAAATTATTCTGATTAATAGCAATCTGCGACTGTAACAGACAAAACAAGTCATGGACTGAAAAAACTACGCAGCAGTGGGTCGTCGCTCCGACTATCTGGTCGGCACAAAACCACGTGCTGCACTGCTGGCTTGCTGACTGGCGCGATATACTCTCACCACCACCAACGTATCAAACACCAAATCGATAAGGACCCCCCAACTCTTCCACGCTCAGTGCTTGCTGGATTGTTGAGTTCGAGAAGCCCAGTAAGGCTTTTTCAAAATTGCGGTTCCGTTGAAGAAAGTACGACAAGATCGATGAGGAGAAAGTGGAAATGTGGAATTTGCGTTTTAGTGGAGCGCGTAATCCGCGCTTCCGTGAAAATGCGAAACTGTGGAGAAAGATTACATAGCAGTCGACCGAAAGAATGGTGGGAATGAGGAATTCGGATTTTTCTAGACTTGCGGGGTCGTGAAATCGCCATTATGCTAGCTCGACTGAGCGGGATCCATACGTATCCAATCCTTTTCCGCGTTTCCATATTCCCACAAAACGCCGATTCCACCACGCCAAAAAACTTGAAAAATTATAAGTTTCTCTAATTTCAGAAAGCTCATGTGGGAAGTGAATTCATAGTAACCGAGGGATGGGCACATTAGTTCATGTTCACTGCTGATGTTCCCGAAATTGAAAAATAATTAAAACCAATATCAAACGGAAGCGGATGCTTGAGGGATACTACTACATCAGCAACTGGTCATAGTGGAGGGGTAAAAACGATGGAATGTGACCAAACACTCAAGCCTCAAACTGTGGCACTACGACATATGGTCGTCGTCAGACTTCGCGGTTTTGCGGTGTTGCACCTTCGCACGCGATTCCGCGACTTTGTGGTTTCGCAATGCCGTTTTTTGAATTGTCTGGGGAGACACGGCAAAATCGCAGAATCGTGAAGTGGCAATATCTCAGAACCATAGAAAAGTGGAATTTGATACCGGCGAAAACGAACCTTATTCCTTCGACTGAACACTACAAACTGATCCGCAGTATTTTTTTTTACTTGAAAAGGTAATATTCATGCAAAATTAAGCAAACTATGAGTGCAAAAGAGAGGCATCCAGGGCTCGCATTGTTTGCGTTACAGTAATTGTAAAACAAGAAACATAATCGCGTTCCAGATGGAAAACGAATGACGATGCATGACTAACAGGAATGGATCGATCTCTTGTCGGACGCACACAGAAACCGCCTACATACGACACATGCATTCGAATCACTTCAAACGATAATATATATAAAGCATGCAGTGGCATACTACTCCCTATAGAGCTAAAACTGCACTTCAAAAACGATCATAAAACACCCTCTAACTCGTTTCAGCCTACGAAGCAATCCAATGCATCATGAAAATGATAAAAGCGAGGCAGTATTCCACAGCGATTCGATTTTCCCGACTACCGTAATCTATTCTTTGTGTAAATCACAAAGATACCTGTATTATACGCTGCTTGTATGATGTTCAAACACCTTCTAACTGATTCCTTCATTCAAGATGAGCTGCTAAACTCCAGGATTACAGGCGATATGGAAGAGTCGCGGTGTTAATGTGGGTTGGGGGGACCCCTACTCCCCTAAAATAAGGCTTAGGTAAATTACACCCTCAAGTATACTAACTGATGACAACAGAACGGTGTCGAGTGAAGGACGACAGCGTGATGATGACTGTCCCTCCTCACCCTCAATTACAGTAGCACCAGAGTGATTAATGGAATCTCACCCCTATGCCTTCCAAGATACCTTTAGGAAAAATATACGAACAGTTAAAAGGCGTGAAAAAGTCGTTGAACGGGGTGGACGATTGGTGCTACTGGAGTTAGGGGGGGGGCAGCGCACTGTGCTTTGCGTCTTTAACGCTATGGTCAGAGCGCAGAGAAGTCATATCATAGCGCCTGCCGAATCGGGTTCGAATTTTACAAAAAGAACGATTTTGAAAAAGAAAATTCATGTTCTTTCTATCCTAACGTAAGCCTTGGGAAGGAGAAACCCTTCCCCTAGGCTCAGGCGAATACGCTTAAGTGGTTGTTTAGTCTAGTTGGAGTAAATTTCTCATTATATACTAATGGAGGAATAATTTAATCGTTTTCTGAGTTAGCTGTATCTAGGCCTAAAATGACCTTGAGAGTGCCTATAAGCAGAAATTGGGCGCAACTTATGCTTTTGTCGAGTGACCCCCCCTAACTCCAGTAGCGCCGGACGATTATCCTCTAATGCTGACAGAAGGGATTTGTGATCGCCGTTAGACTCCGCGACCCGCGAGGCTGAATCAGTGTAAGATATCATGGTCGCGAAACCGCTTGCGAAAGTACGACACCGCAAAATAGCGGAAGTCTGACGGCGCCTTTACCCACGAGACAGCTATAAACAAAAAAGACTATGAGACAAAATAGCTGGCAAACCAAACAACTAGAAAACACTCAAAAAAAAACACTGTGAAGGAAACACTTTGTAAATCTGGAATACTCCACGTGATTAGATGCAAGGTCAACACGTAAAAGATTACTCTAAGCACTGCGAACTACTTCACTTACATCGCATTAGTACCTATTTTTCATAAATTATCATACTCTACTCAAATATAATAACACAAACACAATTCAGGTTTGTGTCCGGCCACACACATTGAATGGAAAAACGGAGATATTGGATTAGTGAGGCAGTACTTTTCGAATATTTTGCTTAGAAATGATTACATATGTGAATGACCAGACCATTTCTGTTGGAGGCCGTGCATACACTACCTTACACGAGAAAAACAGTCTTAGAATGTACTTCACTCTTCGCAAGCTTCCAATAAGCCACATTTGTTCAATGGGTCATAATCCACATGGAATTTCACGAAGTACCTTCACCCCAACAAGGAATTCTTTATTAATTGGTCCGCGACTGAAATTATGGTTACAGGGGTAGACAATCATAAAAAGTCACAACAAATAAGATAAGTGGGAAAGTGAGAGGGTCGACAATTGATGACTCCCTCTTGCTTTGCTTATCCCTCCTCCACTTATACAGCGCCGTTATTTCCCGCTGAGTACATCGACTTTCACCCACAAAAACGACTGCCACCGTCCAACCGTGCTCTTATGATTAGATAGGGTTTCGGCGCTCATACGAAAGTGCAGATGACACTCATACCGTTAGAGAGTTTCGAATCGAAAATGTTCTTTGCTCGAATGAAATCGAAAATGTTCGGCATTGAAAAAAAACTTACAAGCGAAAACAAGGGCAATCCCGGAACGCACTTGCGTCGTACAAACATACCGTAGTTCCATGACGGAAACTAAGAGAACGGTCCTGAAACCTCGTAGAAACGGGCTTACTCAGAGCACCTCTGAGCACCTCTTCAACCAATAAAATCCACTGAACGAAAAACGTAGCTGGTGGCAAACAATGACGGACATCAAGACATTTGACAAACATTCGCAAAAACGCTTCCAAATAAAGTAATCCAAACTGCTTAGAAAAGAAAATGAAGTACGGTAGCCTGATCATAGGGTAACTCGAGAAATTGATGCTTACAGTGAACAGATTGATATATTGCATCCGGCTAATTACTATTTGGAGAGCATTTCAATCAAAACAGGAAATGTAGTCACGAAGAGATGACTACCGTATCGTTAGTATAATTATAAGTTTAGTCATATACGCCAAAACATTGCGCTTACGCAGACTGCTCAGAATCGAAAACTGATAGGATTGTTAATTACTGAAAATAGGCGAGGACTTCGATGGGAAGGCAAGCTTACTCGTTTCCACGGCAATGCAGCAACGCGCATAAGTGGTCAGTCTTATGTGCCTGATTTCATCCCTTCCGACAAAGTTGAGGGTGATAGTACTTGAGGAAAAGTTGGGTCACTTTTTTCTGATTCACACACTTACAGACGAAGAGAGGTTCGGATTCGATTGATATTTCGGGATGCGCCGTGGCACCCTACTTTTTCGTGAGAGCGATTGCATGTGTGTGGACGAAGTGATGTAACAGCTAAGTTTCTATCCTTGCGAAAATATATGGCTCACAAATACCAAAGATAGAGTGGGCTACGCTTCTGTCTTTTTGGTCCGTATGGGAGCCAAGCACACAACCGTATGAGAGCAAATGTTGCACACACAGGGCTACTGTTTTTACAGGGAAAATAATAGTCTCCTTAAAAAAACTACACACCAATTAGTTGAGTACAAAGTAGTCGAAGATATCCAGCGAGATTGAGCAGCTTTTCTGACAGTAGGTCCTCATGCGGCCTTGCATACTGTGACGTGCTCAGCTCATAGCAAAAACTGTTAATGCAAATGGTGAAGGACAAAAAGCAGGCATGAAGCATTCAACCTTACAACAGAGCAACTCCTGAGAATAGTTCCTGAACTACTTAAACCGCGATGTCATATAATCGCGAAGTCTTACACACTCTTGGGCAGCGGCCGTCAGACCTCGCGATTTTGCGGTGTCGCAGCTCCGCACGCGATGCTGCGGCAATGCAAGATCTCAAGGTCGCAGATCGCGTGCGAAAGAGCGACGTCGCAAAATCGCGAAGTCTAGGAGCGGAATCGCTGATGATAGAGAAAAACACCACATAAAAAAAGGATAACCGAAAGTGTCATCTTCAAAGTGACTGGAGGTTCGTCATTCTGCATACTCAGACATATTTGCCTATGACATTACTCAGAGATCGCGATTCAGGCGATCACGCGATCGGACGGAAAACATGACATACGTATCGATTAGGTAGTGATACCCCTTACCACCTAATCGATATGTATCTTTTACTTTTCGCCTGATCGTCTGAAACGCGCGTGCAGTCGCCAGCTCTGAACACTACCCAAGGCTTGTGAACTGAGACAAAGCGAGGTGTCCCCCTACTTAAATCAGTACGATTACTTTCAGACAGATTCGAGTTGCCAACTTTGAAGGTATTGACTTACAACAGACCTTGGTACTGTACGGTTCGCACGGGACTTGAAGCATCGACATCAGCAATGCACAAAAACGAGAACGAGATGGGTGTGTGTGCGGAGGGTGATTCAGCGAAAGACTTTTCAATCAGATTATAGAACGAATGACTCTCGTCTCGTCGACAGTGGTGACGGTTATTTCGAAATCCGCACACGGGAACAGGTATACACCACGCTTATTCGACCATTACTCCCGGACGAGATTCCCATAAAAACACCAAAACTCGTCCTCTATCGGGTTTAGAAGCTTCTACGGCTACTACGCGTCTTTTAGAATTGGTAGGAACAAAAAAGACAATAGCACCGAACTTGAATTAAGAGATGATACGGGTGGGACGAGAATGCGCCGCAATAGCGACAAAGCCCATCAAGGGCTAATCAATGCTGACACATTCGATTAGGCTTATGGGAAGTAAGGGTCAAATAAATTCGCGAGAGGGGGAGGGGGGACGCAACTTTTCGTCGACATCGAAACTCCTTTCCCTCCCCAGGCTCAGGCTCAAATTCATATTCGCTCCTCTCACATGAAATACCATCTGCCAAAGCATCTGTCTCATCTGCTTCAGCCCAAGCCCTTTCGTGGAAATTTTGCGTCTCCACCCCCCCCCCCCCCACCCCCCCGACTTTATTTCACTTTAAAGATGGTCCATTTTTGTGTTACTGAAATATGACCACAAACTAAGAATTACGGAATAGATAGTAAGGACGTGGCTACAAGTCCTACGTAAACTTTGAGAAGCAGATACCAGGTATGGACTTTTTACATGAAAGAATTCCATAATGAACTAGGAAATAAAAAATTATAATCAAGTTGCAGGTGGCCACCCAGGAAGATCCTGACTCGCGAAAAAGTTTACGAAAAAAACGTGGATTTAGCACAGTGTAGGGCCTACAAGTGCTATAACAAGACACCGAATATTCCAGAAACAATTACAAATTCGATGGCTAAATTTGGAGGAATGACAAGAAGGGAGGGGGTTTAGCAAAATGCGACGGCGATCGATGCAGTGAAGGCGAGCGCCGATGAGAGAGCAGAGAGTAGCGACAAGCAGACAATACGCGAGACAGGCTATAGCCAGAAGACGCAGACGTGCGAAGATCTCGAGAGATGTGGTTGCCGCGGAGATCGCAGAGAATCAGATGACGAGTGGTCGACTACAATGAGCTCACCCAGCTGATTCAGGTGAAACACACATGAATGAACATTAAAAACCAATATGCGCGTGACCCCCCCCCCCCGTACACGGTGGCTCCAGTGACGTCTCTACGGCGCGTTTTCTGCCAGCCATAAATAGACTTTGAGACACTGTTTACCACGCATCATTCCCTTGTTGATCAGTAAACAAACTGTTGTGGTTAACTTTTCCCTTTTAAATGAAACTTCTCTCTTGTTGCGGTTGATGTGTTTAATTAGCGACACAAAGGTCAGCTTATTAGAAGCAATGTCTTGACCTCATCTTTATACATCAAACAGCAATTAGCCCGCCAGGATAGCGTAAATGGCGCCGTCCAGGGTCGCTCTGGGACTTGAAACTCGCAAGTCGGCACATCTGCTAATTCTAAAGTCTGAATATCCCCTCCCCTCTCACGAATTTTTACCTCAGTGAGTATACAAAACAATGAAACAAACACCATCATTCGTTGGCACACTTTGTTTGCATTTTTGTTTACAATTTTTCGATTCCCACTAGGGGAAGTTATGGGGCATGAAAAGCATGTTTCTTCAAGAAAGAAAATAATAAAGATATCTTCATATGAGCTTATCGGCCCTAGATATCCCAGTAAACTCAAGCTCCACCCACTGTTGACTGTGCTAAAAAGAAAGCCTATTGTTGTTTCGTGAAGTGTCGTAAGAATTTAATGGGCAAAAATAACCAGTCTCTCTTCCGCATTGCACTAACTCAACTCAACTTGTCGAAGAACTTTCCCTCCTCCCCCCCCTTCCATCCCAAAGCAATCACAACCATAATATGTACGTAAGGCATAATCGGACTGCCTCTCTGCTCCTAGAGCTCTCCTCTTGGACACCTGGGTGTGTACCCTTATGTCAGGATTGTCGCACCGCGGCATGTCTCAAGCGAAGCAAGTCGGACGACCTAAAGGGGCCATGTTGTTGGGTCCCGGAGCGATTACAAGTTAACTGCGTATCGCGTCCTAGCATTACTGTGTAATCGTTCTAAGACCCAACAACCGCAACGCGCATAGCTCGCACACACTGCGTTGCACGCCGCTTGCCGTCGTGCGACAATCCTGACATAAGGGCACACATCCCGGACACCTCACCTGTAGGACCTCATTTGAGGAGCTGTGTTTTAGCCTGATTTTTGTTTTTCGCGTAATTCTCTGCATTACCCCTTTGTAAACAGAAACAACATAAATAAATGGGTAACGGAAGAACCTAGATTTTAGTGGACGTTTCCTTCCACTGGCCAGAATCACTGGTCGTTGCTTCAGATTACATGAAATAAGACTAAACACATTTTCAAAGATCTTCTGTCCCAAGGGAACCAGAACCTACGTAAGGTATAATCGTAGGCTATATCTTGTGATTGAAATAATCGTATTGGAACCGTTCCTGCACTCAGGAGCGCAAACCACCCGTTTAAAAAGATAACGGCGCGAACATCGGCGCCAATATCTCGAAGAATTTTATCGCTTTGCATAGAAAAATGGATGAGTTTTCCAGTCACGCGCTATTACACTAATCTTACAAACAGCCGATCTGGCGAAATGGCGACCTACATATAACAGTAGAGGATGATCGAATTCGTTCGAAATCACAAAAAAATCAAAAAAAATTGAAAACTGCATTTGTTTCGTGCATGGGCCTCATCAGGCATTTCTTTCACTCAGAGAAAGAAGAGTACGTCATGCATCTAACCTACTCATCTACTGCGTGGTACGATTTATGTGAAGACATATGGATAACAACTAGTCTCTAACTAGATAACAATATGTTACCAAAACTTCATTGCCATCTGAGATTGCGTTCATACTCTGTGGACCAATCTTCCAATTGACGACAACTGTTGCGTGCGCTCCATTTATGAATTCTGACCTGGTCGCGTCACGACCCATTCCATTTCATCGAATATTTCAAATCTCCGTGATGAAATTAGCCATAAAAACAACTTAAAGGAACCGGAAGGTGGTCCGAAACAAGAGAAACATACAAAGAAATGAGCATTTCGTAACGAACGCAGAAGGTTAGAAGCGATAATCGGTGAAAAAACCCGAACTCAAAAGTGCATCGCTGCGGTGTGTATTCGCGCCTCATTCGCATCATCGCACTGGCGTTCCGAGTTGTCCGCTGTAGGAGACGGCCGCGGGCCAACTTTAGTTGTAGCACCTGACTCCCAGCGCAGTGGAGTGGCCATTCCCAACTACATTAACATTCATGTAAGTACATCTAGAAACAATATAAGAAAGAACAAAGGAGAAGGTAAAAGGGATGAACCACTAACTTTATAATGGAAACATCTTCTCTTGGCACCATGCCAAGGCGTCAAATTGGCGAGTTTGTGCAATGGCGGCCACTTGAACTCGTCCACACTACGTCTGTTCTACCGTAAGCCAAAATTACTCCCTTACGGTGTCTTTAAAGGAATCGTCCACGGAAAAATGAGTTTTTCAGTTACTCATATATTTATGTCGTATTTGCCTAATGTGGGCCACATGCAAAGTTTCACGCGAAAAAATGTGAATGCAGCTGAGATACAGTACTACGAACTCTCGGCAGGGTGGGCGGGGCCTCCGAGCAAGCGCCACCCCTTTGTCCGCCGCTGTCAGAGACGCATTGTAGGGACAGGAATTTACGTAAACGGTCCCACTCTCCGCTTTCAGCCGTGGTGGACGAAGGGATGGGAATTTTAATCGGAGGCCCCGTCCACCCGGTAGAGAATTTGAAGAGATGCATCTTAGTCGAATTTTCACTTTTTCGCGTGGAACTTAGCATGCGGTCCTTATCAGGCAAATACCACATAAATATATGGGTAACGAAGAAACCCATTTTACTTGGGCGATTTCTATAATGGGGCCTGAAGAGGTGGGAGCTTTGCTTGGCTTGGATGCTAATCCAAACAACACAATAACAAGAACAAGAGCTAGCCGCCTACTTTATTCAAGTATTGCCCCATGCTGCTTCATTTTCTAATCAACTGCACAGATAATGTGGTTTCTGCGCAGAAATAAAAAACTAATCAAAAAAACAATGGCATCGAAAAAGGCTCTCCTATCTTGATTGGAGAGAGAGTATGTTCATTCATATATCTTTTTCGGTTTCAAATTACAGTTCGTACGGTTAGAGACACCAGGAGGGGATAATTTCGGCTTACTGTAGAACAGACGTAGTGTGGACGAGTTTGAGTGGCCGCCATTCCACAAACTTGCCAATTTGACGCCTTGGCATGGTGCCAAAAGAAGATAGTTCTATTATAGATTTGTATTTTCCTTTTAGTTTTTACTTTGTTCTTTCTTATATTGTTCTAGATGTACTTATAGGTCTTATAGGTATATTCTAGATGTACATTATAGGTCAAATAAAGTCGGGGGGGGGGGGGGGCGCAAAATTTTCACCCACGTCTAAGCTTCTTTCCCTTCCTAGGGTCAGGCTGATGCAGATGAGACCTATGCTTTGACAGATGCTTTTTAATGCGGGAGGAGGGGGTATCAATTTCAGCTTGAGCCTAGTAAGGGGAAGGAGCTTCGACGTCGACGCAAAGTTGCGTCTCCCCCTCCCCGACTTTATTTGACCCTTCTGAGAATTCCAGGAATAGAAATGCACAATTAAGAAGATCCATAAGTAAACAAGTAAAATATGTCACTACAAAACAGTCTAAAGAGGAAATAATTCAAAAATAAGGTTACATCAGGCCGAAGACAAGCTTCAAAGTGAACGAAGCGTGGCTCGGCCATGGAAGCTTGCAGTTCGGACGGAAGCGCGCCCTGGGGGCAAATAGCGCCCTATGGCGCGTTTTTCAACGCCGGTTTCGTTACACATTGTATCTACCGAACCCATATGTTTGTTTTCAGACGCCATTGTTTTTGTAAACGTTGTTCCGCCCTTGCCCACCTCCCGGTGCCTTTAACTAACAAGCATACACGAAAGGCTTACGTTTAGTCAAAAAAGCAGCTCAAGAGGAAAAGCCGCAAGCGAGCGACGAAGTGTAAGTGAATGGAACTCACTTCATTTCCAAATGAATTACTCTGCTGGTCGATAAAAATCACTTTTTAGAGGTAACTGATATCGTAGGTAGAAGCCACAAGCGAAAGGTTAAACTCTATTACTCAATGAGGACAATTTCCATTCGAGGTCAAGGCCATTTACAGCCTGTATCGGAGCCCCTGATAGGGCGTGGCCTACGGACTTAGGTGAGAGTGTATCAAACTCTTACTCCGCCATACACTCTCACAATTGCCACGCACTCTCACTGCAGCCACTCGCCAATGTCTGTAGACCACGCCCTATCCGGCGCTCCGAAACGGAGTATAAGGGTAATTCTGGCACAAAACGAAAATTCAGAACTGTCAGCCGTTTCCCACTCCTCTAGCCGTCTGAGGCTCTCCCAGATTTGACTAGGCTTTTTCAGGGAAGGAGCTTGAAGTGTTGTCAGCGATTTCCCGAGGCGTGTCCTGTAGCGGTCTGGGACTCTCCCAAATAACATACTTTGGCGTCAAGTACCGACCTGAATTTTCGTTTCTGTAATTCTGGCCGACTGTTGGAAGCAGAGATGCTCAATAGTGGAACATCAGAAAAAAACGGAACAACATTTCCCACCGTTAACATTATGAGGAAGTCGAAAAAAGCAAACGAGTGCAGCAGCTCTATGAGCTTGGCCTGAAGCAACATTCGTCATCAAGAAATCTTTACCAAAGGTTATCGAGACGGCTGAAACAAAGTAATGAGAAGACCTGTACGCCGGCAACTGCTGTGATGTAGTGCTATGGAGTTACAGAAAACACATGAAACCTTTTGGGAAAGGTGGTCAAACAAACGTCAAACAATCAGCCAACAGCTGCTTCGCTTCTGTTCCACTTAAAGGCGGTGATAGGGAAATTCGGACAAGTAGTGAAAAACGTAGTGAAAGAAAAAACGGGAGGAAATGGCCAAAAATCCGAGAAAATAGAACCCTTTCCCGTTGATACTCGACGCGGACGAGCTTTTTGCCAAGAGGCGGGCAGTCCGGACGAGTTGTCCGTTGGCATGTTGCCAATTTGTAAACACGAAGGGATGTTCTCAAATACGATAGCACCAAAGTTCTGAAGTGAGCCTCAAGCTAACTGAAAGTGCATCGCGATACTTTCCACCCTGCCGCATCTCCTGGGCCACTCTCAACGTAGCCAGTCAGGAAGGACGTCGCCTGTGGGCGAGGTCTGTCATCCAAAGGCGTCAGCTGCTAACCGTTTCGCCTTCTCTACAACTCGGGGGAGCGGTTTTCTACGGGGTTGGCCATAAATAGGCTTCCTATGCCCCTAGTTTGAATGTGACTTATTTTAGGGATTTCCCAGTAACCGCGCCACCTCTAACGCTGTTTTAGGCAGCGCAGATTGGATTCTGTCAAAATCGAAGTAATGAGATGAACGATAGGGTTATAGACGTCTTACAAGGAACAAAGATTGCGAAATATCATAGACAATCTCTTCTTCTAAAGTAGTGAATGCTGAACAAATTATGAATAGTTAAGTCTAAGCAACCCTTTTCGGCACCGGCTCGGAGAGGACTGTGAGATTGGGAGAGAAAATTGACAGCGTGTGATGCGCAGCATATGCGTGCGAGGTAGGGTGTTATATTGAGATGGGTCTTTAAGTACCCATGTGCCTTGTGTCTGCTTTGGGATGGGACACGCAGTCACTTTTGGCCCCAAGAACATACGGGTGTGTTGCAAGTGTTCCGGTGGTTAGTGTGGGGCCAGGTCACCCACGAGTGGGTTTACTTCACGAGACGACTGATTTGCTACCAATTTCAAGATGTTGGCTACGTAGCTGGTTTACTGATGTCAAAAATAAGGGTCGAAGAATGAAGGTAGATATTTGCGAAGCTAAACATGTACTTAAGTTAGATATTTGTTACTTAAATGATTAAGTTTTTGTAACAGTGCAGAATACAATGTTTTCGTCTCACAAGAATATTAGCTTCATCGTTTCTATAGTGAATTACCCTCCACACAACACTGGTGACCTGACCTTCTGGAACACTGGTCGGAACACTTGCACGCCACCCAAGAACATACTACGCCCCTACCTCGCGCACCATCGCCGCATTGCGAATGTCTGCTACATTTTCGTATTTCGGCAAAATCCGTACTATATATAAAACGCTTCATCTGTCAGTACGTCTCTCCTCCCTTCATCTCGTCTCTCCTGCGAATGTCTGCTACATTTTCGTATTTCGGCAAAATCCGTACTATATATAAAACGCTTCATTTGTCTGTACGTCTCTCCTCCCTTTGTCCGTCTCTCACGAAATGAAATAATATATGAAAAACCACCTGTGGAGGGATGGATGGTGACGGTTGGGACACACGAATCGGACCACTACGCCTCACCAGGAACAATAGAATAGCACAGAGCATTGTAGGAACCGATCCCACGTTTTAAGACATGACACAGTATAACATACACAATACATTTATTGTCACGTACTAATATCATACCTGCTATCTTCCTCCCGAGTCGCCTCAGATGGGGCGACTCCATCAGCCGGCTATACGTAGTATACCCCCATCCGTGCGCTTCCTCTTGACCATGTGGCTGACGGTGCCGAGATGGGACCTGAACCACATGGCTGCTCCCAGTCGGGGAGCAGGGGTGGACACCGGCCAACTCATATGCCAGCGCTCCACTACTCGAGAGCCAAGGTGCACCGCCGCACCCCAGATCCCGAGCACCATCATGGCGTTGCCCGGTGAAAACCGACTGGCAGTCGGCGACCAGCCTTTTATACTGGTCTCAGCCACAGAGGGCGGAGCCAGCCGCGAGCGCGATGCGCTGCCGCGGTTGCAACCGCACGCGGATGGGCCGGGGAGCGCGATGCCCCCGGCGGCCACCGTCGCGATCCGCGACATAGGCCCTGGAAGGAGGACACGATTTACATGAACAGATTGTCTGAATTATTTAAGACGTGGGTCAAAGGCCACAGGCTGTTACAGGGTTACGGCCTAGATTCGTGTATCCCAACCTACACCCGGGATGGATAGGGCATGGGACAAGAACTAGGGAGCATACATGGACCACGCCAAGCTCCGCCCGCTGTGGGCGAGGCGTGCACTGGAATGTTTGGTAGTGGCGGGAGTGCACCCTCGGAGGGGATCCGTTCGACATGAATTCATAACTCGGTTCCGATGCAGTCTTGAGATCTTGAGACTAGGAAAAAATCGGCAGGAATGACCGGTGCACAAGTTAACTTAAACACACTTAGAATGAGACATATCCTGCCCACAATGGGCGGGGCGTGATGTGGTAATGGGTACTGAGTAAATTTATAGAAAAATGCAATGCCGATCAACCCATTGAAGCCCATGATATTACATACACAGTAGTGTGCACCAGGAACTGGTCTTTAATAATGATTAACAGTGTTTGAGTGGAATAACAGTGATGAGTTTTGCTCATCGTCAGTACACCTGAAACCTTTCTAAAAGACCACGTTTATGTTTTCTCCAATTCGCTCAAGATGTCATAACCATTCCTAAAAGGATCGCTATTTCTGTAGCTTCGATACAGCGTCGCTGACAGTTTGGCAAAACACTTTTCGTGGTGAATGCTGCCTCAGGTAGAATGCGGTCTCAGCCACAGAGTGTTTCTCGAATTTTCCATTCCATTTGAGACGTAATTGCGTTCTCAGTAAATCAAGCGAAAAAATATGATTATCCAAGTGGGAAACGTATTTAAAGGCAACACAGCATGTAAAAGGGCTAAGCTTTCAGTGCATTTACTTTTTATACCAACAACAGTCCAGCTTGCTCTCAGCTCTATGCTGTTTTCACAGCTCACAATTTTACTATTAGTGGAATGAATAAGTACGATGATATATTGGTTAACAGGCATTACGATGAATAATTTGTTCGATTTATAGAAATCAAAGCATGGGTGCAGGGGAGAATTCAAAAACTTTTCAAAAACTCAGGAACTTAGATCCACCCTACCACTGACTCTCACTGAAGGAGGTTTTTACGCTCACCGCATCACTGAAACTGTGGGGCAACGCCCCAGCCTAGCCGTAGCTCTGGGTGTGTACCCTTATGTCAGGATTTCGCACCGCGCCGTGTCGCAAGCGAAGCGATGCGGACAAGCTGAAGGCGTCATGTTATTTGGTTCCAAAGCGATCACAAGTCAACTCCATATGGCGGTCCTAGCACTACCGTGTAATCGCTCTAAGACTCAGCCGGAGGTCACGGTGCGGAATTCTGATATGAGGGTACACACCCCGTTGCCTTTGTCCCGGCCACTATGGCTACTCGACCGGCCGCACCACATAAGGCTAATTGCGTTCATAGCTTCGTCATTTGCGCCATTTGCGAAAAACGATAAAGGTGCGTATCGATTGGGAGAATGCGGAATTGTAAAAATGCAGAATTGTGGAATTAGCGGAAAAGCATTAGATACGTATCGACATGTTACGAAGAGACGAGAGGTTTGGAGAAAGGAAAGGAGTTGGGAGTGCGGAGTTGTGGGCTTTGCGGAGTTGTGGAATTTCGGAATCGTGGAATTTTCGGAAAAGCAGAATTGGGAAAGGGATAAGATACGTATTGATAGGGGGAATTGCGGAATTCGCGGAGTTGTGGAAATGCAGAATCGGAGTTGTGGAAATGCAGGAATTAGCGGAATAGTGGATTCTGCGGAAAGGGATAAGATACTTATCGTTTGGGAGAATTGCGGAATTTGCTTTTTTGTGTATGTATTGATTTCCATGCCACGAAAAGACGACAGCATTAGAGAAGAAGTGCCCCCATATCCGCAAATTCCGCAGTGCTCCCAATCGATACCTATCTGATGCTTTTCCGCAAATCCCAAAACTATGAACTGCCTAAGGGTAGTTCGATGGCATCATTCATTCCAATCTATGATACCGACCGGTGCACGACATTACCATGAAAGCCGACACGTCAAGCACCACGTAATTTAGATCGATATGGCAACAATACGATGTGATAAATATCATTTCTCTATCATTCTTGATACTCTAAACCTAAGTCACTGTTCGACGGAGCCAACCCTAGAAGGTAAACTCTGTCGTGAAAAGCGGAGCCAGTTAGACGCAATGCCTCTTCTAAAGTTGGGAGGGGGGAGGGTTTCTTTTACCGAAGATATCGCCACATATGATCTTCTTCGGCCCCCACTTTTCATCTAGATGAATCACTTCGAGGTTTCTTCATTGTGCACATTACCTCCACCACTGTCTTTGAAGTGCGTCTTACGAAAGTCCCCTTGCTGTTACCAACCCCTTGTCAAATAATTATTTATTCGCCATGTTGCAAGAAGTCAATAACTACTACAATCCGCAACTATAGCCTATCCACAATATACGTGGCACTGTTTTAACCATCCCATCAGAAAATCGGATGCCTGCCACATCTCAACTCCTGCCATTTCATCTTCCAATACGGATACTTCGTTCGAAGGCTAATTGCCTATTTATTTATTTTTTATGCGTCATAAGACGCGCCTGAACAATAAACAATAGGTTAAATCAAGCAACCTCCACAGTTGGTCAGGAGGACGATACAGCGATCCTATAACTCCTTGCAAAAGTGATAAAATCAAGAGTAGATGGTACCACCAGCCTACTAGATGTCTACAAAATATACAACCCTTAAGCCGATTACACAAGAACAAATAGTTTGATCAACTCATATGTTATTTACAATTTGTTTACGAGCACGTTTTCAAAACAAAGGATCAATTGTTAGTCACTATATACCACAGCTTATAACCAGGAACCAGTAATAGTTGTTAACTTTTCTCATAGATGGCTGTAATCCACTCGACCCCTGCGTAATAATAGTAGCCTCCGTATCACAAGTGATTAAAAATAGAAACTCAAAATGAATCAAAATTTCGCACACAAGTCAGGTGGAGTGGTAGGTCCTACTTTGCTAAGTTACGTCACCCTGATAAGATGACCAGTATCCTTTTTTGTTTCTTATCATTTTCTTTCATTGTTGTCACTGTTTTTTAGGTAGGCCACGATCATACTCCGCGGTGACGGCGGCAAGGCGTGGCTGCGTATCTCTGCGTCTTCTCGTCTCCGCCACCCTGCCTCGTTGCCTGCGTTATCTCTGCACCTCCTCCGTGCCACTCTCCCTCGAAGCCTGTGAACGCAGCCACGCCCTGCTGGCAGTGAGTATGATTGCGGCCTTACCTTGTTCACTTTAGCATTTATTGTCTAGGCTCGTGTTGTAGTCTGTATGTCCTATCTTTATTATTGATTGTCTTACTGGTTGGGCATGTACTGAATAACTCAAAAAAAACTTTTAAAGACACTCAGAAAGGGTAACGAAATGGGAACGATGTGAAAACACATAATAAATCACGAAGAAAGTTGAATTCTGTCAAGCCCCAAGCAGCGATATTCTAAATTTACACCACTATTTAGATATCTAATTCATTCTTTCAGGTTAGCTGACTCGTTAACGAATTCGGTACAGCTCCTCCTTTCCATACTTGGCATGTGAAATCGAAAAAATTCGGCTTACTGTGACTTCAGTTGAGAACAAATAACAAATATGTAAGATGTTCTCCACATAAACTTGAACAACGAAGAAGCGAGAGGTCATGCGGGTTGATTAGCTGATTCGATTAAGCACAGATTTATGTTTGAAAGTTCGCTGGAACTTTTACGAACAATTAAATGTGATACGACCTTTTTTTGTTTTTTCTCATAAAGCACTTTGCTCTACTCTTACCCAGCGAAATAACCCTCAATGCTCAAAAATCGTTCAAAATGTGGGATTTGATACTCAGGCCACTATGAAACTGATGCAGAGCGTAGAATTGCAGACTGATGCAAATGTGTAGAAAAACGCGGACAATTTAAAGACACCACAATGAGGTAATCTTGGCCTACGGTAGAACAGACGTAGTGTGGACGAGTTCAAGTGGCCGCCATTGCACAAACTCCCCAATTTGACGCCGTGGCATGGTGTCAAGAGAAGATGTTTCTTTTTTACTTTTTCCTTTATTCTTTCTTACACTGTTTCTAGATGTACTTACATGAATGCTAATGTAGTCGGGAATGGCCACTCCACTGCGCTGGGAGTCAGGTGCTACAACTAATGTTGGACCGCGGCCCGTCTCTTACAGCGGACAACTCGGAAAGTCAGTGCGATGGTGCGAATGAGGCGCGAATACACACCGCAGCGATGCACTTTTCAATTCGGGTTTTTTCACCGATTATCGCTTCTACTTCTGCGTTCGTTACAAAATGTTCATTTCTTTGTATTTTTCTCTTGTTTCGGACCCCTTCCGGTTCCCTTAAAATGATGAAAAAGGCGTGGCTTAATAATCAGGAGCTCCGCGTACGATCCAGGGTCAGGGGCTGTGCCCCGGAAATTCTCCATTTGATCCTCCCTCTAGATCCGAGCCAATGACCTCCCAAAAATTATTATATAATTGACAGGGTATCAATGGTGAATGGACGATTCTCCTTCGAACCAGGATACAACCCCACCGAGGATTCCTCGACAAACGCTTGACTCTGATACCACCCAAAGAAATCGAAGTCCGTTCACAAACCCATCCTCCCGATCACCGCTGTTGATTTATGACAAATTTCATGCTCGGAGAGCGTTTGCTGTCTTGATGGCCACTGGTGAAAGGTTAGGCATCGGGAGGGGGGGCAAGGGCGGAATAACATTTACAAAAACAATGGCGTCTGAAAACAAACATATGGGTTCGGTAGATACAATGTGTAACGAAACCGGCGTTGAAAAACGCCTCATAGGTCGCTATTTGCCCCCAGGGCGCGCTTCCGTCCGAACTGCAAGCTTCCATGGCCGAGCCACGCTTCGTTCATTTAAAAGCTTGTCTTCGGCCTGATGTAACCTTATTTTTGAATTATTTCCTCTTTAGACTGTTTTCTAGTAACATATTTTACTTGTTTACTTATGGATCTTCTTGATTGTGCATTTCTATTCCTGGAATTCTCAGGAGGGTCAGATAAAGTCGGGGGGAGACGCAACTTTGCGTCGACGTCGAAGCTCCTTTCCCTTACTAGGCTCAAGCTGAAATTGATATCAAAGCATCTGCCAAAGCATAGGTCTCATCTGCTTTAGCCTAAACCTAGGAAGGGAAAGAAGCTTTGACGTGGGTGAAAATTTTGCGTCTCCCCCTCCCCCCTCCCCCCCCCCCCCGACTTTATTTGACCCGTAAGTACATCTAGAAACAATATAAGAAAGAACAAAATAAAAGCTGAAAGAAGAAAACAAATCTATAATAGAACCATTTTCTTTTGGCACCATGCCAAGGCGAAATTGGCGAGTTTGTGCAATGGCGGCCACTCAAACTCGTCCACACTACGTCTGTTCTACAGTAAGCCAAAATTACCCCCTCCTGGTGTCTTTAAGAGCGTTTCGTCCGCAGCTCCTCACCGCGCCAAGAGGCGTGCTAAAACGTTTCTCGATAACCTTCAACCAATAGCGATCGAAATGAGGCCCACCCCCTAGTAGGCGTTGCGTATGTCCTAAAAGAAGAGATTTCGTTGATTGGATTGACCAAATGGGTATCCATGGACCAATCATACCAATTGCAGATATTGTGGTTTATTGAAACAATTTACTACAAAATTAGCAAAATACAAGGTATAGGAAGTACCGAGCATAGCTGGACTGCTGCTTAACTGTATCTCTATGTTGTCTCTCTATCAGCTCGAAAAACTCGTATTCTCAAAAACAAAAAGCGCGCCGATAGCGCACCTTTGAGCAGCCTTAGGAGAGAAGAAGGAACACGAAAGAATGGAGAGCAAGCCACATGTAATTAGAATAGAAAATGTAAATGCACGCAGTACCAAAGCTTAAGAACTACTCAGAAACTAAGTTTCATATGAATTACAAAGTAGATGGCCAGAAAAGGAGACGGAAGACCGAAAATCACTGGTACGCAGGGGACAACCGCAAACTGAGCGATTCTCTCTAACGTAACTGGATAACTCCCCATCGCCTTTTCCTAGGCCCGTCGAATGTAAATTCATTCAGATTTCTCACTGTTATTAAATCGTGCACGTATGTGTGTAAAAAGCTGTGAGACTACAACGCCCGTTGAATAGAAGCAGTATATAAGCTGACGAGAAACTCTCAACAATAAAACACCGGTAAATACGTCATCACCGAAATCGGATAGGCTAAGTTAATGGCAAATCGAGATTACAAACAAAAGACTAAATACACAAATAGGACCACCAACATGTAAAACCGCAGCGAAACTAGGCTGCCTTCATCTTTTCTGCTTCTGGTTTTGCAAAATGCATGTAAACGTTGATAAGAACAAGGAACGAACAGAGAATGATCGGTCCAATAATTGCGCCCTGAAAACATCGATTCATTAGTTCTGTACATGAACAACAAAATATTCTAATACCATTCGACTGGTAAAGACAATAACATTTCTACAAGGAGACCTCGTTTTAGGGAATGACGCCTCGATAACAAGGCCGTGGCCCAACAAAGGACGCCATCAAAAGTGAGCAATATAATTTGGTCCTATGCCCGCAACTTGCCAAAAATCGCCGCACTGGTTCCTCCTGCACCGCATCAAACGCATGATATTTTATGGATAAAGGTGCAAAGGTGGCCAAGAGAACAAAATATGTAAACTTGTCGGGAATATTTACTCAATAAGGAACCACCTAACCGCTGGAGACAGGGGTTCATGATCACTACACAATCACCCTCTCAATTTTCTCGTCAAGCATGTTCAAGCTAAAAGCAAAAGCAAAGATGGGGGATCGGCGCCTTAGGTACTCAACAACCGATGAAGCACACATCGACATAGCACGTGGAGGAAAAGCTAACACCAGCACTGACTTTCACTAGCACTAGCTAGCCCTTGGAGAGCGCTTTCATCAGATACACTGGGCATCTAGGTCCACAAATCCCATTAGAACGATAACGGTAATTATAATGAAATGATTATTCAAGAGAAGTTTTTTCAGTCAACACATGTACCATATTTCGACAATGCATATTCTCAATGGATCAATCACTGAGCACAAAGCTTAGGAAACTTTTTAAATAACTGGAACGTAAGGTTTCCTGCTTCACTTGGACAGTCACATTTTATTGTTTGGTGAAGTCCCTTTCATTTACAGCAAAGTTATTCAACAGTTACGTTTCCATCAATAAAATATCTATCACATTCAAATGTTTACTGGTAGTACATACAAATAGAGAACGAGACGATTTTTAAAACTTACTGCAAATCCAAGAAAAGATGGCAAAGAGGAACCGATTTCAGCCAGGAAAAAGGTAAAACCAAAGCATGAATAATGAAACTTACTTGCAATCCGAGCCAATACATGCCTCCAAGAATGGACAGGCCAGTAACATATGGATGAGAAAATCTGAACAAAACACTACAATTTTTTCTGTGGTACACACGTAGACAACACACTTACTTGACTTCTCTGTAAAACGCTGCATCAACAAACATGTGAGGTGCGAACGACATGATGGCGAATACAATCGCTACTGACAGCTCGCCTCTCACCTGAAAAGAAGATAGTAAAGTCAAATAGAGAGCCATACTGGATAAATAGAGATCTACGTACCAGCCACAATTCTAAAAATCCAAATATGCATACAATGTATGGCGGCATGATCGGTATAGCAGCGAAGAGAGCAGCAAGCACTGTAACCACACCACATATGGCTAAGAAATATGAAGTGCAAAACTCAGTAGATTTTCTGATGGAATGGATCCAGTAACGCGATGTGCTTCCGCTGTCGCGTAAAGACTGGTAACAAAACCCATAGCAGTAACACAGTTGTATCCATTATTATTCAACGGTATATCGCACCTAACCGGGCACAATCATTATGGATGGCCATATTGAGTTCAGGGATCAAGGAGTGTCCCTGGTGTTTTGGACAAATACCAAATAGGGCTCAACTTGACATTTCCTCCTGTTTTCGCCCCCTTACCAACACTCCTCATTCAAGCGATGACTGGCATTGATGAATACTCACTGCGGGAGGTTCGTACTCGAAGGGAGCACTTTGCTCGATACAATGCTGACCTTGGATAGGGCAGGCGTGACCAGTAAGCTGTAAGCCCTCAGGGCCCGCCTGCACACTCCACAAGTTCTGAAAACGAAATATGAATTAATGGAAACAGGAACTTACTGCATGGAACAAACACCACGTTTAGATCAAAGAGGCTATGCACGAAATATGTATGCAGTCCATAGAAAACGGCCATTTTTGATGACAGCACGAAAACGCCACTGAAAGAGTAGGTATCTATCCTGCTGCAATCGCTAACGAAAGAGCGTCTAGAAAAGAGGAATTTGAAACAATTAGAAACGAAGAATTTGTGAAAAGTAACATGCAACCCCATGCTCGCCCTCACTGCTCTCTCTAAATGAAACAGATGATTAGTTAGATCCACAATACTTACAAAATCGCCTGCTCAATAGCACCGGTGACATTGTAATCCGCCAGCGATGGACGTTCACCAGGTTTTGTAGGACTCGACGGATCAGCTACAGTGGCCAGCTGCGCTAAATCGCTGAACCACTGCATAGGTAACCAGCGATCTCGAGATGCAGAGAGAAGATAGTAGACCATTGTGAGGAATACAACCTGCAGAAAGCTTCCTTTATCCTTCTAAGACGCTAACAGAAAAAACAATCTTTCATTCGAATTTAACTTACTATTTCGATCAAAGTATTCAGGATATCCATTCCAAAACTCAACAACAGCCCAGCAAGCCCGCCCAATAATGAGAGGACAAAGGTGAGATTCTGAGACAATACAGACCATACGGAGCCAGCTACCTAAAATTCTTCAATACGGAATAGAACTAGAAAGGATTCGAGAAATTAAGAAGAAATAACGATAAAAAGTGCAGGAAAAATGAGCATGTTACTTGAGGAGACTTACACCCATCAGTGTATCAAGGTTTTCCTTTACTATTAATGTGATTTCCTCCTTCAGCCCACGTAGGTTGGTGACGGCCATCAGTTGTGCCTTCCAGTCTCGTACTTCACCTTGAGGCGAAGGAGTTGCTGAAGTAACGTGTACTAATGGCCTTCAATGCAAGTACCACAAGAGTCATGAATAAGTGAAAGAATGAGGAATAAAAACGATGAAAAAGGAAGGGAACTGCGTGACCTACTCGGCACGGCATTATCTCTTTCTTCCCACATTCTGTATAGATTATCGACGATCTGAAGGAAATGGAGTTAATAAAATATATTTATGGAAGGTGTAGATCATTTCTTTAGGATTTGATCACCCAGGACCCACCTGCTGATGTTACACAGTTCATATCTATAACTTTTATTCCACTCAAATCTACTTCAAACTGTGGAATATTAGTCTAGTGAATTATCGAACCTTAAAGCATAACGGTACGCCCACTAAGTTCGCCTCGCAGACGGCAAGAAATACTGAGAAAACCGGACAAATTCACACACCCAAAGTCCCGATAAAGCCTCCCACGGATTCTTCACCGATCATGTAAAATCCGGAATGATACAGACCTGTAACCACCCACGTAAAGCAAAACGGACTCGTATTGTGGGCAAGTCCCTTCTAGGTTTCCAATAAACCCGACTGCTGTTCAAACAGTTTATCAGTAAATTACCTGCATTACTTGCTTCTCGAGCTTATCTGCTCTATTCTTGTCCTGGGGTGCAAGAGAACGCACATTTGACGCCAGCCATGCACGACCTTGTTCGTAGCCCTATTCAACATATGGTAAACGAACAATTTGTAAGAAGGGACAACAAAAACGTAGAAGTATGAGAGCTACAAAGGGTATGCATACCTGCTGCACATAGTCATCAAGGTCGATGTTATGATCCTCCAGTTTGTCCTCCGTGAAGTTTCTCGCAGCGCTAAGCCAATCTGGTCGAGAACTAATAACGCTTGACGATAGCTTGATGAGGTGAGCCTATATGTTCTTTTCATTCACTGAGATCTGGGAAGAAAATACAGAGAAAGGCTTGAAAACTGTTTTCACCGTCTCATTCTGAAGCTGGAATCCAATGAATAACACAGAGAAGAGAACAAAAAATGCTAGGAAGCCCATGACCACCACGGACGATAGAACATCCATTTTTGAATGCAACGATGAAGCTAACATCTGATCCGAAGTGAACAGCACCTGGGAAAACTCGTTGTCATCACTCCGAGCTTCATTATTCTCACACTTTTAATCTGCTTTCCTATCTTTGGCCGCACTCATCAACACCTACACGGACATTGAAATTTATCAGATGTAGAAAGGTCAAAAGCCGATAAAAGCGCAATCAGCCTAACAGATCATTGGTTTCCAAACACCAGCAAAATAAGATCCTCCTTTGAGACTACTTACCCCGGAAATGAAATCAGAGCAAGAAAGCAGTCTTTCAGGACTTCTAACTAGGAGAATGCCTCTTCGCGATCCCACACTTAAGGGATTATTAAGCAAAATGATTCTGGGTAGATCCGAAAGGAAATAAGCTCCGCACTGGGTAACTTTTTCTCCAACCTTCCTATATCTACAAAGCGCCTGCAAAATACTAAATAGCTCCAAAAAACACACCTTCACAAATTTTCGCAGAGAACCAGCCACGGATATATCAACGACCTTCTTGATGGGTGGATAGACGCGATTCCATAGAGACTCAAGTGTTCTACCGATCGCTGAGAATAGTCCACTTTGCGATCCTGAACGCCACACGGCTAATTATTTCTAGCAGAAATTTTTGAAGGAAGCACCAGCTAACAGACGTATAAAGAGAAAAGGTATCCCCTGATTCTACCAAAAAAGAAAGGTGAAAAACAAGAGTTATAAATTCAAAACTCTGTACTAGTGCAACAATCAGCTATGAAGGAGTTCTATGTGGAATCTTCAACTATTTCAGCACACAACTAGATAAGCTCTATCTTTAAATTAAATCAAAATTACGATTACTATTGTTGTTTCCAGCCATGACTGTTTGCATCCCAAGATGACCTGTACAGAGTACTCAATATGGGAAGACAAGCACATCAAAGGAGATTTCAAAATTTACCTATCCTGCTGATTGCGGCTATGATGAAGGGGATGACGATGAGTAAAAGAGACGAGTCGTGACGCACCATCCATGATAAAGCACACAAACCAGCAATAATAAGTATAAGTGAATCGCTGCCGATGGCTTTGTCCAGAGAGGTTACAGATGTTGTATCTGGACAAAAGCAATATCACAAACTATCGATAGAAACCGTTGAATATTTACAAAAAATTAATGCTTACCATCACGAAGAGGATGTTGGGGATGTTCAATCAACTTTGCTGTTTCACTTTCGGTTTCAATCGTCACTTCCTCTTCATATTCTGAAAATCGGTTTTAGATATCTGGCGCACGTTTATCAACAGCAAACAGATCATAACACCTGCATCATGACACGGATTGCTAGTAATAGTCAACAAAATCGGAACATCAAGTTCAATTCACTCGATATCAGTAAATAGGAATCATGATTCAGGGTGAGAAATTTTCGAAAAGCATGAGGTTTCACATAAGGCAGAACCACACAAAACTCGTTCCTCCAAATCACAAAAGGACGGACGCACATCAAGCCTGCTCAGATTGGAGTTTCCAAAAATTCGAATTGCATTTCTTCTTCACCTCCACCGATTCGACTTTTCTTACGAGACTGTTTTAGCAAAGTAAGATTCAAAGTATAATAAAGCCTCAATATTTCAAAGGCAATTCTCGAAAGGCTTCCTTGTATGAGCAGTAAAGCATACGTCTTCAGGAGATAAATGATGAAATAAAAGGCGTCCACAAATTCCATTTTCAGCCGATTTTTTCAACAAAAAATGGGTTGGCCACAGCAAAGTAGAACAACACGTTGACACGCTGCTATTTACCTGCACCAGGCGATTCTGGCACATCCACAGCCCAGGCACCAGCTGATAGAAGGCCCAAGACAACTGAACAGGCAGTGAACACTGCCGCTTTGAATACACCGAAATATAGAGAGATCGACGAGAGCACATATATCCTACAATGATGAAAAATGCAAGCATACTTGTAAAGGAACCGAAAAATAAAATGTATGACACATACCATATTGGAAGGGAGAGAATTCGTGCAAACTTCTTATTAACTGTTCCTGTACGTTGTACAAAGATCCATGCAGTGTACGCAATGAAGTACAAAAGCATTAGAGGAAATACCTAAAAATGTCGCTGTATGAGTATGACCGCCGTCATACTTCGCGATTTTGCGACGTCGCACTTTAGCACGCGGTACTATGACCTTGAGAATGCAATGCAGCGAATTCGCGTGCAGAGCCGCGACACCGCAAAATCGTACAGTCTAACGGCGGCTATACGACCATGTGATTGTGTTATGCAGAAACTTTGCGTGCGGAGCCGCTACACCTCGAAATAGCAGAATCGCAGAGACGCAAAATCGCTGAGACTGACAGCGGCCTATATGGAGGGCAGGAAATCCGAAGACTTACCCAAGCCTGCGAGAAAAACTCAATGAACCCATCGATATAGCAGTAGGATCTTCCGAGAAAAGCGATAACATAAGCAAATGTGCGATCATAAGTTAGCACTTTCAACGCGATGTAGGCGCACACGATCTGGAGTCCTGTCGCGCTAAATTCCACATCGCTGATCACTAAGCTCAAAGAAAAGTTGATCGACCAACCTCACTGCCGTGGAGTAAACTTTTTCAGAAAAGGATTTCAGTGCACATACTGGCATAGCCATTACGCCCACCACCAAGGGCGTGTTCGTCTCTTGAAGATGCCCGAGCCATCCTTTAACGAATTGATATGAAGGAAGATATCCGAATTTAAGGTCAAAAGTGACGTCACAGACCTTGAACGGCGATGGTGACTTTCTTTTTGAAGGGGAACAGCACTGTTCCAACAAGTACGGCCCACAGCATTGGTGACAAGAACATGTACATCATTTTGTAAAGGGCGTATAGGCAACAGAAACATATTCCGGTCTGAAAAAATGTTGCACGAAGAATAAACATGAGTTGGCTGGACAGCGGTTGGTCGGTTATCCAGTGGGCTTTTGAGAAAACAATGAGCGGAGATCCCCAAACTGCAAGCGTGAGGGCGCTGACGGAAATCCTACCTCCGCCAAAGATCAATGATTAAGTATGCTTTCGCATTCGTTATGGCATCGAAGACCATGTGTGACAGACACGCTATGCTATCTGGTAATAACATCTAGGCAAGGCAGGTCAGCGGACTCCATTGAAAAATCCGAGACGCTCTAGTATTTGGACCTTTTTTTCACAAACCTGCAACAATCGCTAAGGGAATATAGTATGCCTCAAACCCCGTTTTAATTTGAAAGTGTGCAGGTAAAGGAGTAAAGGTGCCACTAACACTTCGCTAGTGTCACTTTAACACTGGTAATCTAAATACACGAAGCAACTACACATAGAAGTTCTAGCAAAAAAGGTACTGGTCAATCTCGTTTCGAACTGCGAAGCTCTCTGATGACTATTGTGTGGTCGAGTATAAAAAAGGCAAACTTAACATAAAAAGAGGCTCGTTTCAACGATGATTTACTGACATGAATAGTCAAAACCTAATCTAGTGATATGCTTCTCCCATCCCGCCAAATCGCTAAATCACCAAATGAAGTGAAAAGGTCGTGAATTCTGACGCCTGAACCTCACTGCGACGTAATGGCGGAAATCTCGCGTACTCTATGCGTCAGTGGTGCTTCACGCACTGCAAATCGTTTTCTTGCAAGGTTTAACTGCGGCTTTAAGCATCGTTCAGAGTTCACGATTCAGGCGGAAGGAAAAGTATACATATCGAAAGTGATTCCAGCGATCGCGCGATGCGGAAAGCATAAGATACGCATCGATGACTGACCCGCGAACTCTGAACAATGCCTTAGAGCCACATCCTCACTGAACTGAAGCATACGGCCTGATAGGTTGTTCAGCAGTACCATCTTTTCCAGTGAAATGTGGAGGAAAACACCCAGAGACGAATATAACACAAAAGCGTGGGAGTCCTCTACTTGTGTTAAATTAACCAGATCGGAGTTGCTTGACAATTATAGTACATTATTTGAAAGCAGTCTGAGAACTAAGCATAAACTCACCAGCACAAATAAAAGCGCGTTGAAGAACGCAAAGCGAAGAGCTGTTTGTTGGTCTTGGTCAGCAAGTGTTTCCACCAAGGCTAAGGAAGTACGCTGCTCCACCATTTTGCTCGATCAGAAAGAAAAGACCACGATCTTAAAACTAAAGCAAGAGATTCAGCAAAGGTTTCCAGAGTGCAAAGGTAATGCAAACGGTGGACGGAAAGGCAGAAATTGGAATACATATTGTTCGGGAAGGAACTCGGCGCTGAGCGATAAATCGTAATGGGAACTGCTGTGTGATGAATAACAACTGGAGAATCGATTAAGTAGGAAACAAAAACACTATTTATTTGAAAAAAATGCATCTTAGAGAAGGTTCCAGTTCAAGATTTCAGTGAGGAGTTCAGAATACACTGCTCAAATATTTACTCTGAAACTACTGCAACGAAAAAAGTTGCACGACTATACAATCAAAATATGTAGTTCGAGCAATTAGTACCGCGCATATCGCAGTGTGGAATTATACAATTTCTTTATACCAGTTAGTCAATATCAGTCATTCCGCATTACATAATTTCCGAAGTCTTATTCGTGCGGTACTGGGTGCTAAGGTAGTTGTAGGGGGGGGGCACTCGACAAAAGCATAAATCGCGCCCAATTTCTGCTTACAGGCACTCTCAAGGCATATTATGCTTCAATACATCTAAGTAACTGAGAAAACGATTGAATTATTCTTCCATTAGTATGTTACGAGAAATTCGCTTCACTTGGACTAAACAACCACTACATTTTTCGCCTGAGCCTAGGGGGAAGGGAGTCTTCTTCCCCAAGGCTCAGGCTAACGTAGGATGGAAAAAAAGCACGAATTTGCATCATCAGAATCGTTTCTATGCATAATTCGAACCCGATTCTAGTAGCGCTATGGTTCCTCTGCGCTCTACCCCTGCGTTAGAGACGCAGAGAAACTACTGCAGTGCCCCCCCCCCCCCTCCTCCCTACTACCTTAGCACCCGGTACTGTGCGATAGCAACATGGGAACATACATATAATTTAGGAAAACGTGCCTTCGCACGCTCTCAAGAGACACCTTCAACAACACAACATTATTCTAATTGTAAAATAGATATACCACAATAGGCTGTCCCGTACGATAAGAAAGAGGATAGGATTTCCGGGAAATAACAAAAAGTAAATATTTAATCACAAAAACACAGCAAGTACAAATTAATTGTGCCACGTGAAGGCTGCAACCAAGAGCACTGACTCGGAAAAATCTATACTGCTCCTTGTGCGAACAAATGGTATTATTTATATTTCAACCGGTTGGACTATCGCACAGTACTGCGCGAATAACACAATGGAATTATGGGTGCTATCGCAATGGAGGGGGGGGGGGGGCATTTTATAAAAAGTTGCTTACCTAGGCATCCCGAAGAGGTCCTTGAGGGGTCGATGTGCACTTTCAGGCGTATGCTTTTGCCTAAACCTTAATAGAGGAAGGAAGGAGTTGTCTCTCTTCAGGGTAAGGTGAAAATAATGCCTCCAGTGGGATGCCCCCCCCCCCCATCGCGATAGCTACGTTATGTGATGGGCAAATGGTCGATATTGAATTTTTTCGGAGCATCTATTTTCTACGTATAGGTGATAGATATTAATCGATATCGAAAATATTACGCTGACGAAGATCACCACTTTTCAGAGGTCCAGATGATTCCTCATGAAAGACGATCACATAACAGTAAAACACTAGTGGTAAACACTAGTGGTCCGTTTCGTTTCTGCATATCTAACACTAGAATGCAGTGAGAAAAAAAAATCTCGAAAAAGTAGGCTTGAAGATGAACGTGAAAACAGGCTTCAATTTTTACACAGGTCCCAAACTGCATTTTCTAATTCAAATTCCAATAATTTCAAATTGCTAGTGCAAGACAAAGAATACATAAAGTTGTGTGAAGAGATTACCCAACAAAATTTATTTGCGGGCGAATGTGAGGGGAGTAGTTCCAATTTTGAGCTTATTTGCCAGTCGGGCTCCGTATGTTTTAATTCCGGTAAAGTAATTTAGTGAACCCTATCGAAACCTCTCCAATGAGAGTTCTGAAGGCCTCTCAAGACTTAATTTTCCAAATGTATGGTAATAATAATTGGTTCAATTGATCAAGTAAATCAATAATTGGTGGGCAGGCATTGAGACGAGTCGCTGTTGGAAGTAACATCGACAGCGCCAGGTGTTTGTAACGCTCAGACTGATTCATCATGGCTGTGCTATGCGAAGATTCGTCATATTTCTTTTGCGTCCAGTACCAGACAATGTGAACTGAAGAGAACCGAACGCTTTGCCTGAGTGGGCAGCTCGGCTACGAGGCCGCAGAAACATCTGCTCGTTGCAGAATTCATTCCGATAGTACTATTGGGTTGAGCAGAAAGTCCTGACCGGTTTTTTCTACATTCTCTCTAAATTCTTAAAAGCGACGTGGTGATGCGGCAGCACCAAGGTTCGATAGAAGGTTCTCGAAGCTTCACCTGGAGACCTATATAAACGCATGCGTACTGTTATGAAGTAATCATGATCTCAATCGATCAGAGCCATCTGCGGGCCATTGTCTACTACGAGTTCCTGCAAGACCACGGATCGACGACTGCTACTGCCAATATCTGCGCTGCATTCAAGAGTAACGTCATCTCCGAATCAACGGTTCGTCGTTTGTACCAGCGCTTCCGAAAAGGAGATATCTCCTTCGAAGACCAACCTCGTTCCGGAGCCCTGCTGTCGTGGACGACGAAACCCTGCGCAGCGCCTTAGAAGAGGAGCCGTATGCTACCACTCGGAAATTATCAACGACACTCGGATGCAGCCAAAGGACCGTAGTGGACCGCCTTCACGGCTTTGGTTACCGCAGTGTGCTTTCGAGATGGATCCCACACGATCTGCGACAATCGGACAGAGCGTCGAGAATAAGCGTATGCGAGTCTTTGCTTCTTCGTCCACACAGAAACGACTTGCTGAAGGACATTGTCACTGGGGACGAGAGCTGGGTCGTTTATATCAACGACACGCGACAACGTCAGTGGCTGCCTCACGGGGTACCACCTACAGCAAAGCGTACAGGTGCCCAACGCGGAAAGAAGGTCCTACTCTGTTGCTGGTGGGATTTCATGAGAATGCTTTACTACGAGTTTCTTCTTTATGGCACCACAGTAACGGCTGAGATGTACGCTGCTCAGCTTCAGAAGTTGGCCGATTCCATTCGTCTGAAACGCCCCAAACGTCACAAAGTCTGCCTACTCCACGACAACGCCCGACCCCACATCGCGAAACAGAGCCGCCAGAAAATTGCCGAACTTGGATGGGAGGTCTTACCACACCCCCTTATTCTCCAGACTTGGCTCCATCCGACTACCACCTGTTTCGCGCCTTGAAGCTTCATCTTCGCGACAGGCAATTCAATGAGCAGTCGGAACTCGAAACTGAAGTCGTCCACTTTTTCGAGTCGCAGTCGTCGCAGTTCTGGGCCAGGGGGATCGAAAAGCTGCCCGATCGCTGGACATTCTTCTAGATAATGACGGAGACTATGTAGTTGATTGAGCTTGTATTGTTGTAAAAGTATGACTTTTTGAAATAAAAGCGAGATACCGGTCAAGACTTTCTGCTCAACCTGATATAACTACAGAAGTGAGTCAGCTGAGCAACGATCTACTTGAATTATTAAGCATTATAGAGAGTCGAGTGAAAAGCGGATTTCAAGCAATGGCGAGAGGACTCAAAAATCTGCTAGCCTTTCTAATATATCATAATATGACTATTGCATTTATATTTGCTACTATATCTATTTGGACTGAGGTGGTGTAGTGACAGATGGCGCGCAGTCCGATTCTCATGGCGCGGGGATAAAACCCCCATCAACGCCCGCTTAGACCAACCAAACCTTCCATCCCTCCGGGGTCTTTCAGAAACTCATCGCTGACCCTAATCCGACTTTTCTCCACGTTTTGGTCATACTGGACACATTTAACAATTTTAAGTCTGAAAACGGAACATTCCAGAGCACGCTCCGCCCACCCTGGGTGGGGCTTCATTTTGGTATGAGTGCTGCTTTCTACTTCTCCCGTACCTTACCCATCGCAAACTTGCCCCCATCTCCGGAAACCTCGGGATGACTTGTCGACTATTTTCCTTTAAATGCCAACGCGAGCTCCCATGTCTTCCTTTAAAACGAGGCGAGATTAGATGTGGAAACTTTATTGGGCTAACATTTCGACCTTCTTGTCTTCTTCAGAAGCCCGAGGTCCCACAAGCGGAGCAGCAGTTCACGCCTCAACATGTGTCAGTAAGGGCGAAAATGTAGGCCAATAAAAGGTTTCACATCTAACCTCGTGTTGGCATGAAAGAAAAACGTCATCCCTGTCTTCAAGCCATCTTCCCCAGCTTTTAGATCATATAAGAACCCAATTAACGATTTTCGGCTTGAAAACGGAAGATTAGAGTGCACGCTCCGCCCACCGTGAGCGGAGCTTAATTTAGTCCGTGTTTGCTCTTTACTTTTTGTCTCATGTCCCACCCATCCTGAACATCCAAACTTCTCCCCATCTCTACAGGTTGTTTTTCATATTATCCCTAATTTCGTGACAAACAGAGGGACGGACGGGTAGGGATTATTTCTTGTACATATAAATTTTCTTGGAAATTCGTTCTATTGCTTAGCAATCAGATCATCACAAGGCTTCAGAACGGCACAGTGTTAAGTGCAAAAGTCATTAAATAACTATGAAGCGGCCACAGTCTGGTTGTGGGATGCGCCATGCATTCCACTTTCTTCCAGAATCGTCGTGTGTATATCGATGAGATATGGCCTATACAACGATATACGGACCATCACTTTGTTCAGAACAGTGCCAGTTTTTCAGATAAGTTGGGCAGCTCATATCTGATTTTTAAGAGGTGTACAGTGGCCTTGGACGGTGGAAAATGCTAACAAAAATAGGCAGCTGGCTCCTATGAGAAGCCAAAACCCTACAATCCTGAGTCTAAGAACTAAAATGAAACTTTTTAATACTGAAACCAGCATTTTTCATAGAGTCTATGGGACGTGGAAGGGATTTTATAATCAACACTTAATGCCACACTTTTTCTCCGGAAATTTGTGGCACCGACATCGGGCTATACCCACTTGTGAGACCTCTCAAATGTCTCTAGAGAAGGCTGGCAACAGATGAATCGCTGTCAGTTTAATATAGCTTACACAGGATATTCGATAGGATGGTTCTACTTCTCTTGAAGTTATATGTGAAGCCTAAATGGTTCTAAGAATCGGTTTAAGTTAAATTTGTTGTTGCTAGGTGATTCAACTTCACTCCAACCACTTCACCATGTTCATCACTAAAGTAGGTGTATGGAGATCACAATCTCAGATTTAAAGAGAGCCCTCATGGGAGTTACTCCACAAGATGAAAAAGCAAGAACCAGTAAAAAAAAACAGAGTAAAATAGGAAAAAGCAAAAAATCCAGAAATTTCTCTCCATCCCGTTTGTTTGACTACAAATGCATTCACAGCTCTCAACATAAATCGATTGCGTGGCTTATTTTAGAAGGATTGAGGTGAGCACTGACTGATATTAAAGCGGAAAATAGACCAAGAAAGCAGGAGCAAAGGAAGCTGGAATAGAAACTCATACACGCTCCAGGAACTACGTACCTATAAGGATCCGAGAAAGTGTGAGTATTGTCTGACCAGGGGCACCTCATAGGAAAGCGTTAGATGGTAAAGCACGGACACGATGCATGCGCATTGCATTGCATTTCCTGTTTGTTTACGACGTTTCAAACGTCATCAACCACTCCCAGCGGGGTAATCGATGGTGTTTGAAAGTTGAGTAAACAAACAACTTGTTTTGAATAACGTGAGGGTTCGTTCGGGTCGGACAACAAAGTAACTAATAAACACGGGGAACTTAAACATGATAAGTGTAAACAAGAATGGTTGCAGTGTCTGCAGCTTTTTCTGGAATCTGTTCGAATATGAAAGTAGGCACAGAAGTGTTACACAAATAGGGAACGATATTGATTTTTGAACAACAAGCTATTTTATGAATGTGATGTCAACAACATACCGTGAATGATTTTGATGATGCTATCGTTCACCATCCACGTAAAGATTTTCGCCTCATTGCTTCACAGCGACTGGAAGACCGCGTTCATACTTTGCTATGTCGGCGGTAAGGTGTGGGTGCTTGTGTCTGCGTCTCCACCTATGCCACCCTGCCTCGTTGCTTGCTGCGTCTCTGCCTCCTCTGCCACTCTTGCCGCTGCCTGTGAGCGAAGCCACGCCCTACCGGCGCCTAGTTTGAACGCTGCTGAACTTTCCCTCACAGCGTTGTCGCAGCACAAGAATTCAGGACGACGTATCTTGTTCATTCCATTGATAATTCACTTTTCAGAGGATATTTTTCCTAAAGTCACAAGTTTGTGCAGCATGTCATGGATCGAAGGAATTTATCTGCTCTACAAAGAGTTATGTGCAATTTTTGGGTGTTCCGAAATGGGAAGGACTTTTAAGTTATGTGCAATTTTTGGGTGTTCCGAAATGGGAAGGACTTTTAAGTAGATGAAGTGGTAGACCAGACGCCAAGAAATGACCAGACCGGCAATTAATCAAACACTTTGTCCCGCCTCGGGAAAATCAATCAATCATGGTTCTCGTAGTCAGCCCCGACCTCTTCTACAAGCTCACCGATTGGTTGCTTGAGACGTTCTTTTTCCGAATTAGGTTTTTTCGCACCAATCCGTTGATTTTTTGGCAATTTCTTGTGACCGAACCAGGAAATTTTTCCTAACCAGTCTGCTGAAAGAATGGTGAAACGTAACAAGAGGGGTGAGCAGGGACGAGGACACCAGTGACAGAATTCCTGATCTTTCTGCTTAAATAATAATTTGTGAAATACGTCAATGAACTCCTATTACATGGTCCAAAAATTCCGAGTGAATCGCAATCAAAACCAGCGGAATATAATCTCAATAGAGCAGTGAAATAATGTCCTGGAAGGATCTACAAAGCAATGGGCGCTCATGCACCTCATACTATGAGGGTGGCACACAAAAGCGCATTCAGAATTTCAATAGGAAATTAATTCCATTACAGACCTTCAGAACACGTAGCATTAAGGTGTCCGATTGTCACTGATCGCCCGAATCGCGAACTCTGAACAATGCTCCATTGAAGAATGCTGTTCACATGACCTGATCTATTTCGAAAATGGTCAGTCAGTATGCTCAGCGCAGTATGTTCTGGCATGTTCAAGTGATATGCTAGAGAAATCTCTCTCCGTCTGCATCCACCCTTCAGCGGCTAATGATGTAGAGGGAGGGGGAGAAAAGAGGATTTCCCAATTTTTTTCCTCTACAGTTGCAATACTGAGCACCTCGATTCATTTCCACAATCACTCTGCCATCAGCCATAACTACCTCTAAAGGCCGTTTCCGTAGCGACTGCGGCACTGGCACCGGTGGTGACGGCAGCAAAATCATGTTGTCGCCCACTCTAGTGACGCGCTCTGTTTATACTGCTCAACCGAACCATAGTACAGTGCGAGGTTCGTGGCGAAAGCCCACGCAAATTCTGCCAGCTTGACACTCAGCCAAGATTGTCGCCAAAGTTCGCGACACATTCGTGCGGGCTCTCGCCACGATAGTTATGGTTCGGAAGAGTGTTATAAACAGAGCGCGCTACAAATAGTGGTGGCGTCCGACATTCGACTGTACGCCGCCGTATTGCCTAAGGATTTCTTCAACGAGGCGGGCGGTGCTATCGCAATGAGGGGGGGGGGTGGGGCATCTCAGTGTAGATGCTGTCTTTTCCTGCGCTCTGGGAGGAAATAGGAACCACTTCTCAACCACATGATTCCGGCGGAAAAATACACTCAATGTAGAATATCGCGCAGATTAACATGTCAGTGATGTTTAAATGTTAAACATTGTTCAACACTCTACAGAATGCCTCCTCCTTCATTGCGATGCTCGTCGCCTTTTGAAAGAGCTCACTGCAGCAATGCCTAATAGACCCGACCTTCTGTGTCCCCTTGTGCGCAACAGGCATGCTCATGTCTATGCGCACCCTCGACGTGATTGTACCACTTCAAAAGGACTTCGAGTGCGCGGCGCATCCCCGGGCAAATGACCAGCAAAAGTCGGAAAGAACCGGAACGTGCACGCATTCGACACGATCGGACAGGACCTAAATGAAGGAAAAGCGATATGGATAACAACGCTAATAGCGAATCGTATAAAAGGGGCTGACTGGGGTTGCATCATTCCGGCTGTTATCCGCGATGGTTGTGGTACTGCTAGTGTGTCTTCTGTCCCAGATCCAAGCGTATTCGCGCAGTCCGGATACACTGGAGCTAACTTACGAGCCTCATTGGACGCCCGAAAGTATGTTGTCACGTTCCCAAGCAGTTTAGCCAATTGTACTTATCGTATTGCAGGTGATGAGGTCCTGGAGCAGTTGTCGAAGGACATGTTCGGTTACAGCGTCGAGGATTTTCAGAAACACAAGACCAGTGTGAGAAGAGCGATAGCAAAGTGAATGCGCAAGCGTATTGCGTGAAGTGAATGATTTCAGGTGTTCTCTGATGAGAATAAGGAGGGGCGTGATATGTTGGCTAAGGTGGAATCGACATATGGTTTTCCAAAATTAAATAAAGCTTCCAACGATGTGAGTTTAAAAGGTTTGAAAGCATGACAGAAGTTTCCTTCCGGGTTCCCTCTTTCCAAAGAATTTAGGACGAATGTTTTCTATTCGACGAATCGCAAAACAGGGTCAAAGCGAATTGTTCCAGTGCTCATTTCTTTCATGAATTTCCAAGATAAAGGTACAAGAAAGGCATTAAAGCTAGAGTAGGTTGACTGTACCCTATGATGATTGTTTAAAATGTCATTGATGTTGCATTGACAGTTGTGTGTTCAGTTTGACGCTCATCTGGGGAAGACTAACTCCGAAAGAACAAAAGCAGTGGAAAGAGAAATTTCCCTACGCCGCCCACATTGAAAAGCTATATACAGTGTGTCCCAAAAGTATAGGTCCACCCTATTTTTCATCCATATCCCCAGAATGGACCTGTGATTCCTTTCCAAATTTTTATCTGTGGTACCTGATCACTGTAGCGATCAAACGCCTAAGTAAAATTGGAGACATAAAATTGCAAAATTTTATTTGTTTTTTTTCAAAAATAAGGATGTCCCAAAAGTATAGGTCCACTCAGCTTTTCCGCCTTGCTTCCATCGAAAGGTAAGTTGTGAAGTAGATGTGTTGACGCATCCTTTTGGATTTACTCTGCAGTGCCATGCCACGCGGTACGCATTTATCCGAGTACGAAAAAGGGCAAATTCTGTCCTACAAGGATGTGGGACTCAGCAATCGCAAAACTTCTGAGAAGATGGGCCTATCCCACAACTTGATCAGCAGCTTCTGTCGCAACATGGACCTGTACGGAACGAAGAAGAGACGTGGAAGGCCGCAGAAGCTTTCTGAAAGGCAGAAGCGTCGAATCCTCAACGCTGCGTCCAATTCTAAAGAGGGTGTTTGTCGGCTGTGCAGGGAACTGGCACCTAATGTATGTATGCACCGCTGTTTATATGGTGGTAAATTACTTTCCAGAACGTCCTGATATGCCCTGGAATCCATACGATGCGTGATGAATAGTATCCTGCTCTCACCAAAGCGAGAGAAGGCGGCGCAAACCATAACATTACCATCAGTAAATCCGCGCCTCGAGAAGTGGCGCGGCTCCTTCCTCAAATCCTTCCAGTGACTTGCCAAGCCATCGGGTTCACCCTATTTGGACTTTTCTCATCAGAAAAAGATACCGGCAACGTTATTACAGATACGCCGTGAACTATACTACGTCAATAATGTAATCCTGCAGACTACCTCATCCCAATGATGCCTCCAGCTGACATTTTACTTGGCAAAATGGATTCGAGCCTCTTCGTGGGCCCTCGTGAGGTATGGCGTGGACGAAAACCGTCTTCGCTCGATGTGAGGAGACGATTTGAGCAGATGGTGCACAGTGCTTCTCGATACAGTTGGTGCCAGTTCCCTGCACAGCCGACAAACACCCTTTCTGGAATTGGACGCAGCGTTGAGGATCCGACGCTTCTGCCTCTCAGAAGGCTTCTGCGGCCTTCCACTTCCTCTTGCGTTCCGTAGAGGTCCATGGTGCAACAGAGGGTGCTGATAATGTTGTGGGAGAGGCCCATCTTCTCAGAAATTTTGCGATTGCTGAGTCCCACATCCTTGAAGGCCAGAATTAGTATTTTTCGTACTCGAATAAGTGCGTACCGCGTGGCATGGCACTGCAGAGTAAATCTCAGGAGGATGCGTCAACACATTTACTTCACAACTTACTTTTCGACAGAAGCAAGGCGGAAAGACTGCGTGGACCTATACTTTTGGGACACCCTTATTTTTGAAAAAAAGCAAATAAAATTTCGCAATTTTATGTCCTCAATTATACTGAGGCGTTTGATCGCTACAGTGATCAGGTACAACAGATAAAAATTTGGAGAGGAATCGCTGGTCCATCCTGGAGATATGGATGAAAAATTGGGTGGACCTATACTTTTGGGACACACTGTAATACCTCAAAGGATCTCCAGCAAGCATGAATAAATTTTGTTTTGGACCGTGTTCAGAGCTAAAAGAGAACAGATTGTGGGTATCACAAGACACACAGCTAACATGAGACCACATCAGCAGTTAACCAACTGCAACAAGATTATGAACCGAGAAGAATAGTATTTCAATGCAAAACAAGGCTAACGTCTGAATTCACGAATCAGGTGCTGTGGCAATGAGGGGAGGGTACCTTACTAAAAGTTGAACACCTAAGGAATTATGATAAAATAGAGCCATCCCTGAGCCTCATTTTTGTAAGATCTTCTTTTGAGTATTAGGATTGAGGACTCATTCACACAGCTTTATTGGTAAGCTTTCGCTGTATTAACAGCTTCGTCAGACCTTAAAAGTACGATGTACAGCATACAAAGTGCTCAATTGAAAACATTAGTTCACGACAGCACAAACCAGACTGGTGATCTTAGGTCGCTGACTTCTTAATACATCACATGCACAGGAAATCTCTGTTAGGAGCACAACTCAACAAAACCGCTTACCCCGACACCACTCCCAAACAATTAAAAGTCACTATAAATGCGATGTGCATGATTAAAGAGAGGAAATCTATATCGCTACCGCTATGATATTAATCTCAATGCCTCCATAAGCTCATCCCTGTTGTTCATCTTGGGGGGTAACCGCCTTATAGCAAGAGCTTCAAGCAATTTTCTCTCTAATGGGGCATCCTTCGTGCGAAGCTGTTACTACAGCGAAAGCTTACCAGTAAAGCTGTGTGAATGAGTCCTCAATTCTAATACTCAGAAGAAGACCTAAGGAATTGTTCAGACCGCGGTTCGCGCAATTCAGGCGGAAGTGAAAGGATACGTATCGATCAAGTGATTCAGCGTTCGCGCGAGCCACGCAATTCAGGCGTGCCAGTCACTAAATCGATAAATATCTCATTCACTCCGCCGAATCGCTTGATCGATATATCTCTCCCTTTCGCTTGAATCGCGGACTCTGAACAATACCTAATGAGGAAAGGATACCCTTCCTCCTCCTCACCTACATTAGCACTTGATTCATGTACGAAATGCATATTTCAGTTATGAAAAACAGAAACCGTAGAGGATGTCTTCATGTATGCTCCATTTCAAATGAACACCCCAGTGATAACGGAGCCTACGGAGGCAGTGATTCACCCGACTGCCATATCCGTCTTTTGGAAGGAGCTCCGGAGGGTGAATTTTTATGTAGAAAGTATTTTTGGCATCCTACTTATGGTGGAGGACACTCCTCGGAGCTCCTTCTCACCCTCACAGAGTGAGCAAAAATTTACCTTGTTAATACTTTTGAGAAAAACAACTTAGAAAAGGAGTGACGCTAGTTCTCGATCAACCATTCGGTGAAATTTGTAGAAGAAGTCGAGGCAAAGTATGGGACTCATAACTGGTTGATTTTCCCTGTGAAATATAGTTATCAATTGCTGTCGAGTAGATCTACCGCTTTACCCACCTGAGAATCGCCACATCCCAGGACACCCAAAAAATGTGCACATGAGAAGATTCACTGCGGTCCTCATGAACAACGATGTTCAAAGAGATTTTTGCAAGACCGATCCAACAGCCATTTATGCAGCGAACGACTGACTGGTCTCTGTTCGAACTGCGAAAGTCCATACACCCACCCATGTTGCGGAACTTAAGAAATTCTCAAGCAATTTTCGCAGCAATTAATGCACAGCGAATCGGGAACTATGGAACATGTTTGTGATGTGCTTTCGATAGAGCTTTTTCAGCTCTATAGAATGGTACTACTTTTTATTCAAATCGCTCAACTTTTTGCTGTTTTTAAGACTAACAAATGCAGTACTCGCAAAAGTGTGCACTTTCGTTATCTTCTCTTCCTCGCCTACCATCGGGATTTAAAGGCACAATTCACGATAATTTTCGTGCGTCGTCTCGCTCTATAAAGACTGTGGAGGTGCTGGAGAACACATAAATGAAGAAAGAGCCGAATAGTTCTTTCAAAAACCATGGTAAATAGGTACCTCTGACCTTTGGCTTCGACGAGCCTTCAGACCAGAGGCAAACATTTCGACAAGTTTTTGCGTGATAATATCATCAGATAAGATTGCTGTTCCTATGGAAATTTTCCCTATCTTTTCTTATCGCAGTCGATATCATGCCTCTGATACACGTGAATGCCACCCGCTTCCCTGCTGGCGAATCGAAAGATGGGTGTGAATCTTCTTGAGACGGTGGCCGCCATCTAATTCACGGGTTCTTCACGCGTTTAGCACTCACCCTCGCGCCGCGGTGATGGCACACATGTTGCTCTTGTGAAAGCGGCTATCTTTCGGGGATGGAATCAAGATAATCATATTATCGTGAACTGTGCCCTTAAGAGAATATTTATATATGTATTCGATAAAGCTTTTTTTGCTCTACAAGATGATACCACCCTCCTTTTGTATCCTCTCATATTTTAGCATGTAGGAATAAGTTTCCACCTGTTTTTCAACTCGAAATTGCGCAATGAAAATGAATTTTTTGGCACTATGTTTCGTACTACTCGATAGAGCTCTTTTCGCTCTATAAGAAGTGTTTACTACTTTAGCTTGAATCAGTTTTTACCATTTTCTAGATCATTTATAAGTCGACGAAATCGAGCATTTTCGACTACATGTGTGGAAAATGCTCGATTTCGTCGACTTTTAAATGATCTAGAAAAGGAAAAATTGATTCAAGCAAAAGTAGTAAACACTGTTTTATTGAGCGAAAATAGTACGAAAATACGAAACATAGTGCCAAAAAAATTCATTTTCATTGCGCGATTTCGAGTTGAAAAACAGGTGGAAACTTATTCTTACATGCTAAAATATGAGAGGATACAAAAGTAGAGTGGTATCATCTTGTAGAGCAAAAAAAGCTCTATCGAATGCATATATAAATATTCTCTTAAATCCCGATGGTAGGCGAGGAAGAGAAGGCAACGAAAGTGCACACTCTTGCGAGTACTGCATTTGTTAGTCTTAAAAACAGCAAAAAGTTGAGCGATTTGAAGAAAAAGTAGTACCATTCTGTAGAGCTGAAAATGCTCTATCGAAACATATACACATACATTTTTTGGTCTCAATGGTAGACGAGAAAAATGAGGTGCGCAAGTGCCAATTTTTCGCCTTCAGCATACTTCATTTCCAAACCTCATAAATATCAGATAGTCGAAGGAATCGAAAAACAGATAGTAGCATTTTGTAGAGCAAAAAAAGCTCTATCGAAACCATATATAAGCTTCGTCGAAAGATGAAGGGAACAATGTGAAAAACGGGGTTGAAAAAAACCGCAAGGACTTATTTCCCAACCCAATAGAACACTCGAAATATACCATCCCATGGCTCGACCGCAGAGGATACCATGAGAACTTGAAAAAAGCATGCTCGTTATGACATCCAATCTTTTTCTTCATTAAAGAGGGCAACTCTATATCACCAAACTCATCCCCTCTCTTAAAGTTATACTTATTACTCTTTGCCTCCCCATGCAGTCATCCAGTTTCGATTTTTGCCCAGGCGGGCAGTATGTTCATTCACTAATCGTTTAACACATTGGCTGAAAGCTCACTATTGGGAGTCAGATAATTTAGGGATCGATAGTTTTATACTCGATTGCCAATTGGTAGCAATTTTTTCACTTGCTGAGCATCTAATTCTTACATGTTGATGGTAGATCCATATACCAGCTATCAATGCTTATCGTTTTTTAAAACATGCACCACCATTTGGAATTTCACATAGTCGAGTGGTCGATACACAGTATTGTTGCTGGTACCGCATTAGAAATGATTCGCTTGCTTTTCTATCATAAATCTTGATCGTATCTTAATCATCCACGTAGGTGTGTCAAAAGGCATGCACCGTTATTTCGAACATCAGGTAATTTAGCGGTCGACATATCTGTATCTGATATCAGAACGCAAACAAAATATATTATCCATTTGCACTGATGCTTTCACTTCATAGTAGTAGTAAAACGGTGCACCGGATTTTATCCCATCCACTTCCTCTTATCAACCTCTGTAAGCCGCTGTCAGTAAAGTCACCATTAATCCCCTATCCCGCAATACCTGTAAACGTGAACATTCCACTGCCGGTCGGAAAAGCGAATCGGACTTGGTGGCATTTGTCTTTCGATGCTCCTTATCGAAACTTATCAACTGGTATCAAATTTGGATCACCCACCATTAATGTTCCCGTTCCACCCTGCTAAACACCTATGAATGTCAGCGCTCTAGGATCAACGCGAAAAACGAAATGGACTTGACGACATTTGCCTTCCGACGCTCCTTATCGAATCTCATCAACCGTTACATTTGGATCACCAACCATTAATGTTCCCCCCCACCCCCCCATTTCGCAAAACACCTATGTGTGTCAGCGCTCCAGGATCAACCCGAAAGGCGAACGACTTTGATGCCATCAGCCTTTTAAGGTCCCTTATGAGCGCGTATCAGCTGCTATCACTTCCGGTTCACTATCGCCTGAGTCCCCTTACCACCCCCTATATCTTTTGTGAAATTCAGCGCCCCAGCTTTCCTGCGACGCGAGATATGAATTTTGTGACAGATAGGCGGACACACACGCACAGACATACTAAGCGAATTATATAGAGTAGGACAGATTATGCTGATACTTCATCTGCTACATACACCCTCGTTTTGGCCCATCTTATCCCAACTCGTGAGCTCTTTTGAAACGAATTATAGAATTTTGAACCTAATACCGAGTATTTTACCACACGCCCCGCCCACAGAGGGCGAAGTCCGACGAAGTCCATGTCCGCTCTGTTCATCTCCTACCATGCCCCACCCAACCCACCTTATCCCGACGCCTGGGCTCTTTTAGAACGAAACACAGAATTCTGAACTTAACACCGAGCATGTTAACGCAGGTCCCGCCCACAGTGGGCGCAGTCACACAAAGTCCATGTGCGCCCTGTATATCTTCCAAAATGCCCCATCGAACTCAAGCTTTAGCCGACCTTTCCCGCTAATTTCTCAGGTTATGTCGAGTTTTAGGTGGACAGACAGACAAACAAAATAACGGACACACTAAACTCCTGGTTTATATATAAGGTATGGTAATCTCCACAAACACCTTTGACTCATTCTAGCCCACCTTATGCCTGGGCTCTTTTGAAACGAATCTTAGAATTTTGCATTCAAACACCGATCATTATAATGCACGCCCCCCCCACAGTGGGCGGAGTCTGACAAAGTCTACGTGCGCCCTGTGCATCTCCTACTATGCCCCACCCAACCCACGCTTGAGCCGACCACGCCCCCTTGCCTACTACGGAATCTTTGTTCACCGTCATCTCGTTTTATTTATTCATTTATTTCAATACACTTAAAGGTGCGCACAATAAAACAGAAGATCAAAGGTGTGAAAAGCATTGGCATGTAACAGCTACACCTGGGCTCATCACTGTATGACAAAAAAACCAAGTGGCAACAATATTGGATATGTTGTTCTACTAGGTGAGGTGGCAAAGACTGATATAGCAGAACTAAAGCCACCCTTGAGCACATTCAAAAGTGCATGTTTTTTGTTCGCGAGGCATCAAGAAAAAACTATTCATAGTACAAAGACATCAGTTATAACAGAGTTAGCTGCCAGCTAAGATAACCGAGCCTGAGGCCGCAGCATGTAGGGCTGATGCAGATTGTATCTCATTAAAGGCACACCACGCGATAAATTGTGAGAGCTATTGCGCGTATCACAGGACGTAAAGACCTTGCTCTACCCACCTGTCAAAAAAAGAACCAAAATATCCTCACAACCACTAAAAATAGAACTTCCTGTATTCAGTCCCCGTACGAGTATTGGAGACTGTAGAAGAGCTTTTGCTCGATGATATCGCGCAAAATGCTAATATCACCTGTTCTTCCCTGTTGGAGCTGCCTTCGCTATTGATATCGCTGCCTTATCTTGTCTTATCGCAAGTTTCCTTCTCCACGTAAGAGCCACGTTGGAAATTTGTTCGTCTAAGGCCAGGTGTGATTCGGCTCGATGGGCTCAACTCGGCTCGGATAGAGCACGCTCATCGCCGCGAGGATGCACTATCAAGCCGCAACAAGGATGCACCCTGAGCACCTACCCAAGGACGTACTTACTCGAAGAAAGTAAGCCACTGATGTGATTATCGCGTGGTGTGCCTTTAACCTAAACACAGACCCAACACAACACCTAAAGAGAAAGTGAAACACACTAGATTCATGCACAGAGTCAATGATTCATTTACAACAAAGAAGCCATTGGTGGCTCCACATCCACGATGAGCCAAAACGGATAGATACACTGAGATAATCATTCGCACCTCCATCCACTACAGTCAGTTGTAAAAAAAATTTGGCAATCGCGTCATGGCGATCGAGTAGGGGCGAGGCGGTGTCCGGAAGCTGAGCTGCTCAATCAGAAGCTTCATTACCACATAGCATCCCATATCAAAATTTACGAGCTGTCGTGACTCGTGCACGACTCTTTTATCCCCGTTGGGCCACGCGTGAAATATACGCGCACTTGTCTTCCTCTTGGCCCTCGCCGTCTGAAGGGATAAGCGGACTCACGCACTGGGGTCACCGCGCATCTACCGTACCCGTGAATGTTCTGGACCGTGCCGGCTTCAGGCCCAAAATCATTCCTCGTCGGTTAGTCTCTGCTCGTCCTGCGTCCCGAGCGGTCGGGTACGACGCCGCTCTCCACTGTCCGTCTTGTGCGCAGTGTCATCAAGCGCACCCGTCGTCTTCGAAGAACATCTCTGCGCCGCTGCTTCCCCAAGCAGCCCCTGGTGCGCAGCCGGTGTCGATAATCGTGGGATGTCGTCGCAAGGATATGAAGAGGAAGCAGGCAGGAAATTCCGCTGGTGGGCGCCCGGACGTGCCGATGAAACCCTGGTTGACGTCGCCAAGCATGACGGAAGGGTTGGTTAGCCCTCGGCGCCCCCTAGTGAGGAGAGGACTGATCCCGTAGGTTCCTTTTTAGATTAGGCGTTTCATCCTATTCGTGAAGTGGGCATAAATGCCGATATAGTATAATATGTTGTGTTCGTGTTGTGTACGAGTATATATCCTAACTAAAATTGGTACATATCGTGCGTGGGGATCGATTGTATGTTGCGCATGTGTTAATAAATAGTTTGGAAGGCAAACGCGCAGGGGTCCGTTTTGGGATTGAGCGGGGTACGCCGACACCAAGCGCAGTGGACGAGGCGCAGTCGGTGGACCGAGAGGTCGTGGTGCAGTAGAAGTCGTATATATGGGGCATCCACGGTTAGGACCGCCCATTACCGCGTGGCAGGCTCAGCATCCGGCGCAACACCCTGGTATTCCCTCTCGGCGCACGGCGCGGATGGCTCCACACTATTTGTCACCTTGCCCCGTGGAGTCACCCTGCGAATCTAGTGAGTCATTATATAAGTATATGCGCTTTGTTTCTATGTAATGTGCCTCGACGTTACAATAATTTGCAGTGAGACATAGTGCCAGGGCTCAAGGATAGCTTGGCTCAGAGAGATAACAACGCTGAGTCAGTCTGAATAAGAAGGGACCAAGTAGGTACCACCTCATAGAATAGTCACAACAAGACTTTTCCGGATAAAAAATAGAAGTAAATTAGTAGATTTTTCTGTTTCCATGAACTATGCGTTGCTGTCGTCAGTTTGGGAGGAAGGAGGGAGACGCGACTTCACGTTCAATGTCTGAATGATGATAGCGAATTGCACACCGATGCTAACAAACATTAAGGACATGGCAAACATTGACGGGAGGATGTCAGTTCTAGCCTGGGCTCGGGAGTGGAAAGAAGCTCTGGGTGAATGATCCCGCACATGAAACTTGTTCCACCCATGTCGAAGCTACTTTCCCCTGGGGCATAGGCCACAATCAACACCTAGAATTTAAATTTACGTCTTCCCTCGGACCCACATTCACCCTTGCTCAGAATAGGACTTAGTGATCCTCTGAAGTTCATCACTTCAAACAAATCAGTTTACCTTTTCCTTACTCGTGCCTTCTCGGGTAGAATCTTACGAATTTTACAATTCGCGATTCCGCAACTTCAAGCATCGCAGGATCCCATCCCAAGTCGCATCTATGTACCTTTCTCTCCTTCCACTTTTGCCTATGCTCAGCAGCGCTATCTACCCATCCACACCTCCCTGACTGCACCCACTACCATTGGTACCAGACGTGTGTCTGATTCAAAATCTGATTCCACTTATCCACGTCTGTTCAATTGCTTTTTGACACCGTACACGCCATCTCCATTACCCCTTTCTGATCCTTCACACTACGTACTGGTACCGGACCGTCTTGATGTATCCCGCTCCTGGTAGCATCGGCAAGCACAGTCTCATATGGTATAAACCAGAACTGCTTCATGGAGTGTGATGACATCTCCACGGATGGACCCCAGAATCGCTCAGGAAACCTCCGAAATCACGGCCACAGAAGTGCACGAAAAGAGTGAAGACTTTCCTGCGAAAAAGCTTCCCATGATTGCAAGCTGCTTTTCACCGAACCATCATAGCTTCCCCACTAAGCGATTTCTCCAAAACCGTAGTATTTTGTGAAGAGTACTAGACATTGGGCCTTTTCCCTCAAAAATGCCATTTTCAAAAAAAAAAAAAGAAAAACTAACTGTCCCAAACGTTTGATAGAACGAGACTAAATGACAATGCTGTAAGGCAAAGGCTGCTATACTACAAAAAAATATACTGGACACTCTAAGCGCTACCTATATGGCTCTTCCATTCACAAGCCATCTAGCCATAAAGTTCAAGCGACCTCGTAAAAGATAGTAAATGAAAAATTCCATTCAAAATGTCCTTCAATTATAATTGTAAAACACGCATAAATATCACAGAAAATAATTTTCATATCTAGTGATGTTAACATGCGCAACAAACAGCAAACACTAAGTTAACTATTTTATTCAAAACATATGCATAAAAATCTTAATGATCAAAAATTGCATAATCACCACTGGGACTTCTGCATATAGGTCAGCTGCAGCGAACATTTAGTCATCAAATAAAACTTTTCGTTAGTAGCACACGCTGAAACCACCAATGGGAAGACTGAAGAATAAGAGGTTATAGGTGAGATGCAAGCTTTCTGAATTCCATCCTTTCCCCGAGTCAATGTCATGATCGAGCATCTTCAGCGATATCTTCACTAGGAATTTCCTTGGACACAGTTTGACTGTCAATTATCTCTCGGCGACGTTTCGCTGCCCGGAGTGCGTTCTTGTGCCTTTTCCCTGCCAGATGTTTATTCCTAAAGCAACGACTTGATTGAATTCACGAGTATTCGCGTCATTCATCACATTACCACAATTGTAGCACTAATCTGGTCCTACATCAATCCCCTAGCTATAATAAAGTCACCAACCAGTTCCTAGTACCAGCCACCAAAATTTGACATTCCTCGCAAAATCGTGTCATATTGGCATCCTCACTGTTTTCGGCTTCACCAGTAAACTGAAACATTTTATTGACTAGGTTCTTGCTGTTGAACCATTCTCGTTTTGCAAAAAAAAGCCTATTGTGGGAATGAAATTCGCTCACTTCTTCTCTGAAATCACGACCAGCCATCCATTGCTCTACTATACTCAAACCATCAGCAAGGAATGTGTCCTTATTTGACGTGTCCAATTTTTTCAATGAGGGTACCTGGATGAGGCTGCAAATTCACTTCAAACTGTGCTCGACTATTCTGCATTGACTACAAGGAAACGCAAACTTCTCTAGCTTCCTGCCGCCTGACAAACCGTGAATTCACCCAGTTGCGTTGTCTTCGAGCATACTGCCGCGTGTGCAGTTTGACATCGTCGCACCTTGAGAATTATAAGGAATAAGGACTGACATATGTTATCGCTGTACTCAAGCGGAAACATAGTAAAGGAAAAATACACAGAACTACTGAAATGTGTACATTAATGAATCGAATGCAAAATTAACCCTTTTTCAAAAAGAGCATCACCCTTCGGCGATGACCTGTCTCCTGTCGTGAGCTCTAAGTAGGGGATAAATTCCTTCAATCCAATACACTGTAATACACCGAAGTGATCTCTATTGATAAGTTTATCCCGATTCTAAAAAATAAGCACTCAATAAAAAGTCAGTATTTTGATTAATTCCCTATTGCTCACCTCATCGTAGTATTCCTCCAACTCCTTTCTCAGTCCCATCTGTTTCATCTTTTCAACCCTTTTATCCAGCCGTTCAGCTAAAACTTCTTTTGTCGCATCCAGTGAAAGTACCTAGAAGGAATCTGTGCACAATGAAGCACACAAAGAGGTACATTCTAGAAATGATAATTACGTAGTACGCACGTACATATATGTGCTCCAGCACCCATAGATGCATATAAGCTACCCAATGAGCGATTCTCAGAGGAAGTCATATTAGGATATTTGGATAAGAAGCTCACCAGTGACTCCCGAAAACGCAGACGACCACCCAAATCGCATGAACCATTGGACTCCTTCTGTTCACGCAGGAACTCGCTTTTTCTTTTTCCTGCAATCGGTGCATAGACTTGACAATCATTGACCTTTATAGATGCTGGTATGGGTCCGTCACAATACTTGGGAACCAAAAAATTCAGAAGCTCGGGACGCGCCAATTTTACGTTGGTGGACAATCTTCAAACTTTAATTGGGCAGCGTATTAAACTTCCTTCCAACACTATTTAATCATTCAAAATAAAACCGTCAAAGTTATGGACCGAATGAGTTTAGACACTATATTGACCACGACGGTAATGAATTGTTATCATGAAATTCTCACCTGTCAAGTTGTAGACTTCAATAGCTCGTAGAACCCGTGTTCGATTATTTGGGTGAACCAAGCGAGCCGACACTGGATCTATCTAAAATAGATTTTTGCAGAAAATTTTTAAACAAATGGACAGTTTCTGTAAATATCAGATAACAAAACGATTACGATGTGGTATAAGATGAAACGATGGAGAATGTTTCGGTGTGAAACAAGAATTTCCCTCAACATATGAGTCCATGAAACAAACCTCCGCAAGTCGCTGATGCAACTCAGCATTTGTCAAATTATCAAAACTTTTATCATCATCGGAATCATTTTCAGAGCCTGAAATTTTTAAATATCAGGCTCGTTAAGAGTTTCCCATCAAGGAATGCACGTAAGATAACAGGCCTGATTTCACTTGATCAGCTGGAGTTTCAATAATATTTTCTTCGAATAAAAGACTTTCCACATAATACGCTGTACCGCCCACCACAACCGGTATACACCCACGAGATCTGATATCCTAGAAGCATCAATTTGATATTACGATGATGGAAAATGTGATGACAGACATTTAAATGCCGAGCTACGCCTGTGACTTTTGCTAAATTTGTTTAAGAAAGAAATAGTTGTTCACAGGATCCGAATAAGAGGCGGGAAACTCCTCTCGCAATTGTCGCTTTAGTCGGGTCGTAGTTCTCAAAAATTATCATGACAACGTTTTCCTTCCCTCAAAAATTTTTTTTCAGGTTAAACGCAAATTGTGCAAAGCCTATAAACCAGTCTATTGCATCAAAATAATGATTTTGAAAAATATCCGAACAAAACGAATCTCTTACCCGATCGAACATAAAATTAATGTGTCAGCATTTCTGATTACCGACTAACAGATGGCTTATCCAAGAATCTTCCAGGACCGTTCGCTCAGTTTTCGATAAGGTAAGTGTAGCGCAGTGCTTCACATAAGAAAACATGGTTTAGTGAACTCGAAGCATTTTTAAGCACAGTAGAACCTAGCAGGGGATTTGCGGATAAGTGGTACCCATTATGACCACCGACCGCGTGTCATTGTTCTCAAACGGCTGGTTCCTCAAAACAGGTTACTGCTTCGTGATGTAAGAGTATAGCTAACGATACTCGACACTTGACACCTGACCGCATGACGAGCATGAAGGAAAAATGCCATGCGGCATGAGTACAGAAACCAGAGAAAAATGCCGTGCAGTAATCCCCATAACTGCAACTGATGAGAACATACTACCCTAATTACCAACGACTTAAGCTCAAAATCTGAAAGGAAAATGATTTTTGAGAAAATACCGTGGATGCTTGTAAATCACCATACAACCCACCTCAATAGTCTTCAAACCTTCCGCACGGAACTGATGAATGTTGTACTTGGCCGTTGCAGCATCAACGAAACTCATCAAATGGTGAGGAACTCCCGCTGCCTCCTCTCTGGTGATTTTGTTTGTCGCAATGTCGAGTCCTGAAATTCAAGTTAGCCATCTTACGAGAAAACTCGAGTGAGGGGCATACAGGGTGATCCGTAAATGGTGCAACACGGCTTTTACCGCATAACTTTTCTCAGAATCAATTTTATTTCGAATAATTGTGCACAAACTTCATTCAAATCTTCATCTATTGCGATCAACGATAGCTATTCGAAGTGCCCTCATTTTGCCGCGACCACTGCCCTCAAACGCTTGGGATGCGCCTCTACTGCGGCCCGAATCGTCTCGTGTGGTATATTTTCCCAAGCTTCCCTGAGCAATGACTTCAGTTCCTTCACATTGTTCCTTTGCTTAGAGCAAACCTTCTCCTCTAAGATGCCTCCGATAGAAGTAATAACGTTGAGATCTGGTGAACAAGCAGGTCATTCATTTGAGGATATGTAGGCTGGAAGATTGGTACGGCACCAGTCCTGAACGCAGTTCGCGCTGTGTGGAAGTGTCGTCTTGTTGAAAGGTCCATTTCTCCTTTGCGAAATGCCCAGTGGATCAGGGTAGCAGGTACTTCATACGAATTTCCCTCATGTAAGTTCCGCCATCCGGCTTGGTTCCTTTTTCGACAAAAACCAGTGGAGTGTGCCCGGTAGCTGACACCCCCGCCCAAACCATGACAGATTTAGGCTTCTGCTTCCGATAGATGTTCCTTCCGACCTTATCAGCTTCCTCCGAAGTTCGACCGAGCACTTGCTTGGCTTTGGCATTGTAGGTTTAATCCACGGCGAAAATTTTCTCGTCGGTGAACACAGTCCTCAGATGCTCGCTTTGATCGATCCTTGCCACTAGCGCCACACACTTTTCCTCCTTTCTCGCTTTTGTTAAGCCGTGTCTCCTTTGCATCCTATAGGGATACATGGGTAGTTGTTGACTGACGACTCTTCACATTGTTATGCAAGGGGCTTCCAATTTGCTGACTACCTTTCCTATATCTATGCTTGCATTGCGGTCGATCCGCTTCTTCGCAATCTTCCTGGGCTCTGAGGCGGCACAGCACACGGGGCGCCCGCATTAGGGAAGGCATCCTGAGATGCTACTTTTCAGTACACTAAACACACTGGAGCGGTTCACATTCAAGAGCTGAGTGATATCCATTGGAGTATGTCTAACTTCGCTCAGCGAGCAAATAGCGCATGTTTTGGAAATTGGGGCACCACGGATGGCAGAGAGGACAGCGAGCGGTCACATACTAAGGGTATATAGAGGAGGGCATGGCAGAGGTACAAACATACAAAGCCTTAGAAAAAAAACCAATAGTGGCCAAAAAAATTATGCTTGAATTTTGTTGCATCATTTATGGATCACCCTGTATATGAAGAATTACAACATTGTCAACTAATGGCAAGGGAATTATTTCTGAGCCTACATAGTTGCTATCGCTTGGACGGGGAGCATGAGGAGCCGATGGAGCACCGCGCCGCTTCACTCCCTTGACTTCCTACGGCCGCGTTCATACTTTGCGCACCGACGGGGATGGCGTCACACTGACGCAACCACTTGTCTGCCGCAAACGACGGCGTCAATAGATAATGCGCACCGTTTGCAAAACGCTCGACTCAGCCACACTACAGTATCGTGGTCGTGGCAAGCCCAGGAATTCAAATTCGAATACGGCATAGTATGGCACTATGCCAAGATCCAAAATCGAAATCGTAGGCTCTCACCACTATCACCATACTGTAGTGTGGTTGGGTCGAGCGTTTTGCAAACTGTGCGCATTATCTATTGACGCCGTCTTCTGCGGCAGGCAAATGGTTGCGTCAGTTGACGCCGACACCGGCGGCGACGGCGTCGGTGCGCAAAGTATGGACGCGGCCTACCGCATCAACCCTGGAAAAGCGCACGCGCAACCCCCTTCTGCCCCGAACCCAGCTACTGCCTAATGCATTGAAAAATAAGAAGCTTGCAATGCCTATACACTAAGGTCATTTTTCATTGAATCCTTGCACCGTATTCTGGCAAAGTAAGAAATTTCCCATTGAAAATGACAGAGCAAATTTCTGGAATACTCGACCAGTGACCCAATGATTCGGCAAAAGAGACATTTTTTGTGGATCCCGCACGAATCCACCAGTCTGTGAATTTTTTCAACATACCTTTATAGATCTGCATCGAGTCAGCGCTTATTACTTCTCCATTATACTTCTTCGCTATTGCCACACCCAGATCACTTTTGCCCGTCCCAGTACAACCGATGACGAATATCACCTAGGAGAGCGTGGATCTCTACCACATGCGGCTGCGCAGTGATATAAATGATAGAACCTGAAAAATATTAATAACTAGCGCTCACCGGATCCTTCCGCGCAATCACCATTTTCTGGTGCCGTGGACTACGTAGCCAGGCCAGAAGCCTTAGCATGCATCAGGATGCTCAAAGTTGCTGAACAAATGGTTAAATCAGCAAAAATCGCCAACAGCTGACTTCTCGTAGACGGTACCAATCATGCAAAAAAGAAAACAACTGCTAATATCTTTGTTCAATGTAATGACTTGATAGAGGTACTGGACGGTACCTTACGAGTATCGGAATAAATCTCAATGGAACCATTTATCAAATAGCAAAATATTCCTCAAAACACTCAAGGTTAGTAACAAAATAACTAGTGGATCATTTCCTATTTTCAAAGAACTTCTGAACGAGTTCCAACGCCTTCGCTCTATGGCTTATTTTGTTCTTCGTTGCTTTGTCCATTTCAGCAAAAGTCTGGGTGAATCCTTCTGGCTGGAACAGTCAAATGGGTGAAACGCAAGTCCCATACGTGAAATCCCAACCTTTGAAACAGTACCTGAAAACATGGGTCCCACCCAAAGTCCGGCGGTCCACGTGGGCTCACTATATGCCCTGGACAACGACCTGAAAATAAAACGCTCAAAAGAAGCACTTGTTCTCCAGCATCTTATTTTCCTCTTGCTATTTTTCACTTCCTAATACTTATTATTCCTCTCACATATATCACTGCTTTGCTCCTTTCCAAAGTTCTTCCCTCACCACACCACTTTCTCGTCTTTCCTCTTATGATCTCCACCCATATGCTTTCGCATTCATGTGACAATTATCGAGCTGCCACCCCAGATCTATTTTTCACCCATCTCACCCGTTTCATTCCTCCGACGCTTGAAGATATGCTTACCTGTTCACACTAGGCATCACAAACCTAACAAGTATGAGTTTTTCGTGGACAAGAATATTTATTTACAAAGGAGTACACAAAGAAATACATATACATAATGATCTAAAAACTAGCCTCTGAATATATGCACAGGTTGTCCTTTACCCTCTGTGTATGCAAAAATACACTGTGCATAGGCTGACTTGTCGTCGTATCCAGCTATAAATGCGGAGTCAATTTTTTTCTGTTTATCGAACTGGTTGGAAGTTATAAATGCTTGACATTTACCAAACGTGAGCCTATAGTCCGACCTTATTACATGATAAGCAACTATTATTCTAATAATATTGCTAAAACTGATTGTAATTATCGGCGATAAGAAATATTTTAGATACCGATCCGACTGATCACTATAGGAAAAATAACGAGACACAATACAATCGAAATTCATGGAACGAATGTGTGAGTAATGAGCGACTTGAGCAAGCAGGTAACTAAAAGCCAAATCGAGAACTACGCGATCACGGGTCTTCCATCTATGACACACAAATTTTACAAATAAATTAAATAAATTGATTAGTATCAAGCTGATATTGGTAAATAAATAATTACATGTCATGATACTCACCAAGCATCTGATATAAACCGGCTGGCCCAAGCTTCTTCAGAAACCATTTGATATATACACCTGGTAGTCCTTTGAACGCGTTGAAACATAAGCTTGTGTCTTCCACCTTCAACAACGAAGATATTCGACCAGATTCTCGAAATTATAACCTGTTCTCGGTCTTCCATTCAAAGCAAAGTTTACACGGGCACGATGACCATAGAAATCAGGCAAGGTCGGAGGGATTTCAAAAATATTGCATATACGAGTGAGCGCGCCGTTCGCAGCCCGCGACAATCATAAACGCCGTTTGCATGAAGCAGAGAGGACAAGAGAATTATTACTAATGCCTTCTATGGAATCGTCAGCACACTATAGGCCGCGGTCATACTTTGCGGTACCGGCGGCAGGGCGTGGCTGCGTATTCCTGCGTCTCCCCCTATGCCACCCTGCCTCGTTGTCTGCGTCATCTCTACATCTCCTCCATGCCACTCTCTCTCGCTGCCTGTGAACGCAGCCACGCCCTGTCGGAGGTAACCGTGGCCATACGCAGCAAATAGCCAAGTATAGCGTCGTCACTCGCAGGTGGCACATTATGAGGTTTCGTAGATATAGACCTATTCCTGCTGGCTGTCAACTTGTCTTATGACTATGGCATCCACTACCCATATAAAAACCAGAAGTATGGTGTGTTTGTTTAAGTATGTGTGTGTGTGTGGCCGTTCGTCGCATAATGCATTCTTAATTGAACTGCAGCCTGGAGAGGTCAGGCAAGTTAAGAATGGGTAGGGACCGACCTAAGTGTAAGGAATACATAAGAACTAGGCCTAGCTTTGCACACCATGCGTGGAGCTTGCGCGGAAATCGATGGGTGCTCAAATTTAAGCCATAGGGTCTGTTGAGGTCGGGCAAGTTAGAATACGGTAAGGGCTCCCCAAGTACGGGTCACATAAAAAGCAAGTTAGGACTGGGCGTGGAGAGTTCGCGTAAGTAAGGATTGGTAGGGACCGACATGAGTGAGATAACACATGAGAACTAAGCCGCTCCGCCTACCATGGGTGGAGCATGCGCGAAAATCGATGGGTGCTCAAATTTAAGACATATGGTCTGTTGAGGTCGGGCAAGTTAGAATACGGTAAGGGCTCCCCAAGTACGGGTCACATAAAAAGCAAGTTAGGACTGGGCGTGGAGAGGTCGCGTAAGTAAGGATTGGGAGGGACCGACATGAGTGAGATAACACATGAGAACTAAGCCGCTCCGCCTACCATGGGTGGAGCATGCGCGAAAATCGATGGGTGCACAAATTTAAGTCCTCGCTCCTTAGATTTCGAAAATAGCCCACGCGTCAGGAAAAGATAAAATGAGGTAAACTGCGACCTAATGAAGCAATTAGAGGAGATCTCTCCATGCGAGTAGTGTTTATTTTGGATTGACGATACTTATCACAAAAATAGCAATTTCTCTTCAGAATGGTTCATAGAACTGGTAAAACTGAAATTATCGGATTAAGCGCAAAGAACAGGTAACGGTTACTGAATCGAATCCTCAAGTGGGTGGTAGACGCACAAGTAAAAATTTTGCAAGGTCACAGAGTACGATCGATACTGATCGAAATTGCCAATTCTGTGCAAAGGAACTGATATTAAAGACATGCAGAGTTAGATTGAAGAATGTATCATCAAAAGTAGAGGGATGGGCTATCAAAGGGACAGAGGCCTCAAAAATGGGAAAATACAGCAAGTAACCCTTTCTTATGGTTTTAGGCAACTTTTGAATACTACGATGGCGTGGCAAGCCAAAAGTAACTCCTTCCATTCTTATGGAAGCCGGTCCAGTACCCAGTCGGAATGGCCCAATAGGCTCAGTCGGTCGTCACGAAGTTTGGACCTATCTTAAGGACAGCCTGTATAAGTCGAGTCCATTGTGGGATAGGTTCAGGGGTAAAAAAGCAAAGAGCCTTTTAAAAGAACCCAAAAGGCAGAAACGCGGGAAGAAGTTGGGATGTGGCCGTACATTCGGCTTAATCAGTCGTTCCGTCTAATCGTCGGTCTGCCACGAAATTCGGAACTACTGTAGGACAAATTGCAAGGGTGTGGTCAGTGTCAAGTCAAGGCACTCCCGCAGTGAGTGGAGCATATCTTGAATGGGAACTGTTTACTGCAAAAATGCGTTGTTCGGGATGAGTGCAGCTTGAACCCTGGTGCATGGATTATCAGCAAATAAGAAACACAGCACCTACTAAGGACTGCGAAACGATCAGCAATGAGACCAAAAAGTTTCAGTTTAGTTCCGAAACATTGGGAAGTGTGGTTCATGGTCAGCGATGAGATTTTGAAGGGAACAAAAGAAGCCCGCTCGTAGTAGAGCAGAGAATGTTCTCAATGGACGGTCGGTGCAAGCGTGTTTGGGGTCCGGTACAGCCTAGATATAAGTAGGGTATACAGTAGGATTATCCCCGTTCCCTAAGAAAGAGATCATAGAGAGGGGATGGGGAGTTGTGGTAAGTGATTACGTGTGCACGATGTTAGCTCGAGTATTCTTAGCCATTTGTAATCGCTCCCTGTTATTTTATCGGGTACAAAGGGTAATGGAAGGTGACGATGAGTACATAGACTAAGGCAGACATGGAGTTATTGGAACAGTAACGGATGGTAATAAAGGTATTAAGGGTGAATAAAATTTCTAAGTGACGACTATGGGTACTGTAGGTAATGAAGTTCCTAAAGTGAATCGCAGATGAAAGCTACAGGACTGAGAAAAATTATAGTGGTTAAGTCACAGTGAACGAAGCACCTCTGAACTTCGGAAAGACGCTTTTTTCACTATTGCTGCCCACTTCAGCAGGTCTCGCCCCTTTTTATCGTCTATAACCCCGGGGAACTTGGTGGATTGAGGGCCTTTTTTCATGCTGTTGACCGTTCCTTCGCTTTAATTACTAGACACTTTGGCTTTCTTTTCATACTACGCTCGACAATGCCCACTACTGACTTGAGAGGGGACCGCCTTGAATGGGCATGGGTAGAGTAATTTGATATCTCGTAGTGCCACTCAAAGCCGATGAAGCCGATGATGGTCGACGGCTCAAAGACAGAGATAGGGGTGTGAAGCCTTATGCAAGGATTTCGCACCGCGGCATGTCGCAAGCGAAGCAATGCTGGCGAGCTAAAGGCGCCAATTGTTGGGTTCTGAAGCGATTACAAGTCGGGTTACGCCCCTAGCATTACCTGTAATAGTTCTAGGACCCAACTACCACGACGCGCATAGTTCGCACACGCTGCGTCGCACGCCGCTCGTCGTCATGCGAAATCCTGACATAAGAGTACACCCCAGAGGGTAATGTGGCCGATAAGGAATCCCTAAAAGATGTCATTCACTTGAAAAATAGAGGTCTAGGAAGCCTAGTTGCGGCGAAATCGCCCGCGCAAAAAAAGCGCCCTTGCGCTGTGGTGGAGACGGCCTTTTTAGTTCTAGCCGCCTCTCTTGGAATGAATGATCCAACCAGATTACCCGTACTACTGCCTTACCACAATTATTTGTAACACTGCGCATTATTCATCCACCGGAGCTTCTTTCTCCTCAAAGCGCGCGCGAAAATCGGCTCGCCGCTTGAGCAGCATTGGCCGGTGTCAGCCAACCATTACGACTTCATACAAGTTTCTAGAGCTGACCATCAATCACACCTACTACGCAATTAACATCAGGCTTCGCAGTAGAAGCTAACGAATCATCCAGAAGAATCTCACCAGTATTGGCCCTTGTACGTGTTCCGCTGCCTCCTTTGCCTTCCGTTCCGCGACATAATCAGGTTCACCTTGATACTCATCCACATCTACATCAGCTGCACGGACCTAAAGAACATCAGATTTTCGACACTGTATTCACCTCTCCGGAGAACTTCACCTCTCCGGAGAACATCACAATTATATAAACTTATATGAAGTAGACTGCATTTCGTTTTTTAGGCTCCACGGAAAAACTCACCAGCGCGCGTATGTGGCGCGTGCTGGGTGACATCACAGCTACCGCGCGGCGCGACAGTGAGCGATGGCCTGCGCTTCCATCTTGTGTTTCAATGAGGATAAGCTTCTCGATGCATTGCTAATACACTAAGGGTGAGCACATGATGGTGCGGCTAACTAACTGCTTTGACTGACATATGACAGTTGGGAGAGCTGGCCTTTTTTGGTGTGTCTAGCCTGTCCAACCGTATGAATTCCATCAGCCCAATGTGTGTGCTTCGTCTGATGTATAACCATGCGGGGAGATACAGAATAAGACGAGACGAAAAGTGTCAGACGTCTCGCGATTTTGGTGAAGTGACAGCAAGGTTATCCTCATCGAAACGCAATGTTTGTAGTGCAGGCCATCGCACACCGTCGCGCCTCGCGGTGGCTGTGACGTCACCCAGCACGCGCCGCATACGCGCGCCGGTGAGTTTTTCCCTCCTCCCCGTTTTTTACGACTGCCGTGAACCCATAAGATTCAAAAGCATAGCTGAGAGCTATTTGAACGCGGCAATATGTTTCGCGTTTACCAAACATGATCTGTCTAAATAATGAACCTCTCGCATTCATCCAGAAGATCTCCAAGGAGATCTGCCCACGCCGACACTCCATCCATAACTCCTCCCCTTTGGGTGGCTTTCATACTTCGTGTTTCTGCCACTGGCCCCTGACTCCACTCCCGATGTGTGGCGATTGGTCAAATTTTCGCGCGGCCGTCCGCGGCGAGTGCAAGTCGTTTGCAGCGTTGTTTGTTGAAATAGCAGCAACAACAGCACAGGCGAACTTGCGAAGCTTCCAACCTGCAATCATTAAGGATCCTTCACGGTATCAGCCTATTGAGTCTTGAGCGGATTCCAAACGACTGTAGCAAGTAGTACTAATGGCGTCGCGAATGCGACGCCGCGAAGCGAAAATCCGACCGATCGCCGCACACCCCCTAACGCCAGCAGCACCGCAAAGTATGAAGAAACTGTAGGTGTGGCTGCTCTCAATAGACAACAAGAAACAAAACGAGCGGGAGAGGCATAAAAAAGGACGAAGAATATAAACTCGCGGTCACACCGCTCCTCACGAACTAATTGGAATGGAAAGCTTCACAAAGTCGCCATAACAAAGGGAGAAGCAACTATTTGCACAAGAATATGGGCAGTTCGATTCGCAACCTGATGGCATTTGCAAAATGCTCAAAGTACGCTAGTGCTACTGCTCCAAGTATGTAGTAATGCCTATTGCAAACGCAGTTAGTGAAGCAAAAACAGTAGTAGTCACAAAATCTCTAACTTCTCAAACATAACAATTATACTCTCGCACAGTTATATGCCTTCAAGCACTTGCCTCCTTGATCGCACGCACGGACACAGTGAGCAGAGGAAGCAGCGTAATTATGAGGCGAACAACGAGAAAACTGAATAAAAAAAACTACTGAATCAAACGGAGACTACCTACTGGTTACAATCATTTGCTACGACATCCACCGCCAGACCTGAAAGTCGTTTTATCGAACTTCTGCTCATTAACTCATGGTACAACTGGTTATATTCGTTACCAGTCCAGTTCTTCAAAGATGGGAAGAAAGAAAATTAAAAATGAAAATTTCATCTGAAACCGAATGCAACGTAAAAATTCACTATTTCAGACATTTGCGGGCTTCCACCTGGGCTGACTGGCTGGATAACAGTACAATAAGAGACTTCACAGGAAGGAAAGTCTTCAGAGAGCAAATAGTAGGTTTTGGTGTTACTGTAGTTGGAGAGGGGGGGGGGGGAGGGGGAGGGGGGCATTCATTGTCGCGTTATTGTCCCTCACTCGAACCGTTCTACAGTCATCCATTTGTATACTCGAATATAGATTCACCTGAGCCTTACTTCACGAGAAGAAGGGGCCTCCCTTTAATTGAGGCTCAGGCTTAAAGAAAGGCAAAAATAGCGCCCGAGTTCGAGTTAAGTGATATGCCCACCAACCACATTAGCAAAATTCACCATTTACAGACATCTACAGATTTTGATGAATTATGCAGACTTTATATGATTGTGTCGGCAACTAGGAGCTCATTACACACAAGATTTCAAAACGACAAAACAAAGGTAAAGAGGTGCTGGAGTATTACGTAGCAAAATAGAATCTCTGGCCTACAAAATTCCACATCGACGTAATCTTTACCCTTTAAGAGAGGCAATGTCGCCGAATTTGAAATTCTTAAAAATTGATGAAAGCTAAACTTGAAAACAAGCAGTTCACCCAAATTTACAAGGGCACGAATCTGCAATAATAAAGGCAATTTTGAGATCCTCCATGAAAATCAATCTCTGAGCAAATCATTGACAACTGAACTATTAGTGTTAGAACTCTTACGACTTTTGCCGTCAGGGCTCTAAAATTTGGAAGGACTAAATGACGTTTCAGCTTCCTGATCCGTGGTCAACTACATAGGGCTGAAAAATTGAGGATGATGAATCGTCTTCTAATAAATCCGAAGGGACTCATTCTTCGACAACGTTGGCCTTTCTTGACTTCAGGTGTACGATGAGAGTCATGCGTCTTCGAATATGGTTCCTGACTATGGTGGTCCGACCATTTGGGCGGCTTGTTATCCTCGCATTTTCTCGATTCGACACAGTATAACCAACATAGTTTCTCATCTGTTGGATATGACTTCGTTTCCGCTACTTGCCGGTTAACACGGTGGCAGGTGGGAATTGCGTTCGCGTACCGTACCCTTTTCTTAGTGGCGTGATAGACTTCAGCAGCAGAATCATCGCGCGGTCACTTTCTGGACGTTAGACCGAGCGCAGATAGTGATGGAGTTTCTGCCGTGACAAACCAATATTTGGAGGTGTAAATGCCTTTAGGCCGCGGTCATACTTTGCGTTGTCTGCGGCAGGGCGTGGCCGCGTATCTTGCGTCTCCACACTGCCTCGTTGCCTGCGTCATCTCTGCACCTCCCCCGTGCCACTCTCTCTCACAGGCAGCGAGAGAGAGTGGCACGGGGGAGGGCAGAGATGACGCAGGCAACGAGGCAGTGTGGAGACGCAAGATACGCGGCCACGCCCTGCCGCAGACAACGCAAAGTATGACCGCGGCCTTAGCATCACGGCAATGTCCGCTTATTTCCCCAGTTTGGACCCAGACATCTGCCAGGCCGCTGACAAAATGGAATATATCGATTGTTGATCTTTTGCCATCGGTATGGTTTCGGCAGCTTTCCCAGCGTACTTCAGTTACATTTCGACTTGTGCCGTTCCTTCGCTGCCGGTGCCACTACTACATGAGGAATGGTGGCCATGAACCCGGAAAAGAGTGAAAGGTTCTCTGGTGTACAGCGGAAACTTCATCTGTACCATGCTGTAACCATCAGCGGCCACCATCTGAATAATAATCACTTCTCGGGCATATACTACTTACCTCAAATGATGATAGTATCGCTCTCACTTCCGCCAACTTTCCAGCATTCCCAGTTACGAAAGTTATCGTACGAGACATGACTGAACAGCTTATTCTTTACCGAAAATCTACCATTCAGCAACACCAATAGAATTAAGCACATCCCCGGGGTAAACTTTCTAGTCTATCTATAATACACCATACAGAGTGATCCGTAAATATTGCGAACACTTCGCTTTCTTCAAATATTTTTGTTTCAAATACTTGATAAAACTTACTATGATCATTTTTTCTGAATAAACTTGACAGTTATCACAGCTCACTCAATGGTTTTCCACACATGATGCATCCTATCCAAAAGAATGCACTATTCTCTCACTGAGTCAGATCGGACATGTTCCAGTGAATGACTCTTATTATTAAACTTTGATTATTTCACAGCCTTCCACACACAGGCAAGAAAGAACATATGAGATATTTGTCTCTAACGTTGCCTTCGCATGGGTCCTGTTACTTTGAGAATTAATAAGATGTGAAAAAGCGAACTGAAAATAGCGCCTGCAAAAGCATGAGGAAAAAGCTAGGGAAGGCAAATATTTGTACATCATGTGGAGGGTGGCAATAACCACACATATATCCTTCTGAGGCCGCCGTCAGACTTTGCGATTTCACGAATTTTCCGTGTTGCGTCACTACACAAACTCAAGGTCGTAGTATCGCGTGCGAAAGTGCAATGTCGCAAAATCGCAGTATCAAATCGCAGAGTCTGACGGCGGCCTCAAGTGCTAGAAGACTCTTAAGTTCGAGTTCTTATGTGCTCTCGCAAACCTCTCGGAATGACAATGGGAAAGAAAGGACTGACAACCACTACATCAGCTAGCAGTCTAGTTGTCGCAGTCTGAAACGTAGTCCTCCCCGGCTGCACCCCACTGGTGGTAATCAAAAAAGGAAGGGAACTTGGAGGTTACGTGACGGGCAGAATTCTCAAGGCCCCGTTCATACTTTGCGGTGCCGAAAGCAGGGCATGGCTGTGCGTCTCTGCGTCTCCGCTTGTGCCACATTCTCTCGCTGCCTGCGCCGTCTCCGCACCTCCCCCGTGCCACTCTGCCTCGCTGCCTGCGAACGCAGCCAGGCCTACCGGCGCAAAGTATGAACGCGGTTTCACAAACTATTTCATATAGTGGCCAAAACAGCACTCTAGAAAGGGTACACCGGGAGTCGAGGATCCATCGATAGACGTATTTGACCGCAAAGGAGGGGGGGGGGAGGTCGTATCTGCAGAGACAGCGAATCCGTGTGGAGAAATGTGAAATAAATATTTTTTTGATTTGAGTACACATGGCAATAAAACTCATTGTAACTATACAATCCGGCTATTGACTAATAAAGGGTCGTTTCTGTTCTCGTACAGGGGGAGGGGGTCGGACTGAAGCGGCCATTCTCTTCGACACTTAGGGGTGCACTTACTTGGAGAGGAGACAAAAAATTCAAAAGTGGTACAGTACCATTCGTCTTGAGTTCACATTTCTGTTCTGTTGATACCATCTTTTACTTTAGTTATCAAAAAAGGAGAAGGACTGTGTTAATGATGAACCGATCGGAAGTGCCTGAACAATGTCGCTGCACTTGGAATAACAAGGAAACTTGTTGTGAAAGGAGCGTTGAGCCGCGCTCATACTTTGCGGCCCGGCGGTGACGGTGGCAAAATCATGTGCTCGCCCCTAAACGCGGTGGCATCCTGGTGATGCGCTCTGTTTATGAAACGCATGATCCCAACCATACTGCAGAATAAAGATGGTGGCGAGAGCCCATCGATTCGAATTCGAATGGTGTAAAACCATCCGAATTTTTAATTCGAGTTCGTGGGCGCTCGCCACGATCACCACACTGCAGTATGGTTTGGGTAAGACGTCACATAAACAAGGCGCGTCACCACATGCCGCCGTGGTCGTCGGTGGGCACATGATTTTGCCGCCGTTGCCACCGGTGGAGGAGCAAACCCAGCCATCTGGAGAGGGCACAGAAGAGAACAAGTTCGAATCGAGGTCAAAGTCAAAATGTACTAGACCGCAGGCGTACGTACCGAACCGATTGTGTTTGTAAATAGAATATAAAACAAGAAGGGTTTGTTCGAAAATATTTGAATTAACATTAATTTTGGAAAGATTTTGCCAGCGTTCATACCTGGCGGCCGGGCGTTGCGGCGTGCCCCCTGCGTCTCGGCCTATGCCTTGCTCTCTCGTTGCCTGCGTTTCCCTGCACCTTCTCCGTGGCATTCTGCCTCGCTGCCTATGAACGCAACCACGCCTTGCCTGCGCAAGGTATGAACGCGGCTTACACGACAGAAACCATTTGCAATATTTGTGGATCACCTTTACTAATTTGGATTTTCCTCTGATACAAATATTCGGGCACTGTTCAACTATTCCTACCCCAGATACCGCGAGCGGGATCAAAAAAATAATTTTTGCTGAAACTTCGCCCAGGGGGGTTATTTGGGGTGCTGATCACGAATATGACATCCGTTTTTGGCGTTTGCGCCAATTTGGTGCAATTGCACCATGTTGGTAGAGCAACTCGTTTTCACCAAAATCGCTGAAACTTCGTCTTTAGGGGTTATTTAGGGTGCTGATCACGAATATGACATCCATTGATAATCCTTCTGGGCGAAGTTTCGGTGAAAGTTACTTTTTTGACTCAAGTCGCGGTATCTGTGTAGGACTAGTTGAATGGTGCCTATCTTTGCACCTATATAACTCATTATAAACCTTCCACACCTTCTTCCTACAAATCAAGTGATATCGCGAAAATAACGCTTTTTACATCGATAAATGAAGAAGCTGCACAAATTTTTACTCATACAAGCAACCACTGTTTCATAACTACATTGTGTCACAAGTCTATAACATCCAATGACTAAAGGTAATCATCACTTACAAAAATTTATGAGCCTTACTACTTGCGAATATAATAGGTAATTGCAAAACACACGGACCACTTCAATGAAAGTAGCGCGCGCGCGGATACGCTGCGGGCATAGGGTAGTCGCAGAGCATACTGAAAGCCAAACAGCAATTCTTTTTCTTCGAGAGTGGTGGCTCAATTTTTAATCCGCACTAAGACAGGAGTTCACAATCAGTGCTCCCACAGCAGCCGCAACTGAACCTGGCAAAACCGAGATTTTGCAAACTCGCAGAACCACCGTGACGCGTTCCATCTGCATCTCGACTGAGCATCCTAGCTTGGACCGCCCTCATACTTTGAGATAGTGATGTCGTCGGCAGAAATCGAGTAGCCGGCACTATTGCGACGTCTCTACATATAACGCCTGACCAAACCATACGACAACAAGATGATTGTGGTGAGAGCCAGCGCAAATCTCGCCCCAGTTCAACACTATACCAGTATTCCCGTCAAATTGATTCGCATGGGCTCCACTTCGATCATCACGCTGTGATGTGGATCTGTCGAGTGCTCTAAATAGAGCGCGCCGCAGTAGTGCTGGCGTTGCTGGCGATGGGTACCCGATTGCCGCCGTCCACGCGGTTTCCTCTAAGTATGATAGCGGCCTTACGACAAAGGTCTCGCGTACTTCGCGAAACGCCAGTTTGCGCACTGCAAATTTGGAGAATCACCGAATCATTACTCCTATTCGTATCTCAGCCAAACCTTCAGAACTGTTTGTAGGATGCTCGTCACAAAATTTGCACTACGTGTGCACTTCTGCGCTCTCTAAATCTAGTAAATGAATGGTATGTGATGTTTTACATAGGGAATAAGGATAAAAACAATTACTAACAAGTTTGAAACATGAGCAAGATGCATACCGACAAAAATAGGAAAATTATGAGGCCTAGCTAGTCATAATACTTTCGGAAATTTTCTTGATTGTAAAACGGACGGAACAATTCCGCCTACTTAAGAGAATGAGGCGCCATATATCGTGCTCTTTCATCATGACACCCTTATAGACTTCATTGCTTAAAAATGTCCTACGTTAAATAATCAAATAATCTGTGTACCTACAGCACTACTGACAGATGCCCGATGAACAACTTAAAATATAAACAAAACAATAACACGAGTATCTGTCTGAACGACTACTTACGTCTCTGGGGCAGTATTACATTTCCTGACATTATATTGCCATAGGCTACAAAAAGTTAATACCGCAACCGATGTGCAAACCAGTTGAGTGACTGTCACCTTCGCAGTGCTTGATTGGTGCAACGTAATTGATCTCAAGGCGGAATATATTTCGAAAGATGAACGCAACTCCTGAAAAAGACATCAAGCATATTCATAAAGCTGGAACAAGAGTCACTCATCAAATGGTACCTCTTCCCTACCCCCCTAATCTTTACATGCTATTCCTACGCTCTGCACTGCTCTGAAAAAAGGAAACATCTCCTGAAGCAGAAGCGGGTGCAGGTCGAGACGCTCGAACTGGATCTCCACGCACATTCCGCTGTTGTGATAGACGCTTTGACGCTCCCACTTGGAGCTAACCGCGAAAAAAGGGGAGCTCTGGCGACCTGACTCGAAACAAACATCGTGGCCTACACCTCACAGTAAAGAACCGAAGGCTGATGCTGCAAAAGCTGCCGCAAAAAAATCCATGGAATGACAGCTGATTGCTACTATTTGCTACCCCTGGCACGAAACAACAAGAACAGCTCAGAGGGAGCCCCAATAGCGCTAGGCACTTTGAATACTTGCTATATGAAAAAGCCGTACCCCGTCGAGCAAACCCAGCTTTCTAGTACTTTTTTAAAGGAAATTCCTCAATAATAACGTTAAAAACGTGTGAGCAGCACTTACCTAGGCCGATGGATACTCGTTGAGTATCTTGCAGATCTCTCATGATGTTGCGTGATCGGACCGGAGCAACGCTTCCCGTTGATGCAAATACATGTGCGAACAACATCTGGAAAACCGAAATCTTTCACATGGACCTCATGAGATTATTGACCTGGCTTCGTTTCTTTCTCTGACTATATGAGTTAATCATTATAATTCCAACTCAGAGTAGTGCCTTGTGCATTTTACTCCAGCACATATTTCGAGTCAGGAAGATTGTGATATAACTGTTTAGCAGCCAACAGCCAGATCAATACATATCAAAGTTCGCGCAAAACGAGCAAATAAGTTGGTCTTCAGACTATACGGCTACCGCCGGTAACTACCACCGGCATCAATGCCAGTTATGTCTTACCAGCTGGCGGGCGCACACTACTGCGCGCGATTCCAGCGATGTTGTGCAGAATATGTTTGATCGGCATGACCACAGTTGTGTATGCCGTTATGCCCTTTCCTCTCCCTTCAGTTGAACTATTTATTTGGATAAAAGCAGAGAAGATGGCGTGATAAAAATTCATTTTATACTTCAGTCGCTTTGCACCGTACCCATTTTGCACGTCATCGACACGAATCGCGCGCAGTAGTGTGCGCGAGCCAACTTGTTTAGGTCATCATAGAAAAATTGAATAGATTAGACATTGATAGTTTTGTATTTGATTGCATCGACTGGTAACAATTTGTTCACTTGCTGAGCATCCAATCCCTACAGATTGGTGGCAGATCCATATCTAGATTATCGATGCTTATAGTTTTTGTAAACATGCTTCATTACTTGGAATTTTACATAGTGTAGCGGTCGATACCCAGTGTTGCTGCCAGTACCGAAGTAGAAAATGATTCTGAGTGAAACGCTTGCTCTGCTATCACAAATATAGGTTGTATCATGATTAACAATTTAGATCGCAGTATCGAGAGATATGCAACATTTTTTGGAACGCTAGGCAATCCAGGGGTCGATACATCGGCCAGTGATGTCACACCATAAACAAAATATATTCACCTAATGACACTGACCATCAGACGCTTTTGCTGAAGCGGTCGTATAGTAGTAGCAAGCGATGTAAAAGATTTCATCCCATCCAAGTCCTAACGGTTCCTATCAGCCGCCGTAAGCCGTCTTCACTGAGGCTCCTGTACCCAACAGTACCACTTAGGTCCATGTACCCTACAATACCTGCGAATGTGAACATCCCATTGTTAGCCAACAAAGCGTACCGGCCTTGACAACATTTGCCTCCCGACGCTCCTTCTCGAATCTTATCAACCGGTATCAAATTTGGATCACTCACCATCGATGTTCCCCCTATGAATGTCGGCGCTCTTGGATTGACGCAAAACGCGAAACGAATTTGACGACGTTTGCCATTTCGCGCTCCTTATCGTATCTTATCAACCATTATCAAGTTGGTTAACCTACTACATATTTATGTCCCCGCCCTATCCCGCAAAACACCTATGAGTGCCAGCGATGTAGGATCAACGCGAAAGACGAAACGGATTCGACGACTATAGCCTCTTTACGCTCCTTATCGAATCTTATCAACCGTCATCAGTGTGGGTCAACCACCATTAATGTCCCTGTCTCAAGGCTCAGAACACCTATGGATATCGGCGCACTGGGATCAACCCGAAAGGCGAAACGAATATAACGACATTTGCCTTCTCATGCTCCTTATCAAATCTTATCAAACACTATCAATGTGGATCACCCACCATTAAAGTCCCTGGACCACCCTGCTCAACACCTATGAGTATTAGTGCTGAATCAATGCGAAAAGCGTAACTGATTCGACGACTCTAGCCATTTCACGCTCCTTATCGTATCTTATCAACCGTTATAAGTGGGCTCACCCACCATAAATGTTCCCGCCCCATCCTGCAAAACACCTATGTGTAGCAGCGCTCTACGATCAACCCGAAAGGCGAAACGACTTTGGTGACATTCGCCTTTTAAGGCTCCTTATCAGCGCGTATCAGCTGCTATCACTTTCGGTCCACCACCGCCTAAGTTCCCTTACCACCCCCTATATCATTTGTAAAATTCAGCGTCCCAGCTTTGCTGCAACGCGAGATATGGATTTCGTGACAGACAGACAGACGGACACACACACACGCACAGACATACTAAGCGAATTATATAGAGTAGGATAGCCGGCGTCACAGCCGACAATTTCGCTGCAAAATATGAAGCGTAGTAAAGCACAAGAAAAGGGTTCTCTGCTGATCAATCGCTCTATGTATGAATTGAATGCGGTGGGCCCATTGAAGACTTCCAACCAATAGAAGTAAAAATCAGCGAATTTAAGCATACTCGTAAGTTAGTCTGTTGCCAGTTCACTGACCCGTGGGAATGATTTGCTAGGCTCGAGCGGGTGATGGTTTCAAGATTTTATATCCAAACCACGCCAGCGAACGTGGCACTTATAGACATTGCACCACTCCCGCCTCAAACGAGACACAATGAATTCAAAAAACTTTAAGTATAAAAGAGATTATGAGGCGTGATCGAGGAAAAAAAGAGAAAGCACATTCAAACAACTTCGAAAACGATATAAAAAAAGGGCAAACCTGTGGAGGAAATAGAGGACGATAAAGATGTAGTACACCACAGGCGGCAGTACCGCCGCCCAAGCAAGAGTTTTCAGAACGTGCCTAAAGACGATGTCTGAGAAAATATTCCTTTTTTTCCAAAAAAAAAAGAACGCAAAAAAACTCACGCCAAGGGTGTTAAGCCCGAATCCACGTACGTCCTGCTGACCACCCAGGTAAACTCGATCCAACAAATGTATCTCGCGATCTCCCAAACCTTTGACGTTTTTCAACTGAGCTGATGCAGATAAGATGAAGCCAAACGGTAGAGGTGCCGCAGCCTATAAGACTGGGTTAATGACATGTTGTAATGCGCTCGACAGAGAAAATAAGCGATGGAATGGTGAGGAATTCTCAAAATGGAATCATTTACAATTTCACAAGCATATACATCCCGATTTATCATGTGAGGTCACCAGAAATGACGCCCCTCCATTTTAGAGGAAAATATTGTTCAAAGGAAGACGCCCTGCGCGGTTGAAAGCCAAAAAGTCAGTCAGGACAGGAAATTCTCACCTCAGCGTAAGGCCATGTGTGCTAGTTGGGGCGCCATGTGTAGCGATGTGGGTCCTCTAGCGAGTACCGTGTCGCTTTTTCGGGTTTAGAAGCCCTCGAAAATTTGGTTTTTGCGAGGGAAGATTTTGGTCGATGATCACTACTTGCGGGACCTTCCTTGTGTGCAACTTTGGGGAAACAGAAAAAAAAACGTCTAAAGATCTCTAAATCCATTAGCGAATGCAGTCCTTCATCCAACCAGTAAATTTAGACTCATGACGTGATATCCACTCTTAAGACCCAGATACATACGACGACTATAGTTCGCACGCCAGGACGAGAATATTCTTTCTCAGTGTCTAACCCGCGCAAACGGGTGGGGGAATACGCCAAAAAATCGCGTGACCGCCCGCGGCGAGCGGCGCGGCGGGTTGGAATGCCAGTGGCACTGCTGGCAGCCTTCAAGCGAGACAGTGTGGCAAAGGTGGAGGAGGCAGGGTGGCGTGGCTGGAGGAGGCAGTGTGGCATGGGTGGAATGCAGAAGTGACGCAGCCACGCTCTGCCGGGCTCCCAAGAGCAAAGTCGATTCGCAAGTCGTACTGGTGGCGCCGCGAGTGCGAGCCGCTGACGCGATTTTTTGGTGTATTTCCCCCCACCCCGCGCAAACCAACCTGTACTCCAAAGAGGTGATTCGTACATTGACGATTGACGAGGATGTACAGGGCTAGTTGACGTAACACAGCGTAGCATCACGGGACCAGCTTTTGGGGCTGCGCATATATACAGTGAAAATGTAGGCAGGTTGCAACAACACACCCGCCTCCAATGTCGCCGCGTTCTCAAGCTACACTAACCGTTCTCCATCCGCCTCGTAATATTGTCACACTCTTTTTCTTTTGAATTTGTATCACCTCGACCACGCCATCGGCAAGGCCATTGGAGCTTCGTGTCAACGGAGCGAGAGCTATTCGCGCAATGCAGAAAGTTATTATACGATAAGTAAAAAATTGTGCATCAGAGAAAACAATCCAAAAAGGGTTCAGAATGCACCTGCAGGTCCAGCTGATGCCTGATGAACGAAGAATCTCCAAACGGTCCAGCATACTCCTGAGTAAGCCGAGCTTAACGCATAATATTAGGAAATATTACCCATTGGCCAAGCATGCATTGGAATAGCTCAAAAAGGATTCCGAATAAGAAAATTTTAGAGAGCACGACGCAAATGCAACTACACAGACAAGCATTAATATGCGATATATAGCACAATATACCGCTATAGCGCTTCAGAGCAATTTCGAAAAAGGAGTGCAATTTTTGGAAACCAACCGAGTATTCCCTTCGACGCAAGAATAGGGCGATCCCGAGTATCAAATCCAACGGCATTTTCTAATGAGAATTTTGTGGTATGACCAGCATGTTCACGAACGAGAAACGCTGCGTCATCGGTAGCACGTAAAGTTCTCCATAACTGAAATAGCACCAGCACAGTACCAAATCAAGCAGGGCATGGGATCGCAACCTAAGAAACAACGCTGACCGTGTTGAATTTAATTTGATGCAAAATATTTTTCGTTATTCGTCCATTGTAACCAAATATTATAGCGTTTTCCTCACAGTTGGAATGATTCCATGGCAAATACGAAATCGCCCTGAAATGAACAAAACTCAGCTTAAACTACAACCACCATGAAACTAGCACCTAACCTGAACAGAGTAGCTGAGACATTTGAGTACTTCTGCCAACCCAAGAATGGTTTCGCGAAGGACAAATTGAAACTGTGGTCTCCCTGAAACTTCGAATCACTACATGAAAGCAGTGACGTAAATTCGTATAAGCTAGACGACGCATTTGACAATGGTAAGAAAGCATTCATATTCAGCGACCGACAGCGTGGATGATCGCGGAGTATGAACGTGGAATGGTAGAAAGCGAAACTATACATTTCTTAGCTGCAATTATAGTGAACTCACTTTCACAGTGTACGTATAACTGGAATTGATTGCTTCACCACGACCTCCAACGCTTTGTTTACCGGCGTTCAACGACATGTCGGCGTCGCCATTTGTGCTGATACCAGCTTTCAAACCCAAGCTAAACGCCTAGAAATATTAGAAATAGCTGACCATGTGCCCATTTGTTTATTCTGCAAGAAAATAGGATTGACTTATCCCTTGATAAGTGCTGATATCCTACTTGCTCGATATTACTCAGTGGCAAACGATATATGAATGAGAGCTGTGAAAAAAAACCCAAATACCTCCTCCCCCCCCCCCCCCCCGAGATATATGCTATGATGCATCCACAATTGCTCCATATATTTTTCGCTTCAATTTTCAGACAAAATCAAAAAGAATTAACCGCCTACCTTTGGTTCTTTTACCACAAAATTGACAATGTATCCATTATTAGAAGGGGCAACGTCAATCAGTGGTACGGCGCTATCCATCAATCCAACTTCCTAAAAACAACATCAGGAATGAGTCACGACATCTTCTTCATAACCTGTCAATTATGTCACCTGTAAATGCTTTGCCGCAAGATGGGAATTATGAACAAGTTCATCTAGTGTCGAACTCCGATACAATTCGGACACCTGAAACATTGGCTTCATGACAAAAACGTTTAGGTTTCCTGTTTTAATTCTTTATCTAGACAAGACAAGTACTGTAACAGCATGCTAACAGCACTAACAATTACCGCAACAATTATACGCAAAACATTCCGAGAAGTAAAAACCTACTTCTTTCACCAGAGCATCATTCTTCGTTATTCGAATTCCATGGAACTGCACTGCTTCAACCACTGTTGGAGCGCCATCTGCTCGCCCCAGCAGCACCGACGCCTAAACTTGCTCGAAACAAATATCGGAAGGATTTAAAGCCTCGGAGCCTCAGAAATATCATAGGGTATGAAAATCAGAAAAGTCATCATACAGAAGTAATGAAGGAGTAAGGAGTGAAATGAAATTCTGAAAGACTTAAGATTACAAATACGGCATGTGGTGGGGCGGGGATACAGAACTCTGGCAGAAGGCAATGGTCTACTATCCCTTAATTGCTTCCCAACAATGAACGAACAACTGGAGGTCAAGTGGCCTCAGAACACCTTGACGATGCAGCAAACATATACCAACCTAATTAGGGCAACTGATGATCATAGTCATTAAGTACTTGCTAGATAACATAAGACAAAGACGAGAAATGAAAAAATATGAAAAATATGAAATATGAAAAAATAGAAATATGAAAAAAAGAAAATATGAAAAAAAAAACATAAGACGATCAAAGAATTCTCAAGCGAAGAAAAAACAAGGGTGAAATATACCTTATGAAATGTTTTATCACCCATGTAACCAATTTGTAACAGTCAACCAGGTCTGAAAACTATTTAAATGGTGCCCCATTTATGAATTACCATGAAAGAAATATTGGTACCCATATCGAGCGTTTCAACGTCATACAAACCCAATAACACCTGCTACAGAAATCTTCATTTCAACAACATTAATGTAACCAATAATTCAACGAAAATAATGAACACGACAAGCATCACTTCTTCTCGCACCGTATCTTTCATCAAAATGATTAAAAGGCTTTTGTGCACATAATTTAACCATATGCAACTCATGGACAAGTTGAGTCACCCACGTAGGACGTTGGCGTCTTCTGCATTTTCCTGCTCTACGCCTCCTATATGAATTCGCTCTCTAATTGGTGGATCCAAAGTAGGATGTACACTTAGCACCTCCATTTTATCAGAAACCTGAACAAATAGAATCCATAACTGAATCCGTTCTCCTTTCATTTGTTTGAAACGTAAACCGGTAACTCACCTCGCTCATCTTTCTTTGCTTTTCCTGCTCGTCCAATTTCGATTTCTCCACGAGAACGCGGGTGTACATTGGAACATACTCTTTCTTATACTGTTCCACACACTCACCAACCGCTTTCATGAACTCATCCATGCCTTCTCCAGTTGCCGAAGAGACTGACACTATAATTGTACCAGATGTTCCGATCAGCTGTGTTACACACGATGCATATGCATGGAGCTCTTATTTTTCTGCTGAAGGGTAAGGACAATGTTTAGGTTGGCCTACCGTACAATTCACATGCGATAATGATGAAGACTGAGTAAAAAGAATGAACCTCTCACTTGATAGAAACTGGGGGGCGATGCGAAAACTGAACCGCCTCTTGAAAAAAATCTCTCTATATACGCGATTTTTCGTTATTCTCAACCCAATCCCTCAATACCTAGTGGTACCACCCATGCATCTACCACAACCATGGTGAGCATTTGCTAGGTACCTCATAAATTATCGCGATCACACATAAATTCACAGCGCAACATCGAAACAGGAAAAATCGGCACGTGAATAGAACCCTTCCCGTGTATACCGAAGGAGATGAAAATTGTACGTTACCTGTCTTGAGATCTGAATAAAATTCCTCTAACACCAAAGACAATGAGCGACTGAGATCATTCATGTATGAACTTCGGTTCTCTTCCAGAGCTTGATCGAAACGTTCAAAATCTCGCATCCAACTCCGAGCGAACGCAGGTGAAACGATATCCGCCTGAATCGACCAGGTTTAAGTTTGAGGTTTCGAGCTACATCATGAAATACAGATGTTCAGATTTCTTTTTTGAATCATCTAGAGATAGAATATCTTTGGCAAGCTTACAAAGCAGTAACAAATCCAAACACAATTATCAATAGATTTGCTGGAAAACACGCAGTGACTCCGAGTAATGTTTAAATATACAAGAAAAAACCAACCTTGTTAAATGCCACGATGAATGGTAGTTTGGTTCTGTACAGTATGGAACACGCGTAAAGCATGTTTGACATAAAAGTCGTTGGATTAGTTGCACGTGCCGAGTCAACCACATAGACGACTATCTGAGAGCAACAGATTTTATGAAAGCAAGTCAATCAAGATTATTCGGAAGATTTTAAACGACAAATACGATTTCAGGTTTTGTCTCATGCCCTTAAAACAAAAACTGCTGATAGACTCATTCCCGAAATATGTGTAATGTCTAATCAGGAAACAGTATGGATCAAGAAACTCAACGGGAGAGTCTCATTTCACCCGCTGGAGTAGGAGGCCACCCCCTACTAACTAGCCTGAAAGGTGTAAGCTATCATTGGAAAAGGGTCGAAAGTGAAAAATGATGAGTTTTTTTTTTCTTTCAAATATTAGTGTACTTTCAAATGAAAACGGGAGCATTCCCCTCGAAATTCGACCATCTTTATTGTTGTGATGGGGTCATGCTAGGACAAGGAGTGGTGGGAACGCAAATCTTCTCCACCACGCCTGGTGAAGTTTGTTCGCCAATAACTCCTCTCACAGATACGTTCTTACTACACTAAGCGGAAGATCGTGCTGCCTCGGTCCATATTTTCGATACCATCTCATATGCTGTCCCCAACAGACCAAAAAACACATAATCGATCCAATAGTCGCGATTGCGTGAGAAGATTACTCACCGTCGGATGGCTACTAGCTAACGAATCTGTGATGATAGAGCCGCTGGCACTCCATGTGAACGCTTCAATCTGGCCTGGAGTGTCAATTAAACACACACTATACTGACTTGCACGCTGGCGAATCATAGCCAAGACCTGGAACTCTTTGAATGCTTATGGGACCAACTGACGTAGCAAACCTCATCCAACCTGATCGAATTTGGTACACATCAAATTCAAGCTCGTTATAATTGCACCATTAGGTCCCAAGCCATAGTCCTTCATTACTTGTTTATACTTCACTGTGTCGCGTATATCGATGTTCACCGGATATGGAACCTCAACACACATTGCTAATAGCAAAAGATACTTAACGGGAAGAATTTGTCGAAAAAAAAACTACGTTGGCGGTTGCGGGATCAAGGTTGATCACATACGGAGGTGTCTTTCTTGCGTGTAAGTGGGCAGTTACCCGCTGAAAGTGAAAGCAAATTTTTCTATATCACAAAACCTGAAAAAGAGCGTGTGTTTCTTTTGAATTATCGATACCTGCACAAACGAGGTTTTCCCAGAGCCAGCCATACCAAGAACAAGTATGGACGGCGGTATATTGACGTCTGGCAGCGACGACGAAGAGGAAGCATCGGCTGAGGTCGGCAAACCCCTCTCTTCCATTCTGAGTGAACTCAACCCTGGAACTTTCAAGTCTAGAAATCGCAAAATTTGATTTATAACGGTCTCAAATTCGAAATTATCCTCCGCTTTCCAGAAAACACTGCATTTCTGAATTCCCGTCTCACCCACAATATCTATGTGGACCATGATTGATTTATTTTCAACAACTCTTATTAAAGATTCACGTAGCAATTTCCAATGAGAGATCGACTGCTATATTGAAGAGAGAGAGGACAAAAAACTTGGTTTGCCCATGGCGCCCATCACTAGTTTACTCGAGCAAAGTGAGGGAACGGATGCGGGAGCCGGATGCAAAGTAATGCGAAAGCTTTCTTCTGAATGCAAAAGGGGCTTCTTACACACGACGCACTATATATAATCTTATACATAACAAACTGTGTGTGAGAACCATATGCGATCACGGATTTGCGTGATTCTGAATTAGTTGCACATCCCCCCAGGTTGAAAACATCTACCTTTGTTCGGTTTTGGAGGACCTCCGAGCCATGCATTACCGATGCTTCGCTAGTATCAACGACATCCCTCTTAAGTACGCTCGGCAATAAAAACGGCATTTGGTGGCTTCTAAGATCAGTAAGGTCACAAGTAGAGGATGGAAGCATTTAATCGATGTCAATTTATGTACACTGCAGTAGTATCCAAGTCCAGTGCATGACCCATGGGCTTTTTGCAAGAAACATAGCAAAACGCTTCTTTGAATTATCACTAACACGGGTCACGCCTGGTCAATTGTAAAAGGGAGGGGTCAGCGGGTCCACCCATCACTATTTTTCGTTGATGTAGATTTTAATGCTGCAAGGAAGCGCTGTACAGTTCCTCCTACTGCACCCATCAGTGGCTGGTTGCTCGTACTCCACCTTCTAAGAAAACTACACCTGAATCAGGAAAAGCGAACAACGGGAAATCCTACCAGCGCTGCTTCACCCATAAATCTGGTACTCAGCACATTCCAAGTAATGTTGGAAATCGAGCCCGAATCACGGAACGGTAACCGTAAAATATCGGAACACAACACCAAACATGTAATCGCTCACAATAATTGTAGATGAGAACAAATATATGCTAGCGAATCTCACCGAGTAATCATTTACAATTTTTTTAACACTAAGAAAGTACTTTTTATTCTTTCGATGTACATGTAGTCACCGGTTCACCGAATAACACAACAACAACACGCGACCAGAACACAACCACCTAACGAAACTTAGGCATCTGAATAATAGGTTCAATCAATGGCAGCACTAGTCCCTTGTCTGTAGAGACCTCCTTAACATCTCATCGAAACATGGCTCTAAAAAAAACCATTGCAGGACAAACACGCTGCTTTTTACAATGCCTCGATTGAACCCCGCAGACGCTTCGACATCATTTTGCAACTTATATCTACAGAAGCGTGCACTAATTACCAAAAAATGAAATTACATCGTAATAAAAACACCTAATTATATAAATCGACGCGCGACAGCTTTCACTGTACAAACAAGTAACATTACAGCAATTATACAACTTTGTTGATCTGAATCGTAAAAAAAAACTACTATCGAACTAATTAATGACATGGAAGTCAACTAGATAAACAACACAACCGTGAAAGTTGAGTAAATTACTGATCAGAGTAAACTGGACAATGAAAATTGGTCGCTAGCAGTCGTGTGCAACCTTAGGAAGTCACCATTAAACAACAAATCATAACACCCTGTGATTTGTCGTATGTTCCAACCAGTTACAAGAATTGATTATATCCTTATGATCACCTGAGCATCCTATCGGAAGAGGTCACTGTACAATAGGCACCATCGGAGTATTATTTCTACAGGCAGGATCAACTAACTTTTCCACACAAAAACGTCAAACTATACATGCTTAACTCCACTCATTGAAGAACTTGCTGAGGACGGACGTGGAGCTGGATCGTCCGGCACGGAATTCGACGAGGATCTCGCCGACATCATTGGGAAACCAAACTAAATGAAAATATTGCGCCACTATCTTGAACGGCAAAGTCCTGTGGAACGCCATCAATGATTCAGAATGCGAGAGAAGTCGAAAGCGCTCGAGGTTTGTGCGGATTATGCCCTGCCCCTCGCTGTTTCGCCTCAAGTAAAAAGATAAATAAATTCTTTGGCAATCAAATTACCTTTCTCACACTCCCTGGTGCACATCCCTTGACAATACGGAATGGATTCGACCGAGGTGACGACGTTCCTAGACGTGGAACACCAAGAAGATCGCATATCGCCTGCAGCTTCAATCCCCGTGCAGTTTGACGTCCCTGAATGGTCAAACATCTGGGTAAATAATCTATTCAGCGGATTACAGGAACAAGTGAATCGGCATGGTAACATTTAAAGGAACCGAAAGGGGGTGCGAAACAAGAGGAAGATGCAAAGAAATGAGCATTTTGTAATGAACACTCAAGGTTAGAAGCGATAATAGGCGAAAAAGCCCGGACTCAAAAGCGCGACGCTGCGGTGTGTATTCGCATCCCATTCGCATCAGCGCATCCATTCCGAGTTGTCCGCTGTAGGAGACGGGCCGTGAGCCAACGTTAGTTGTAGCACCTGACTCCCAGCGCAGTGGAGTGGCCATTCCTAACTACATCAGCATTCATGTAAGTACATCTAGAAACAATATAAGAAAGAACAAAGTAAAAAGTAAAGGACAAAACAAATTTATGATAGAAACATCTTCTTTTGGCACCATGCCAAGCATCAAATTGGCGAGTTTGTGCAATGGCGGCCACTTAAACTACGTATGTTCTACCGCAAGCCAAAATTACCCCCCTCTGGTGTCTTTAATGGCAGTAATACCGAACGATGCTGTCAAACGAGCTTCCCACGCGCTATGAAGTTCTCATAAAAGATCGATGAAAGACTATTTTGCAGAAAACTATCACATCCAGGTGTGGACAACATATAGTCAGTGGCACAATGAAAGATGAGTAAGGATGGAGCAACCACGGGAATCCCACAAAAAAAAACAGGTGAAATCTACGGAGAACTCAGACACTCAGGTCTTCGACATCTGTGCCGAGGACCCTCTTGCCTACTCATCACAACCTCGAAGTCTTACCCGTCTGACTATGCTAGAACGCTAGAAAAACTATACGGTTTAACATATCTTGGTCCTGTAACGAGTACCAATTCCAGTTTATCATCTACATCTATCACTGTTGCTATCATTCCTGGTAGTACCGATTCCTTCGCACACCAAATAATGAAGTGCAACTCATAAGCGATTTCGAAAACTAACTTCAAAATTGAAATGAGAGATAGGAAGAACGTGGTTTGAAAGTAATATTTTACTATGTTCAACCAGATCTATAACTTTCGCACGGCAAGCTTCAAACCATTTTTTGGGCTTGCTGCACATTCACAACTGCAACGTGTATGAAAATTACCTTCGTCAAACGTTGTTTGGCTGCCATACATCGTATGTGGTCATCGAATACGAAACGAGCCGTGAGCAGCGCTTGACGTTTCTTAAGAACGAGTAAATGTGGCCTCAAGAAATAGGACGAAAAAAACGAAATTTGACAAAACAATTTCGAAACAATCACCCTTTGACGGCTTGGCTGGCCTTCGACAACAACATGAAGCGATTTACTATCCGTTGGATCTCCACTGATTTGTGTATCCTGAATTCGAAAAATTATAGGACGTAAGAGAAAGAGAGTGAAAATTGCCACTACGTTGTTGCATACCTGCAGTAATCCCACAAATCGCACGATTGCCCAGCCAGCTTTTCTTGTATCAGGTTCTACCAGAATCAATTGCAGGCGATCCGTTACTAGGAATCGCGAGAGGCGTTCATTCTTATTCAATACTACCACACAAGACAGCAGATCAGAGTTATCTGCAAAATGATATTATTGAAGGGTTTACCGCATGGAATATGACGAAGACCATGCGCCCAATCATCACTCACGTCACTTTTGGTGGAAGCTGCTACACAGATGAGCAAAAACACAACAAACCCATATAAAGTTCACGAGGGTCACCAAACCCACTCAGATTGATGCAGTCGCCGACTTCCACAGCGGAATTATTTCCTACGTGAAGCGGTAGCTCAGTTTCGGCTTCTCCCGACATATCCTTGGAGAGTTTTCGGATATGGAAATAGAATTGAATAATCTAAAATAGAGAAAATTATCGGGCAAACTTTAATGAATTTCTGAAAAGCAGAACACAAAACGCGAACGCACCGTACGAATTCTTTCCTCAAATCCACTAGGAAGTCTCTTGTGCAATGCCAGTCCAGACATCGCCGTATTACATGGGGGTAGCAGCATCTCGTATCCTATCGTTTCCAATTTGATGTGATTCACCTGAATAAGGATTTGAAAATTATCTGTCACGAAGAACTATTACGTCTGCAGAGAATGACACACTGAAATAGAATTGAATGTACCTCGAACTCAGCATACTCATCTTCGAACCATTCGAGAAACAGGTTTTCAGAATTCACGTAAAGCCCTAAGCGATCAACAAAGCAGGTGAGCACATGAGAAGCCTTGCTTCCAATCGACGAGTGCATCTGAATGCTAAGATAAATGAAGAGAGACACTAAAAAGGTTCGAACATTCACCTGATCATGATCCACCACCAGAAGTATTTGTCGCAGCACCAAGCAAGCTAGCTCCAGAGTAATTGGACGTAGACGACTATCTTCTTTGCCTGCAGCATCAACGATTGACAGCAAAGCATCGATTATCCGTTCGTCGCACGACATTGGAGGACTCGGGGATTCAACTGATGAAAGCTGAATGGAAGTAATGGGACGGCAGTTTCTAAAATCATCTATATGTATACCATGCCTCGACTAACAACATCTTTCTTAGGCAGATACTCGCACTCTCAGATCGCATTCAAAACTCACGTTGATTAAAGGTCCACTTTTCGAGTGTGATGAATCTGTGGATTGTTGATTCAACATAGGATACAGGGAAGGGAGATTCGCTGCCGCCAGCAGTTCTCCCACATCGCCTAAACACGCAAGTGCATGAAAGAATCAGATCGTGACATATGACACGATATGACACAGGTACCATGAAAAAAAGGAACAGGTAAGAGTGCCAGAATCCCGAAACTCAATATAACAACAAAAACAACAAACTCTCCAGCACAACAGCAAGTGTAAATTAAAAACTCACTTTCTATTAACAGCAAATCAATAAGGAAACTTGTAGAGAAATGAAAAGAATTAATATTATTGCAAGATGAAAGTAAGAAGAGTGTAGAAATGAATCACCTTTGTTTTGAAACATTGCATAGATGAGCATCAGACCGTAAAACGATAAATAATCATCATTCTTGCTTGAATCAAAGGCACACAGCAGAGCTTCGAAAAATACTCTAAATCTTATACAAAGTGAAGGTACAACATCCAGTTTTTTGACGGATTCGGATGTGTCGAAAAGAGAGAGCAAGATATAAATGTATATAGAGTCTTCTCAGCAAAACCCAACCTCGTGTCAGTTCTAGGAGGCCGTGCGACAGGCTGCAAGCTATGCATGTTACCATCTCTTACCCAATGAGTAGCCAGAATTGAAGCATCTTCGAATAAGAATGCGGAGAGGAATGTTTGAATTGTTTGCCGGTGTGAAATCACCTGAAATTACGCTTCAAGACTGCTAGTATAAAAAGGTAAAAGTGAAGATAGATAAGAGGAAAAGGATGGAACGCATGATTCACCAAAAACCCACCAACAGGAATTGAGCGAAAAAGAATAAGCTAGAGACTGGTGTAAGTAGAATAGCATTATTATGACGCCGAGGAGCGAGGCTGTTCAAAAGAAGAGGTACGAGAAACCGTGAGCAAATCAACATCGATAAGGAATCGGCTATGGCATCCACCTCCAACAGCTCGCCCATGTAGTGAAGAAGATCGACAAGGTCATCCACCTAAACATGAGTATCTTGCTCAGAAACAAAGGCTTACCCAGAACATGTTGAAGACGAGAAAATAATCCATAACGGCGAATGTCGTGACCAGCGTCACAATGGACAGCAGTGGAGGCGGGCTCAGCGTAGGTACAGAATAAAAGGGGATTAGTCACTGGACTGGATAGTTTTCCCATGAACTTCGACAAGTCTTTTAACGTTGTATTCGATGCAATCGACTACGCTCAAAATTGGTTCGTTCGAATGTTGAGAAGCGCGGATTCACTGAGCAGCTTTAGGAGAACTTTTGGTTCTTTTGACTTTGTGACGAATATAAATAAAGACACGTTTTAGAATTAATTCAACACGTTCCAGAAAAACACAAAGATCAACAGAGTAGCAATTATAACACGTAAATAGCCAGAGCAAGCCGAATTCCAAAAAAAAAATTGGTGAAAGCTTACCTTTTCCCGTAGCCGATCCCTGTTCGCAATAACATTCTCAGCTGACCTCACGAATGTATCGAGCTCGATTGCTTGCGTGACAAGGCTATCAACCAAGTTGTACAAGTAAACCTTAACGTAATGTTCAAACCACGAAGCTCGATATGGAACCCGCACAAGAGAATGGAGTCAAATTGGGAAACCTACCTTGGTTGCGCCTTTCACAAAGGCTGTCATTGATGGATCATTGACTCGAACAATATTCAGCACAATGTTGCGCACCGCTATACGAACCATACTTTCGGTTGAATCGAAGAACTTCAGAGATTCCGTCAAAAGGGGGAATTCTTCCGTCGCCTAATGAAACAACTGGTTAGAACCGATTTTTCGAGGCCAATATGAACCTTTCCAATACCATGGGAGTTCAACAACGGGAACGTCAGCATTTTAGCTTTCAAGACACTTCCTTAAAAAAGCTGAAATAGGGACGTAAACTTTGGTCTTTGAAGGAACCTGCCTCCAGTAGCTGTGGGTCAAATCCTGTTACCTTTATCTAGTCTATCTCATGGGGCCAATGGGCACTCTCCTATCCTTTCTTTCTCTCCTTGCGCTTTCTTGTGGTCGTTTTGAGTCCTTAGTTTATTTTCTTTTCTTTGGTCATGTTTTGTGTTTAGCTTCCGTCCATTTGTTGTCTACTATGTTAAATTTGACTATGCCATCTTCCCTTATTTGGGCACACTCGTGTGAGTGTATTTTAAATAAATAAGTAAATAAATAAATAAGTAAACGAAATCTGAGGAAGGAGCACATCGCTAGAGTGTCTTTTCCAAAACGCTTTTAGAGTCACAGATGTTTAAGTAAAGAAGGGGGAGCTTAGCCTTTCTCCAAACTGCACGGAAGGGGTGAACATGTAATAACCCAGTCGTTATGGAAAGAGTTGACAATGATTAAAACCTGATCGTCATAAAAGTAGAGAATAACCTCGTTGAAGAAAAAATGTATTGTCGACGGATTCAATTTGAAAGAAAGAGTTTTCAAGAATGAAATGTAATACGCCATGATCTCTTCGTTGGTGAAATCAAAAGTATGCGTGATGATCGAGTTGACATGATTATTGCTCAAGAGGAAGTCTGTAACAGCAATAATTCCAATGATGGAAGGGTATAAGCATGTTATGATCGGATCAAAAACTCACAAAGCGAAGTTTCATGCCGAATATTTTCAAATAAAATATTCAAGGTCTGTAGAAGTTGCACGTTTAGAGAGCCACCATCTTGTCTCATTATTTGCAGAAAATACGAAAGCATCTGCCGTTCCAGAAAGAAGCTGCAAGATAAAAGAAGTCACAGAATAGCTTTACCAGAATCCGAGACAACAATTGTAGCAAATGAACGAAAAAGGATCTGTGAAGATACGCTGGAGGGAAAGGGTAGAAGTCCCGCTCGATAATGTGAAGATTGGCCGCCGATAGACTTCACGATTTTGCGATTCTAAGATTTTGCGGTGTCGCTCTTTTACCGCAATTCAGCAGCTTTAGGATTCTGCACTGCCGCAAATTCGCTTGCACCACGGCAAAGCCGCAAAAACGCGAAATCGCAATGGAGAAATCGCGGAGTCTGACGGCGGCCTTACTCCTCGCCCTCGCTTGATGTCAAAAACCGGAAGAGCATCGACTGAAGTTACAGCATGTCGGAATTCAAGTTATTTTCATGTGAGCTGGTTCCTAATGTTGTGTGCAAGAAGTACCAGATGATGAGAAGTCTCAGCGGGTGTTAACGTAGTTGTGAAGTGGGAGGGGGGGGAAGGGGTGCACTCATTGTAGCGCTGTCGTCACTCACTCGAACCATTCTACAACCATCGGTTTGTTCGCTAAGGTGAAATTTTTTTAAACCTTACTTGAAGGGGTAGAAGCTTCACCTGAACTAACACCTAGGCTAAAAAGTAGAGCAAAAATAGCGCAGAACGCCGATCATAGTGTAATGACCCTCAACTACATTAGCCGCCTCAGCTCTGAAGATCCCAGTGAAATTCTCTTAATGAAAGTTACAGCACTTAAAATTAAAAATGATGATACTATCCGACTCGATGAGAGGAAATAAGAAATACACCTACTCGAAGACGGAACTGTCATTTTGATCTCCCCATATAAGTATCTCAGCAATTGCTCGTAGTGCCTCCACAAGAATTTTCCTATTTGTCTCCACTACCTTCTCATTCTTCACTAGAACGGTGTGCAAGTATCTGAAAAAATGATGGGTACTTAGTAGCAGATGTGGCTGGCATTTCATGACAAAAAATTAAGAATATTCCTATATTTACTTCAGGTAGTCCAACGAATGCGGATTCTTCGGCCTCCATAATGAATTCGACGAACCACCGAATCTTCGCAACATTAATAGGGAAATGGAAAGATGTGAAACAGATCAGCAATACCGAAACAACCACGGCATTTCTCATCGAGGCCTTATGCAAACATCCCTGAAAAAAATTGTCCGTGACTACTCAAATAACGTAAAAACTGAACAGAACCACAAAGAACAGCTTTCGCTCCGTATACGCAGTTGCTCGTGAAATGCGGTGCTAAGCGCAGAATCTTTTACGGGCTACAGTACCCCTCGCGGTTTGGCGTGTGAGGCATACTTGCTGGCCTCGTTAAAATCACGTTCTCAATTTTAACGAGGAGTGGATTATCTACACCTCAGCTCACGAAACACTGATGAGAACGAATGGGTGCTATTGCAATGATGGGGGAGGGGGGGGGGGAGCATCCCACTGTAGAAATTTTTTCTTACCTAAGCCTTGAAGGAGGAAGAACCCCTTGTTTCCTACACTAAGGCTTAGGCAAAAATAGACGCCTGAGTGTGCAGATTGTCTCCTCAAAAATCCTTTCAAAATGCTCACATGTGCAAGTTTTTATGAGATACCTCACCTACCCCCCCCCCCCTCTCATTACGATAGCACCCCAAAATGTGTGTTCCTGTGGTTTGTTAGAATGACCACGAAAATGGATATTCTGTTTATCTACTGATCAGGGCACTTGCCCTGATCACTTGTTATCTTCGGAATATCATAATGTATTCTCCAGTAGTGGTATGTCTCATTTTTCTATTGCTTCAATCTCAACATCTTGGCGATTATTGTCATAAAGGATCTACTTGTCGAACAACGATTCAGTGGGAATGAGTACCGCCGACACCATCGATACCGGTAACGCTCATGTGGAAATGAGTAAAGCCGACACCATCGATTCAGGTTACGCTCATGAGTCTCACTTAGTGAACGCTGAACATTCTCACTAAGTTTCACAGGATCTACTCACGGGTAGGGGTCGCGTCGTTGTTTGGGAAGAGATCGATAAGACAGCGTTCATACTTTGCGGTGCCGGCGGCGGGGCGTGCTTGCCTGTCTCTGCATCTTCGCCTTATCCTGTCGCCTGCATCGTCTCTTCCCCTCCCCCGTCCCACTCTGCTTCGCTGCCTGCAAACGCAAAGTATGAACGCCGTCTTACCTTCAGTGCACCGTACCCAAACCCACTAGCATGAAATCAAGGAAAACAGCCTGTAGCTTGCTGCTTAAGCACCAGAAGTGCATTGGGCTTGCATCTCCGTTCTCGTTCTCTCCGTCAGAAATCTTGACTCGAAGGAAACTTGATGATATCGCTTTATGGTACCCTACGTTGTATGTTCTCCACAGATACCCAGTAAAACTATTTCTCTACCGCATGCCACGACATTCCCCTTTCGATTAGTGACTGTATGATTTCACGTACTCATGCCAAGACTGGTAAGACCGCGTTCATACTTTGCGATTCAGGCGATTGCGCAATTCAGGCGAGTTCAAGAGCAATACTTAACTACAATGTTCTAGCTTGAACGGACTGTGAACCGCTTGATTAGAGGACTTTCATTGGAATGAACAAATAGAGCGCACTGGTGGTTCCCATTTCACAAGCACACATAAAGAAAGCGGCCTGATTATCGAAGCACGTCCTACAACCTGTCCACACAGTGTGGACTTCACTATGATGGTCGTTCCGGGTTGTTGATCGAATTGATATGTTGATAGAGATAAACAAGGCTTCGCAGTAGCCTCGCATAAGTCACAAATCCTTATATTAGATGAACCACCTACTTTGTTGCCCTCTTAGCGTCTGTTCGTCCGCAAAGGAGTGATTGTGATAAGACCGCTTTCATACTTCGCGGCACCGACGTGGACGGCGGTACCGACGCCTGCACTCGTACAACGAGCTTTATCACAATACTATCGTATGATGTTCGTGCCGAAAGGCCGCGCGAATCCGTAGCGAGATGCGAATTTTGCCGAGTACCTTGGCATAGTGCCAAACTGCGGGTAGGATTCGCTCCGGCTCCCACTACATCACCGTACTGTGCTATGGTTAGGTCAAGCGCTGAGTAGAGCGCATCACAACAGTGACGAGTTACTGACGTCGCCGCCGGTGCCGCAAAGTATGAAAGCGGACTAACAAGGGAAGGTATTTTACTTCCCATGGAAGTTTGAAATGAGACCCGGGGGATCGATAGAGCTTCGAACGCTGATTATAACGGTGAAAACCAAAATCGCTACCTGGCATTCCGAAGCGAGTTACGATGGGTCAAAGTTTGCCTGTGACTTGCCTGTGACATCTCATTGGCGAGGCACTTTGCCATCAGTAAGGCCGTTGGATAGCCAGAATTGACCACAGTGGCTTACTGGTAGTGTTCCAAATCTGCGGAGGAGTTGAGTTCGTGGGTGATTGGGCCTAGCAACGGCCTTGCTGATGGCAAAGTGCCTCGCCAATGAGATGTCACAGGCAAACTTCGACCCATCGTAACTCGCTTCAGAATGCCAGGTAGCAATTTTGGTTTTCACAGTTATAATCAGCGTTCGGAGCTCTATCGATCGCCCCGGGTCTCATTTCAAAGTTCCATGGGAAGTAAAATACCTTCCCTTGTAAGAGGCTGGTAGAGAAAATCGGCCGTGCAATGCAGTGGAGACAATTGATGTTGGATTATCGATCTAGGGCCATGCTATCACTGTTATTGCCCTCCTACTGATATCCCTTATTATATAAACCACTTACTTTGTCTATCGGTCAGTTTATCGGTCTGTATTTCCGCCCGCAAGTGAGTGATGTGATAAGGGAGCGAGAGAACAGAATAAGGGGGAGCGAGAGAACAGAAAAAGGCCGCAGCGCTGGCAGGGCATGGCTGCGTTCAGGCAGCGAGACGCCGTGGCGCGGGGGAGGTGCAGAACAATGAGGCATTGATATATCAAGTGGTGCAGGCGGAGACGCAGAGAAAAATGGCTATGCTCTGCCGCCGGCACCGCAGTATGAACGCGGCCTTAGAAACTGATGGGTATTGAAGTATCAGTGTAAGACCATGTTGACGTTGTGATAGCACCTTCTGCTTATATGAACACCTATTTGGTCCTCTCGCCGTTTTTTTTTTGCGGTGCGCTCACATCGCACTGCGGGTCAGCACACTGAGATGGACTGCAGATAAATGTATCGGGTTGTCGGGTGAACAGTAACGTTCAGGCTAGACCGACTAAAGTCTGGGTAATTGAGTGAATGAATACGACGGCACCCCTTTAACAAGCCGTGGAGGGCTCAGTCAGCTATGATACTGTGCTCAGAAAGCCGGTGAAGGATATTGGACCTTTTCATCAAGAGAGAAGGGGGGAGGGAAAGGGTGTTACAGTCGCAGAAATCCGATTTCTATGACTAATGGGTGGCAGCATGGATATGTGGATTGTTATGGTTACAGGCTATCTGCCGTATCATACTCACTACTCTACATCTCAGCAGTTGTTTAGCAAGGTTGAATACGAGCCACGTTAAAGCAGTCATGCACGAAAAAATGAGCTTCTCTGCTACCCATATATTTATGTTGTATTGCTTGATAAGAGTCGCATGCAAAGTTTCACGTGAAAATTGAGAATGCGGTAAAGATATGGCCCCTCAAATTGGCGGACAAGGGGGCGGGGCCTCTGAGTAAGTGCCCGCCGCGGCGGTTGGAGACGTATAAGGAGAGGGAAAATACGTGAACAGTCCCACTCTCCTCTGCCAGTCGCGGACGACGAGACAGGACACTTGCTGGAGGCCCCGCCCCTCGGCCCCCACTGTGGGGAGCTGGGTCTTTGTCGGGTTCTCACTTCAAACTTTGCATGTGGCCCTTATTAAACAAGTACGGTATAAATACATGAGTAATAGAAAAACTCATTTTTTCGTACACGGTTGCTTTAGGAAAATCGGGGTCAGTCCAAAAAAGATGCCTTCTCTAAACATCAGGTGGATGCCTTTCATTGGGAACTGCGCCACATGTAGTCTTCTTGACCTCCACCTTTAATCAGGATGATTCACTCCAAAAGTTTCTGAGTGCCCATATTACCCTCCTGTCTTTAAATATGTACTGTTGGGTTTTGGTTTGCCGATTGGGGCTTCTTGATTAGTCTAGAGGTGTTGGTCGATTTCTTCGAAGCTTTATTGGAAGCAACCGCTCGGCACGTGACGTGGAGGATAATAATGGGTTGTCGAAAAAGTTCTTTTCTCATTTTTTAAGTACCGCTTCTTCCCTCAACTGCTTTCCAGCAATTTCTTCTGTACACACATATATAGTACAAGTTCACACGCATCTATAGGTATCATTGTCTTCCATCTCCCGGATAACCTTTTTCGGCAAAACATATCAAAGGAGTACTTTTGGTTCATTCTACTATATGATTTCAAATATGGCCTCCAGCAACCGAATCCTGTCGTCGTATAAACGCTGCATTCGAAGAGGTTTCAATGTCTGAACTTGTGGCACAACTTTGGTTCAAACGCTTACGAGAAGGCAACTACAACGTCAAAGATACTGACTGCTCTGGACCCCCATCGGAGGTCGACAGCGAACGATTGCGGGTGCTGGCTTGCAACACATACTAACAGCAGACCTATACTGTCAGCAGCCCTATATTCCGGTCGCGAAAATCACAGAGAAACGCCCGAACCATGACACAATTTTTTTCCTGCACGACAGTGCTCGCCCACATATTGTAAAAGCGACTCGCCAAAAAACTCTCAAGCTTGGATAGGAATTGCTACCCCATCCACCTTATAGCACTGATCTTGCTCCATCGGATTATCACCACTTCTTTTCCCAATCTAACGCCATTCAAAGAAAAACCTTCGATAATGAAGATGACATGGAACGGTGTTGTGCAACTTCTTCAAATCAGAGCCAGAACAGTTCCATGCGGATAGCATAGCTAATTTGCCTGAAAGGTGGCGAAGCGTAGTAGAGCAAGATGATGATTACCCGGTTCATAGTATGCTCGGTGTTTTGTAAAGTGTAAAAATGAATTGCTTCAAAAAACGAAAAAACTTTTCGACAACCTAATACTGACTATGGTTTCCTACACGCCCAATATAGTAGCGAGGAACGTGACCCCTGAAGAGTCCTAAGGTGAACAGAGATACTGTACATTTCAAATGACAAGGTATATCAACACGTAGCGAGTGAGGTAATGAAGAGTAGCAGTAACAAGAGAGGTAACGCAACTAGATGACAATGTCACCTCACTCAGTAGGTGGGTGTGTATACATTGGTACGAATAACCTTCTTCAATGTATACACACCGTATATAAGGAGGTAACATACATGGGAAACAATCATACAATGTTCTACGGTATTACAAGGAGAAGTACGTGGAAACTTAATGGTTCCCGGGGGAACAGTACGATTAGGCTAGGCCGGTTCAAGATGTAGATAACTGAAAGCATAAAAACAATTACAAGGCTTTTAACAAGTCATTGACAGCTCAATCGGGTGTGTACCCTTATGTCAGGATTTCGCACGACAACGAACGGCGTGCGACGCATTGTGTGCGAGCTATGCACGTCGCGGTAATTGGGTCTTCGAACTATTACACGCTAATGTGGGGGGGGGGGGCGCGATACGCAGTTGTCTTGTAATCGCTTCGAGAGCTAACAACATGGCGCTTTTATCTCGTCCACATTGCTTCGCTTGCGACATGCCACGGTGCGAAACCCCGACATAAGGGTACACTCCCAGCTCAGTCGGTCATCGTGTTGTGCGCAAAGCCACGACGGTAAGAAGCCACACCACTGTTTGTGAGAAAAATTTCACCCCAGGAGAGATGACCTGTGGCAAAACTCCCATTAGAAAAGCGCGCCGCGGGGTCTGTACCTCCCGCGTACCACTTCTATGTGCAATAGATCGATATTCCTTGTAGCTACGAAAGCGGGAAAATGTCCACGCCTGGCTGTCTCAGCACCGTTGTGCTCTACATCTACCTCATTGACTAGTGATGGAAGGGGGATGGGGGTGTTGCGAGGGGGAAGAAAGGTTTTCGAATTCTAATTCTTGAGTCGTTGACCGTTTTAATCTGTTTTGGTGCTATGCAGTGAGGGGGAGGGCATCTCGCTGAAAACGATATTTTTACCTAAGCTCAGAAGAGGAAAAGAATCCTTTTCTCTCTTCACTGAGACTAACTCGGCCCAAGTAAGTTTTTTTCATGAGTAATTGGCGACTGACTTATCTGGATTAGAAAAACCTTGACACACTGGTCGGCCCGGTCGACAAAAGGTGCATCTGAGGGGTGTATGCCATTAGGTCAGGAAATTCGCTTTGCGGCATTCGGTGTGCGACACGATGGTGCGAGCTATCCGCACCGTATTGGATGGGTCCTGATACGATGTGGTGGCCTACGTCTTATTCCATGTGTTATCGCATCAAGAGTCAACAAATTTGGTGTTCGTAGCTCGCACCATTACGCCGTGCACTGTACGCGGTCACACGAATTTCCTGTCCTGATGACATGCTCCCGCAGTTCAAGTGCTGCTGATACGGAGTCGCGTTGCGCGATTGCTCGTCTGGAATCACCACGACTCATGAAAATGCCACACGCATGTCTTCTTCGAAATCTCGTGATGCCGACTGGGCCCCTTCTGCATCGCACCCGTCTGCCAGAGGACCAAATCGGATTTGTGGCGCATTTCCAACAGGATTGTTCAACCTCAAGCACTTGTTCCCTTAGTCATACTGTTCAGGTAGCACTGCTGATTGGAAAGATGACGTTATCGATTATCTGGTGTTCTTCGGCCTTATTACTAACACGTACAGCTTGTGGGCCTTTCCAGCAAAAGCGATAAGCTTTGGTGGTGGTGAGTTTTTTTTCTCACAGGAAAATTTTTCTCACTTTTCATTTTATAATTAAGCTGCGATTCCCATCTTCACGTTCCTTGCCGAGCATCCCAAAAACCAGTCAGGCATTGTCCATCAACCAAATAGCGTGGTGGAGAGCATGACCCTTACTATGTACAGGGGTGCCAAAAAAGTAATTTTGTCCACGGGCTCACTCCACTAAGTATACGTATAGTATGCAAAGGGTAATGAAAGAGATGAAAGTATTAGGGCGAAATATTTCTGGAACTTCCCTCTCGAAGCAAGAACGATCTGTGGCTCACTACTTTCACCGACACAAAAATGTGGAGCCTTCAGTCACCACAGTCGGGCTATAGTGACCTACGACATAAAGCCGCTTAAAACAGCAGAGCCAGCTTCCGTGTGAGGTCTCTCGTGGGAAACTTATTGAGGACTGACCCATCTTTCATGCCGCAAACTCTCTGTAGGGGGTTCAATGATAACGACACGTTTTGGTTTCTGGAAACGAAGGGCATTACGATCCCGGTGAAAACAGAATGTTCAAAAACACCACCCACTAAGAATCTCCAGAGTTAACGCACCCCAGCAAGGTTATAAACGAGGGTGGCGAAACCTCGGATTTTGCCGAGTTGAGGTGACACATCATGTTCACGCAGAAGAAACTCCCTATCCTGCTCGTGCAGATGGCTGTTACTGAGTTCAACGACAGAATGATGTGCTCTTGAATCTGGGATGGAAATACCTTGTCGAAATTTGCTGACGTTCGACCAACGTGGGGTTGAAGGTGGAGGAAAAAGGCATTTTTTAAGCACCCCCTGTATATATAAAACGCTTCGTCTGTCTGTCCGTCCATCTCTCTGTACCTTCGTCCGTTCCTCTGTATGTCACGAAATTAGGCATAAAATAAAAAAAACAACTTGTGGAGATGAGGAAAAGTTTGGAATGAGTAGGGCATGGAACAAGAAGTAGAGCGCTCATGGACCAAGTTAGGCTCCGCCCAAGGGGGGGGGGGGGCGGAGCGTGCATTATTGCTGTACTTTCAGTATTCTAATTGTTTATTGGGTTCCAATATGACGCAAACGCAGGGGAAAGATGGATTAGGTATGAAATGGGGGAACGCACCTCTTTTGACTATGTTACATCGCAGACTTAAGGCTTAAATGAGCAGAGACCCGCCCAAAGTAAACGAAGCGTGATGTGGTAATAGGTACTGACTAAATTTATAAAAAAAGCAATTCCGATCGACCAACTGACTCCCATGATTATGCGCGCAGTAGTGTACGATAGCTCAACTGGTTAGATACATACCGTGTTTTTTCTATTTCAGCATACTTTATTATAATTTATATCGCTGCTTTTTTGGTGATAGCAGTTCCCTTGATCCATCTGGAAATATTTGTCGGTCAACGTTATCGTGAAGGAATATGTAAAGTCTTCAGTAGTTATGGTCCGGGCTTCGAAGGTGAGTTCAGAGAACCGTCGGTGACAGTTAAGGGTCCCTTGGGTATGTGATATAGGGGAACGGAAGACCAGATGTGAGATGTATCCACCAGGACAATAATGCATAATGGGCGTGGGATCTCTCGAGATATAATGGCCGCGCACACTCGTTAAGCCTCGTATACTTTGCGCCCGCAGGACGTTCACAGGCAGCAGGACAGAGTGGCTTGGGAAAGTGCAGGGACGACGCAGACAACGAGACAGGGTGGCGCAAGCGGAGACGCAGAGGCACGCAGCCATGTCCTGCCGCCGGCACCGCAAAGTATCAACGCAGCCCTTGCATACTCTTACCGCAAAATCATCCCAACAAGCACTCGTTTTCAAACCGGTATATCTCATTACCTGCGCATAGCATATGTGAGTGGTGTGGATCCACTTGGAGTGGATCCGACGGCACTCGCTGCTGCGGCACCAGAAGCAAGACCAGAGCGTCTTCGATTGGTAAAACGCTTGGCATCTGTAAAAATTTCTATTTTTAGGGTACGAAACTAAGGTTAGCGTTTAATTACCCGTATCAAATGTTTTTTGACATACTGGGTAATCCAGCAAACTTGGGAACTCCTGCGCGTGTAACGCACAGGTCAACGCGGATCCGCCGGGTCGAACAACCCCGCGGACGCACTTTCACTCAATTCGTGGTTTTCATTCTAATTTCGAAGAGGGGGGCAGGGATAGCCGAGTGGTTAAGGGTGTAGACTCAAGGCTGCACTTAGAAAGAGCCAGTGAGTTCGATCCCTGCCGGGGCACTACCATGCCTTGCAAAAATTGCAAAAATGATGACGATACCAGCGTCAGGCCCAGGTGACAGGCCGGCTGATGGACAAACCTCGTCACATCAGAAATGTCTAAAGTCGCACAAAGAATCAGTTATAAGGCTACGACGTCACCCGGAAGTGACGCGCAGAACCCCCGCCCGAGTTCTGCGTCCAGTATGCGAGGGCTACCGAGAGTTGAACGACCTCGGCCAAAGAAGCTAGTTCGAATTGGTACTCTGAATGTGGGATCACTCACCGGAAAGTCCCGAGAGATTGCTGACCTCATGAAACGCAGGAAAATCGAAGTCCTCTGTCTGCAAGAGACCCGCTGGAAAGGGTCCAAGGCAAGAGAGATTGGGGAAGGTGTCAAGCTCTTCTCTAACGGAGCAGACACCAAACGGAATGGAGTTGCTATCGCGGTAGCGGAATCTCTCAAAGATTGCGTTTCTGCCGTAAATAGGATCAGCGATCGAATAATGGCTGTGAAGATAGACACCAGGATTGAATAGTGGACCATAATAACCGTGTATGCACCGCAAGCCGGTTGCTCTGAACACGAAAAGGAGAGTTCTATCTCAGGCTTGACGAAGCCATCAGATCAGTTCCGGAGAGCGATTACCTCACCGTGGCAGGTGATCTGAATGGTCATGTCGGAAGGGATAGAAGAGGTCTGGAACAAGTGCACGGAGGCAAAGGAATGGGAATAAGAAACGCTGAGGGAGAGAGGGTTCTCGACCTGGCATTAGCCCATGACTTAGCAGTCTGCAGCACGTTCTTCGCAAAAAGAGAGACGCAAAAGATGACCTACAGCAGTGGGGGAAGGCAAACGGAAATAGACCATGTTCTCGTAAGAAGACCGGCCCTCAAAACTGTAAAAGACGTCAAGGTACTGCCGGGAGAAGAGCTGGTAACTCAGCACAAGCCCCTCTTAGCGGACATTGATATAGAGCTTCCCAAGAAGGCAAGGGTGAAAACCGAAAGAAGGATCCGGTGGTGGAGACTACACAAAAAGGAAAGGAACGACCTCAGGAGAAGAGTGCTAGAAATGGTCCTTCCGGATCCTTGCGGTTCGATCCAGGAGACGTGGAAAGGAGCGGCACAGGTCATTCTACAATGCGCCAAGGAAACATTAGGCGAGACCCGAGGCGGCTTCAGAGGTGATAAAGAAGCGTGGTTCTGGAACGAAGAAGTTCAGCGGGTAGTGAAGCAGAAAAAGAGTGCTTACAAACGCTGGCAGAAAACGCGGAGCCCAGAAGATCTCGTCAACTACAAAAGTTGCAAGAAGCTCGCCAAGGCCGCCGTAGCCAAAGCGAAGAACACCGAGATGGATGCCCTGTACGAGAAACTGGACGGTAAAGACGCTGATAAGTTCGCCTTCCGGCTGGCTAAAGCCCCACATCGGGCCACTCAAGACATTAGAATGGTGAAAATCGTCAAAAGTCGCGAAGGTGCCATCCTAAGGCAGCCAGCCGAGGTTAAAAGGAGGTGGCGGGAATACTTCAACGAGCTACTGAATGAGGAGTTTCCCCGCAGAGAAAGACCACAAAAAGAGGCAACGGCTGGTCCCATCCCATCCTGGACAGACGAAGAAGTACGTCAAGTACTGGGGAAGATGAAAGTAGGGAAGGCGGCTGTTCCGGACGGGATACCGGTAGAGGCTTGGAAAGCTCTTAGAGAGCACGGTGTATGGTGGCTCACTCGGTTCCTCAATACGGTGTCTGCGCAAGGAAAGATTCCGGATGCCTGGAGGACCAGTACCATTGTTCCGATCTTCAAACAGAAAGGAGACGCCATGGAGTGTTCCAACTACCGAGGGATCAAGCTGACCGCGCATACCATGAAGCTATACGAGCGATTGGTTGACCTGAGACTCAGAGACATGATTACAATCTCCCAGGAGCAGTTCGGCTTCATGCCGGGAAAGTCGACGACGAATGCAATCTTCATCGACAAGTCATGGAGAATACCGAGAAAAGCGCCGGCCATGCTACCTGGCCTTCCTCGACCTACAGAAGGCTTCCGACCGCCTTCCTCGACCCGTGATCTGGAGAGCTCTTCGAGAACGGAATGTACCCAAACACCTGATCTCTCTCGTAAGGGATATGTACGATGGCGCTAAAGCGGTCGTACGCACTCCGCACGGGCAGACTCGTGAAGTGGACATTACGGTAGGGGTGCATCAAGGGTCAGCCCTGAGTCCTCTTCCTGCTCACTCTAGATGCCATGGTTAAAGATTTCATGGACGGACCGCTAAAGACCATCTTCTACGCTGACGACATTGCCCTGATCGCAGATAGCAAAGAAGAACTCCAGACCAAAGTTCAGAAGTGGCAGGAAGTGCTTGCGGAGAATAGTCTTCGACTGAACGTAAAGAAGACCAAATTCCTGAGCTCAGAAGAAGGTACAGAGGTGATCGTGGACCTTCACGGTGAAAACATAGAAAGGGTCAAGGAATTCCGGTACCTGGGGAGCGATCTAGCTGCTGAAGGTACTGTGGACCAGGCAGTGAAGTCTCGAATAAATGCGGCATGACTGAAATGGCGAGAGACTTCTGGGATCCTCTGCGATAGACGGTGCTCCAGAACCCTCAAGAGTAAGGTGTACCAATTGGTGGTGAGGCCAGCAATGCTGTACGGGAGCGAGTGTTGGTCCACATCAAAGAGCCACGAAAGGCAGCTGCACACCGCAGAAATGAGGATGCTTAGATGGGCATGCGGCTGGACAAAACTGGACAAGGTCAGAAATGAGGATGTGAGAGCGGTCATGCAGACGGCCCCTGTCCAGCTGAAGGTGAAAGAGCAGCGGCTACGATGGTACGGGCACGTGCTCAGAAGGCCAGAAAATCACCCAATAAGAAAGGCTCTAGAGTTGGAAGTCTCCGGCCGGCGACCACGGGGAGTCCCAAAGAAGAGATGGAAAGATGTCGTTAAGAAGGACCTCACCGATATAGAGGCCACAACAGTGGATGCCTTGGACAGAAACAAATGGCGACGTATGACACAGGTTGCGGACCCCGTGACGGCGAGGGATTAACGCCAGGGAGAAGAAGAAGAAGATTCTAATTTCGAAGAGGGATGGCTAGGGTCAGCCGCCTTTTTCCTGCTTGACGAAAGAAAGCAACTTCGTACATATAGGAAGAACTACAAAACATGCGTATCACAAGCACTATCGCAGCAACTGCACTTGCGAAACCCAAGGCAGTGCAGTCACTATTTTTTCTGGCAGAGAGCTACAGTTTCCCGTAAGCACATTACCACTTGTGAATTCCACTGCCATCCCACTTTTCCAATGTAATGGACAAAACTAGAGGATTTGTGAGTGGCGGCCTTTCTTCATCGTGTCCAGCCACCGGAGGTGGACATTGCTGAACAATAACCGAGGAGTTGACAGACAGTTAACAAGTATGACGGTTAAGTGATACTTATCAGTTGTAGCAGTGCGTTGTCGATTGAAATTACGTTGCTGTTTCACGTGTCAGCTTTTGCTTAGAGCGAAACTGTGAAAATGGCCTATCCCCACCTGTTCAGGTTGTGGGGCTATCATATTGTTTGTAACTTTTTTGATAGCGGTATGTGCTCTTCGTGATGTACATAACCATTTCATTCATATCACGAACATCGTCACAAACGTCACTGACATCGTCACATGTGATACCGGAGAACTTCAAGGTACGATTTCATCAAATGATGATGTGCTCTAGCCGAAAGTGAAACAGTTTAGTCACGAAAACCGTTTTGGGAGCGACCCCATTGCAGTAATGTAAAAGCTTAAAAACATTATTTAGAATGTTCTAGGGAAGCTGGGCCGAGAGTAGGGGATTTTTACTGGGAACTCCTGATCAGCGGAAATTTCATTTTATGAATGCTATGTATTATTGATGGCGTGCAATAGGGTAGTAATGTAAGGTAGCACTTCTGACAAAGTTTCTCAATCTTGTTGTCCACTCTGCAATCAAAGACTTTCCGAGTTCCACCTATAGGGGACGAAGGAATCCTGCACGGAGAGATGAGTTTCTCTGTTACCCATATATTTACGTTGTATTTGCCCAATAAGGGCCGCATGCAAAATTTCACGCGTAAAAGTGAGGCTACAGCCCCTCAAAGTACTGGCCGAGGGGTCGAGATATCAGAGTAAATGCCCGCCCGTCGTTAGCCGAGGTCGGAGCCACATAATGGGAACAGAAAATTATGTAAACAGTCCCTCTCTTCATCTCCAACCCCACGCCTTCGACCACCATATTGAGGTCTAAACCGGGTTCTCACTTTTTGCGCGAAGCTTTGCATGCGGCCCTTGTCAAGCAAACACAACTCAAATATAGGCGTAACAGAAAACTTTTTATTCTACACGATTCCTTTGAGCAGCTCTAGTGAGTTATCTACAACTTTTCGGCTCGATGTTTTGAGAAGAAAGCCTTATTAGTTTCAGAATTGTTCATGAGGTCTTCAGCCTTATTTTCAAAGCGAGTCTAGGGTGATTAGTTTTGCTCAAGAGTAATTGATTGATTCGTACATCTGAGAAAACCCAGCTCATTCCTTGAAGCGGCAGATTTGAATGAGTTCTAGTGCTTTAAGCAGACCGTGGCACGTTTTGGGCGAAAGGTGCACTGAAAGCGATATAACGAGATTCTGCGAAAGCCCTTCTGACAATCACCCTTAAGGTAATAGAGACATGTGCTGCGTACTCGGTACACATCACAGAATGTCGTGTTTCCAATCAAACTGTCAGTAAAAGGCGTGCCAGAAGCGCGACACAGACTGACATGGGAGAGTTCCATTTTTTAGGTCTTGCCATTTCATTTCCTGTTTTTAGCCCTGGAATGCTGCTTGAAGCGCACCACGCGCTAACCAGTTTAGCGGCTCACTTTCTTGGGGCTAGTAGATCCTTGGATGACAGCTCGAACTACATGTTGTTGCGGCCGCGTGGTGCACCCTCCAACCGTGCCACGCCCACCTAACGAAATCACTTCTTAGATGAACAATTTCCAATGGAAGCTCCTTCCGTCATCGAAATGGCTGTCTCATCAGCAAGTTTCCTTCTCTACGTGAACGCCACGTTGGAAATTTGTTCGTCTAAGGCTAGGTGTGAGTAACTGGGTGGGCATGGCCCGGTTGTGTTCAAGCAGACACAACACCTTGAGAGCACCGTGCAGCCGCAACAAAGGTGCAGCGGTAGCAGTTATCCCAGAGCCTACTTGCCTGAAGAAAGTAAGTCACCAATCTGATTTTCGCATGGTGTCCTTTGATGCCATCCTCTCCATCGCTTATCTTCGGTGGTTGACCACATACCGTAACGTTTTGACAGCATATAAAATAACCCGTCAAAACACCTGCAACCCGGGAAATGTCTTTCCGAGTATAATGAATAGGGGGAATCGGCGGGACATCATGGAGGTATACTGCTTCATTGTGGATATTTTCGGATTTAGACAAATATAACTGCGTATCGATCTATGACAGTGTAAGGTATGAGTGCAGTCGCAGTGCAAGCGGATCAACCTCACTTGGCCAACCTAAGTACTGTGAGGACATTTTTAAGGAGGCGCTCACATCCTCAGCTGAAAAATACGTCAGGTGATTGTTTGATTTGCATTTGTGAACGATATTTCATAAAAAACTTTTTTAGAAGGCTCACCACTTCTTCCCTTAAGGAATTTGATGTCCTGGTTCGTTCATCTGAAAATCAAAACATGAAAATATTTGAAACTACCCATTCCAGCAATGTGTTTCGTACTTTATTCTGTTCTTTATATATACTTGCATCACACTGGCTGGTGTGACTGCTGTGAAGATTGCATTGGCTTACACATGTAGGTTTCAAAGGACATTGAAAGATTAGATTAGCACAGGGAGGGTGAAGTAGTACACACCCTACGACAGTAAATTGCACTTCGGCGTGCTGTGCGCGACATTTGTGCGACCCACCAAAACATGTGTGATTGCGTGTTTTGATGAAACATCCAAACGTTTTTTACATCCAAATTTACCAACTGGAGGTCGGACTAGTGCTTTGCCATATGCCGCGTAGCATCGCTATTTCATCCACCCAACTAATGCCACATACGTTGATCATACTCAGACTCATGATCGTGAAAGAGTATCTTTGAACTCAAGCAGATATACTGAGATAGGTATGATGGCAGGGTAATGGTATGGTAGCCAAAGGTCTTGCAATATAAGCTACAAAGATAACTTTCGGTACGACGCAAAGAGACGCGTCAAAAGTTATACAAAAACAACTGACCTTCGTATAGTACCCGAGTAATGTAATGAAGATTGCATCGATACTGATTTAATATGTGGTTAGTTACACAGACTGATAGTACGCAATATAATGCGTTAACCATTCGGATTACCATGAACACCCACTATCTTACACTCAGACAATTTATCGGTCAAAATATTTCGTTCTCACTTACATTGGATTTACCAATTACCAAATATTCAATGCTCAAATACAGTAGTAGGGGTAATATCAGTAATTTGAACTCCTAAAGTGAGCTGAGGGTCTGGGAACACTGTATGTGGCGAAATTGCCGTTGAAAAAGTGCCTCTGAACATTATAAGAGCCGTCTTCCTCCACATTTTTCTAAGTTCTTCGCCACCGTTTGCTCTGGAAGACCAGATACTGTCAGCTTTTATCAGAGGTTATTGCTAGCTCTCACCCGCTATTAATGTCCCGATCCCTGATTCCCATATTATTATAGGTACATTATACTAGGTTGAGTCTATATGAATCGGACAAATTAACAAATTTTATCTTTATCGTACAACTTTTTAACAACAACTGGGATTCACTTGAAATATGCTCCATCCTTATCGATGACCTTCTGCCACCGGTTAGGCAGATTGTGGATGCCCTTGCTCCAGAAGGCCGGGAGCTGGGCCTCGAGAAAGTTCTCGAGTGCCTTCTTGACGTCTTCGCGAGTTTCAAAGTTTTAGCCGTCCAGGTGGCGTTAGGAGTAGGAGAAAAGGTGAAAATCCGAAGGGGTCAGGTCTGGGGAGTACGGTGGGTGTGGAAGCACGGTCGAACTGTACGACAGCAGCTCGGCCTCGCTCGATCTTGCAATGTGCGGTCTCGCGTTGTCGTGTTGGAAGTGGACATGTGACCGCCGCCGTTGCGAATTATGGCAGCTGCCTAAAACCCTCGTAATTGACGAATGTAGACGTAGGCGGATACTGTTGTACCTTCATCGAGTAGTTCCCACTACTCTACGCCGTGTACGATCCACCAAATGCGGTCTTCGTGTTCGATGAAATACTCGTCCGACGCAAACTTCGAATGCGCAAGTGCCTGTACTTCTGGCGGGGCCCCTTGTAAACTTCCTTTAGGGGTCTGTCGATATCCGCGGGTCCTCGGCCAGATAGCGATAGAAAGGGTATGACGGTGCGGATGTGGTCTCTGGATGGTCGTTTGACGTACTTTGATGAGCTTTTTATACTCATTTCAAGGGTACATCGCGCGTCTATTTTTGTTAACTCGTTGCTGAGTTATGATCTCTAAAAATCATAACTGCCATTTGTCCGAGCCATATCGACTCAACCTAATATTATTCATACATTATTATTATACCATTTATAAATCTCTAGTGCCCAATCCAAAACCGTATTGAATTCGGTGACATCTGCATTTTGACACTCCTTATTATCCCTCAACACCCGGTATAACTTCAGACCACGATGTCACCGTACCACCCTGCGCGACCTTCGAAGAGCCAACAATTGGCCAATTCGAAAGTTACAACAAACTCAGGGACATTTGCCTTCCAACGCTCCTTTACAGCCCTTATCAATTGTTAAGGGTTTGGATCACCCACCATTATTCCCCATACCACACCAAAGCACTTGTGAAAGTTAGGGCCTCATCACGGCTACGAAGCGAGATACGTATACTTTGTTCCCTCCCTCCCGCCATGGTGAAAGTTATTATACATACGCTTTCTTATTTTCTGGTCATCGGAAGCATAATGTCTTTTGATTGTGATTGCTTGTTATGACTTCACGTTAATTAATCATAATCATAATGGTGCATTCTGTGACAAAGCAGCCGATATACTTAGCGGATTATATACACTAGCATTTCGGCACCATAACTGTAAATCTCCACAACTCGTTGTGACAGACGAAATATTCATGTGAATCACACCTGGAAACTATTGAGAGGCCGAAGATTTGACCTTGCGGTTACGATGAGAATCCTGGGGCACGACCGAAAGTTGTAAGCCAACATTCAGTTTCGGTGTATTTTGTAAGAGGAATATTCAGACATCGCTCTTATTATCATACTTGTCGCCTGTGTAATATCCGCTATGTCAATCGTCGGTCCAGAAGTGGTATTGAAAATGTTGTGGATAACCACTACTCCTGAAGCTTTAAATGATGTGGACGTAAGTAATGACAATACGTAGAAGAGCTGAGTTTTGTAATGATTTTACATGGAAGGCTGTTGCAGACGTATGCCGAAGTCATGGAGATGATCAATCAGGTTAACGGAATTGCAGTTTGGGGTGTGTTGTCAGCAGCTACTGTACGCGAAAAGAGAGAAGGCAGTTACGGAGTAAGAATTTCGTATTGTTCACAGTAAAAGTCAGCAGATGTTGTTCACGATGGTATTCCATGCAAAAAGGAGTGGTACTTCACACGATTTGAAAGACGAATGTACACTCCGAGACAAATAGGTTGATTGCTTAGTACATTATACCTTCTAAAAACACTAGATCCTTGAGTAGTTATCGAGGATGTGCCCTTTTGCGCTGCCACTGCGTCATCATAGCACGACACCCCTTTGACCCCAAGCTTACCACGTCCGGTTAGCTCTGGGCTGGCTGGCTAGCTCGGGTTACCGTGGTGGGCAAAAAGCTGCAACCTGAATAATTACTGTCTGATATACTATTCCAACAGTGTATGTAAGTCAATTAAGCTGATCATCGTGAGGTGTTCCCTTGATTCAAACGTCAAGTGCGCCGAAATCTTCTTTTCGAAGCTTTTTCCTATCCCAATTCATCCAATCTATTCAGATAGTGCTACCTTGACGATAGCGGTAGGGGTAATGTAGGTGGCGAGAAGGAAGATCCTGGAGTGATTCATCTGAATGAAAACTATGTGACGCGATTCCCTGCGAAAGGCGCGCTCTTGTTGGTTTGTCGAACAGTGAATGAGTTGCGGAATAATAAGTGTGAGAGTAGAGGAACTTTTATCGTATCATACTTTTCACGACCATATGGATAAAAATTACGAGCTGCATTGATATGTCAACTATTGTGCGAAATGCGCCCATGGTGAAATCGGGGATTCGAATAGTTGATACAAACAAACCGATCACTCCTCTGAACGCCCAGACACATGATCACCTATCGTCCCATTGTCCCTTTGCCTTTGTCTGAGCCCTGAGTATGTCGCTGTCGCATTGATTCGACGGTGCAATCCAACCAAGAAGCTTCAGCTAGAATGATTCCACAATGAAACTTATTCAGCTCGCTGTCGCAGTCGTGGTCAACAACATAGCAGTTGCTATACTCAGTCTTCTCCTAGTTGTCAGCATCAATGGTTACATATACAACACCAACATCACCTATTATTACTCATTCCATGAAACAGGTAACGTTAGTGCATCTATATAGCTTACCCAGCAGCCGCAAAACCGGCGAGAAAGTCTGCTGTTTGAAAAAGCTGAAGTTGTGGACGACTTGACCACTCTCCGAGTCACTTCTCACTTCATGATGAGTATGATCGAATGCATCAAGCACGACAGAACAAGCAGTAACTGAGTGAATATGCCAGCTTTGCTGGTGCACAATACTGTGCGCACCACATGATAACATGATGATGTACAATGCAAAACAGGCTCGCTTTATGGTTATAGCGATTTGAAAGAGCCCACTTCCTACTATCTAGTGATTAGCGCAATGTTGTGTGCCAGCAAAGCTGATATACATACTGAGAACGTTCTTGCTTTGAGAAGCGAACGAAAACAGTGGACAGTGGAAAAAAGTGAAATAATTATGGCATAAAGCAAAATTAAACTACTTGTAATCAACAATCAATTTTCGCTGACCTTGAAAAGAACTCAACATACCAAGAAGAAACTCAAGCCAAGATGGAACAATAGAAACTTCAGCAACGGCAAAAAAACCTGAAATTCAGTTAGAATAGTTGAAATATATTCTAAAAATTCCCTATTCCCTACTCCGAATGGGATGCTCCAAACGCGCCTAATGGCCCGGCACACGCTTCCTTCTGTAAAATTGAATAAAGAGTAAATCGTTCTTGGTCGGTCGTTAATAATTCTCGATCAACCACGACTGATATCCTCTGCCGCCCCCATAATACTTCGAAAAGCAGAAGCCTAAGATAGCTGGCACTCTAAATAAGAATTTCCGTTGAACCCACAGACACACCCACCAATGGACGCCTAGGCGCTCATATATATTTCTTTAATTAAATGAGCGGAAAACCGCCACGTAGCGTGTTATCAGTCGGACGATGAACAATAGGCTACTATTCTATTCGTCGTGCGCGAGGATTACGAAATCGCTATTGATTTGATTAGGTAATAGGAGTTGAATAAAGTTCGTGGAAAGAAGCAATTTCGATTGACCTACAGGGGTACATGATGTTACTCGCACAATGGTGTGCGCCAGCCAACTGGTGAAATTATACAAACTGAACTCTATCGATGTCAACTGATTATTATCGACCATTTCTACATGAAATAGTTCTACCCTGTCACAAGCGCGTAGATCTGTGATGGCAACCTGGTTAATATATGGGTACCTAGCACATAATATCAGTACACTTCAAAGGAGACAAATAAATAATCCAATTTCTTTTTCTTTAAACAAAGAATTTGAAATTTGGCTTTTCAAAACAATCATTAACCATAGCACTGCAGGTATGGAATTCTACTTCGGTGCATTGACTGACGTACTCGTAAGTGAGGGGTATTCTACCTATTGGGTAGTCCTCTACAACATTCCAAGCTTGTTGACAAGAGTTGCCCGATTCTTCCGTGAGTCGTTTAATTGATCATTGAAAACTTATTGTCTAAAGAAAAAACGCCCGTCGTCAACTCAATAGTGGTGCATGAAAATTCAAAGACCAAACTATGCTCTACTTCTTATCTCCTTTCAAACGGAATATCTGCGGTAAGCCGTGTAAGTCTTGCGACACTTTCAAAATTTGATACTATGTCCGATTTCCTTCAAATTTAAGACACACCACGCGATAATCAGATTAGTGGTTCACTTTCTTGGGTCAAGTAGGCCCTTGGATAACTGCTCAGACTGCATCTTCGTTGCGGCTGCACGATGCACCCTCACGGTGTTGTTCCTGCCTGAACACAACCGAGCTACGCCCACACAACCAAATCACACCCGGCCTTAGACGAACCATATCCATTGCGGAAGCTGCTTTCATCATCGAAATGGCTGTTTCATAAGATTATCTTCTCCTAATACGAGTTTCATACTCCACGTGAGCGTCACGTTGGGAAATTGTTCATCTAAGGCCAGCTGTGATTTGGATGGGTGGGCGTGGCTCGGTTGTATTCAAGCGGGCACAACACCGTGAGGGTACACCGTGCAGCCGCATTAAAGTTGCGGCGGGATTAGTTATCCAAGGAGCCAGTTGCCCCAAGAAAGTAACTAATATGATTATCGCGTGGTATGCCTTTAAGCCATCTTGTTGAAATATCTACATATTAAGAGGTCTCGCTCAAGCACAGCAGGAAACGGCTCAAATTCAAAACCCGTATTAGGACCCGTAATTCATTACAAGTGTCTTTAGTATTCCTAGTCGAAAAAAAGCACTATTATTTCTGCTGCACTCACTATGGATGACATCCTCCGTTACATATCTGAACACCTGATATTCAAGCGAGCGCGAACTTTGACATTGACCCTCAATTTATTCAGGGGAGCCACAATAGGAGATGCCAAACCGGTAGCACTGTAACGATTACAGTTTTTGTCGAACAACTTTAGAATAGAGCGTTTTCGGAAGAGCAGCTGAATCCTACAGGACCGTGTAACAGGCTATTAACAGACACACACAGACAACAGTGAGCTCAGCTGTGAATCCAGCTTTATCCTGTGCATTCTCTTAACAAATCATGCTCCGACTACATTAAGGACCGTGTGCGCCACATAAAAGGGAGAAACTTGAATATCTAGTTGCTCTCGATCCCTGTAGAAGTCAAGGGAGACCGAGAACTGTGAACATACGTTCTCTGAAAACAAACCCTCACTTCAGCAGAGATGTGTAGCGCAATTCGCATCGAAAAAGCACGGCATGGGGTCGTATCACTACTCCGCAGCACGGCGTATCATCCTGCAATCCTGCAGCCGGACGATTTGCCCGCGAAGGCGTGGTAACGTTTGCGGCCGGCTGATTTAGCCTCTCCGCCCGTCTACAGTGTACCCCAGCCAGTGACGCAGAGAGGTGATGAAGAGGAGAGGGTTTCTGAGTTTCTATTTCTCCAATTTTTCGCTGTTTTCGTTCTTTCTCTACTGTTACATTGCTGTGCACCCTTTCTTTCATATTTCACGGTCTGCCGAATTTATCGCTTCTGATGTCTTCAATTAATTCCAGCTTAGCAAAAATCCATCAACCTTTTCCGAAGCTAAACATCAAACGCACTGATTTCAGCTGTCGCAATAATGCTGTGTGCGATTTATCGTGATACATGTGAATTCTACAGAATTCGCGCAGTCGTTTCGACGTGCTTCTGCGGTTTTGTTATCACTGCCATGACATGCTATAAGGTAATATTTTGCAAATACGGTAATGACTCTTTCTTCTTCACTGTGAGGAGAAGTGGAACAGAAGGAAAATCTAATGAACGTTCAATAATGGGTGAATGACTGATTTTACAATAGAGTAGCCGGTTCGATACTTCCCACATCTGCGGATCCTTACTTGTTTTTCTACAATATTTTCGATGCTGCTGTTTACGGAACCGATGCAAAGCTATGGGCCACAGGTTCGCCAGGCCACTTCTGAGATCCGGCGAATTGTGTTTTGTATCATGTCGGCCGAATTTAGAGGCTGCACTTCCAACTGTTTATTACTCTGGAACATCCTTGTACGCAAAACGGCTCAATCAGTGATGTGATGAGTTTGCGTCTATTAGAAAGACCTATTCGGTATGTGGTACTATAATACATAGAGAGACCAGAAGCTGTAAACTGAGAATGAGACTATACAGGACCTCTTGACAAGGCCTAACCACGTCAACAAGAAATAAAGTTTAACACGAATCTTGCTCGAACTGTATACGAATAACGAACATTTCATAATTTTGCCCTAGAATTGATAAGATCGCTTCTAGCCCGTACTTGCTGACAAAGGGAAAACATGAGCCGTGAGCTGCGGGTGATCTTAGTGCAAGTAGTTCTATACATTCGTCAAACTGGTTTTCAGAGAGTCAAGTCAGCCATGAGGAGTAGTGCATTCTTCGCCTTTCAAGATATTCCAGAAAACGAGGGCGATGAGATCGCTGCTGTATGCTCGTTGCTGTGACTGGTCAGCGTGGTGGCTGTTCCGACATCACTTTTACCTGAACACCCTTATGGGCCAAAGAAGAGTCCTGCAGAAAGTCGTCCGAATCGGGTCCGAATGGAGATGTGATCAAGGGACGTGATGATGCATTATCAAAGGACCCGCCACATCATCTCGCGGCAGTGCCCCTCGGGACTCTATGGATCTTGAGCTACTCAGCTACTCCATCTAACAAGGGAAGAACCCGAGGTCGAAATGGCCATTCGGAATGGGATACATATGATCCGACGTATTTTCGGACGCTGATCTCGAACCTGGATTCCGAATTTGCGGAACGATTCTCTGAGAGGAGTTATGGAGGCTTTTTTTTTTTGAAAACAATGCTATTATATGGTAGGTTTGGAAGCCCGTAGCACGCGAGCCAGAAGTTCTCGCGCAAAAACAGTACGATTTTTGTGTTTAGGAGACCAAACTATCGCATAGTAGATGTTTTTAGCCAATTCGAGGCCTACTGGGTAGGCCAAGAATTTTTCCGAAATTTGGTCAAATTCTCGAGTTGGCTGAAACCATGTCCCATTTGGTAGTTCGGCTCCCTGAACACAAAAAACGTACTGGTTCTGTGCAAGAACGTCTGGCTCGCGTGCTACGGGCTTCCAAACCTACCGTGTACTAGCATTGTTTTTCCAGGAAACCTCCATGACTCCGCTCAGAGAGTCGTTCGGCTAATTCGGAATGCAGGTTCGAGATCAGCGTCCGAATATACGTCGCACCAAATGTATCCCATTCCGAATGGCCCCTTCGACCTCGGGTCCTTCCTTTGTAAATATCTTAGATGCGTGAAACCTGCTTCTTCTCACAGTTTAAACGAATCTTTCGAGACATTTTCACGAAAGTAAGGGACTATAGTAGTTGCACGACGATAATTTGTGACACACGCCAGATGCTTCAGCACCGTATTAATCACTGTGAAAAATTTGTTGGAAACATTACTTGATATCGTACACTAGTGAAATTCACGTTGATACCTCCGCACCTCTTAATATGGTGAGGGCCGTCAGGTGGCCAGATATTTTGTCACCATTGGCAACTGTAGAACAAATTTGTGGTCATTCAAAGACCTTGAGAGCTTGTCTTCGGTTTTTCAAAGAACGGACCGAATGAAGATAGGAGGGTGAGAGTCTTGAGAGTACGACGAGCAAGGAATCGCTTCCCATCTTCCCTTCTCCTTTTCTTTTTTTTTTCGCCGTTCCAGCTGCTGTCTCTCAAAGGCGGCAACTGTACGCATGGACAGCCGTTGTTGCGTGAACGAAAAGCTGTCGACAGATTCTCCAGCTTCTCTCTTCTTGCAACCTCGGCATTGTTAGTGTGAGTTGTTAATTAGTTTGTGCCTTTCGAGGTTGAATGGTGGAACGTTTATTAAAGTGGCCTGAAGTTTCGACTGAATCGTCGTCTTCAGAGGCCTGAACGTGGTGCAAGGTTTACATTCGGGACTCTAAACCACCAAGCGCTTCATCTTCCCTAGCGGTTCCGACATCGTGTCGAGACCACACAGAGAAACTCCAGCAACACGAAGAAATACTCACCCTGAAGTTCCACCTAACAAGGGAAGGACCCCAGGTCGAAGTGGCCATTCGGAATGAGATGCATATGGTCCGATCTCTTTTCGGACGCTGATCTCGAATCTGCATTCCAAATTTGCAAAACGATTCTCTGAGCGGAGTTATGGAGGTTTTTTTTTTTGAATGAACAGTTCATCAGCATGTCCGTTGCTGGGAAGTCAACGGCCTCAGCGGCTCAGTGGTAGTGCTCCGGATCTACAGGAGAGGGGCCGAGGGTTTGCTCCTCGCCAGTGCGAGTTTTTTTGCATTTTGTGTTTCATTGTCAGTAAGTGCTTTTCTTCCACTTCTGGACGTTTCCTTGGACTGGTACCTATCACACCCATCATTTACTCTGCCACTTTATTTATAACTGCTAACATTACTCACAAGGGAAGGATACCAAGTTGAAGAGAATCCCGTACCACACGAATTAGGCGTTTTTGCGTGAAAAGATTATGATATCCGTGCACAGTGGGTCGAATTACCCCTCTGTGCAAATTTTCAGCCAAATCCAGTTTTTGGTCCAACTTCGGAAAATTGGGGGTGGTCAGGTTATAAAGTGGTAGATTTTGAATTTTCTTCTACAGAAAACCCTGCAAGCTGAACAGGATAGCCTACACATACCTTTTACACTTGCCCATCGCACTAAATCTACGAAACAAGCGTCAATTAGGAGCATTTCCTAGGCAAGGGTCAACGACTTCTCCTTTGTTCAATGGGCTGCCACCCCTATAGCCCGTGAATTTTTCCGAAATTTGGTCAAATTCTCGAATTGGCTAAAAACTTGTCTTCTGGGGTAATTTGACTCCCTGAACACGAAAATCTCCCTGGTTTTGTGCAAAAAGGTCTGGCTCGCGTGCTATGGGCTTCCAAACCTACCATAATAGTATTGATTTTTCAAAAAAACCTCCATAACTCCGCTCAGAGAATCGTTTTGCAATTTTCGAATACAGATTCGAGATCAGCGCCCGAAAATACGTCGGATCATATGTATCCCATTCCGAATGGCCACTTCGACCTGTGGTCCTTTCCTTGTAAGAGCGGAAAAACCCGCTACCACACTTTGGTGACAACCAGTAGCAAGTGATACACATTCGTTGTTCCCGATATGGACATACTTGGGAGACGCACGTAATGTGTTATCGCTACATTCTACAGCTCGCAGTGTGGTATGAACGGCGACAATTCATTGGTTATTGATGGACGCTCATCTCGGCTGTTCATTCTTGGATTCTTGACAGAAATCCAAAACGCTTCTAATGCTTTTCTAGCAGAAATTTCCGTCTCATGCGCCAACACCGTGCACTTGATTTCGAATTGAATGCCATCGTGCTCCTCTACTTTGTGTCTCCCAAGAGCTGTTGTTAGGGTACCGCGTCTAATACTAGCTAGATGTTCCTTGACTCGAATTGCTACAATCCTCCCCGTGTCTCCTATATAAGTATAGCCACAAGCCCGACACTCAATTTGATAAATCACTCCACTATACATACAATCTCCTGCCTTGCCGTGTGGGCAGATAGCACAATTATCTGATAAGCACTGCCTATCATAGTGTCTGTTGCGCACCAGTTGCTTTTTAAGATTTTCGTTAGGAATGTTCACTAACTGAACATCTTCTTGCAACTGTGCTCTTCTAATACTCTTTTGAATGGCAGCGCTCACCTTGTCGGATATAAAGCGAAGACAGAGGGGTAATTTTGGTCGACGCGGTACCTCTTGTGGAGCGACACGTCGTCTTCGTGATCCTGGTGCCGCATAGCCATTGGCAATGGCTATTTCTGTAGCCAGCTTACGTGATTCATGTCGTTCAACATCACCTGTACACATCGCCATAGCCGTTTTGAACATGTTGCCGACAACCGCTCGTTTAACGGCAGTGGGATGAGCCGATGAAGCGTGAATCAAGATGTTCTTAGAGCTACTCTTGCGGTACCATTTCACACGTATGACGCCGTCGGATACCTTGACTTGTGTGTTGAGGTAAGGGAGCCAACCGTCGTGTGGTGATTCGCGTGTGAGTTTGATGTACTGTGACTGTTCATTCATTAGGCGGAAACACTCATCCATTTCGGATTGTGTTGATGTTACAATGAAACAGTCGTCTATGTACCTACAGTACATCAAAGGTAGACGCCTGAGCACCGGTTCTTCGATTCTACCCATGAAACAAACAGCAAGTACCGGTGCTAAGCGTTGACCCATGGCTAGACTTCTAATTTGAGAAAAGTATGTTCCTGCCCATCTGAAGATGTTACAATTTAAGCATTCCTTGACTAGAGTCATTATGGATCGTTTACCAAGTCCAAAAGACCGTATGTTGTGCATATGCCTGTCAAGCATCTCTGACAATGCCTGCAAGGCCTGCTCGTTTTGTACATTGGTATAAAGTGACGTGACATCGAATGACTCCACTACAGCATCTCCTTCAATGTTGGAGCTGTGTAGAATCTCAAGGAATCTGTTGGTATTGGGCAGGTGAGAGGGAACCATATCGTGGTTTCTTAACAGCATTGTGAGCCAACTGTTGCCTATGGTTCCCTCTCACCTGCCCAATACCAACTGATTCCTTGAGATTCTACACAGCTTCAACATTGAAGGAGATGCTGTAGTGGAGTCATTCGATGTCACGTCACTTTATACCAATGTCCAAAACGAGCAGGCCTTGCAGGCATTGTCAGAGATACTTGACAGGCATATGCACAACATACGGTCTTTTGGACTTGGTAAACGATCCATAATGACTCTAGTCAAGGAATGCTTAAATTGTAACATCTTCAAATGGGCAGGAACATACTTTTCTCAAATTAGAGGTCTAGCCATGGGTCAACGCTTAGCACCGGTACTTGCTGTTTGTTTCATGGGTAGAATCGAAGAACCGGTGCTCAGGCGTCTCCCTTTGATGTACTGTAGGTACATAGACGACTGTTCCATTGTAACATCAACACAATCCGAAATGGATGTTTCCGCCTAGTGAATGAACAGTCACAGTACATCAAACTCACACGCGAATCACCACACGACGGTTGGCTCCCTTACCTCAACACACAAGTCAAGGTATCCGACGGCGTCATACGTGTGAAATGGTACCGCAAGAGTAGCTCTAAGAACATCTTTATTCACACTTCATCGGCTCATCCCACTGCCGTTAAACGAGCGGTTGTCGGCAACATGTTCAAAACGGCTATGGCGATGTGTACAGGTGATGTTGAACGACATGAATCACGTAAGCTGGCTACAGAAATAGCCATTGCCAATGGCTATGCGGCACCAGGATCACGAAGACGACGTGTCGCTCCACAAGAGGTACCGCGTCGACCAAAATTACCCCTCTGTCTTCGCTTTATATCCGACAAGGTGAGCGCTGCCATTCAAAAGAGTATTAGAAGAGCACAGTTGCAAGACGATGTTCAGTTAGTGAACATTCTTTACGAAAATCTTAAAAAGCAACTGGTGCGCAACAGACTCTATGATAGGCAGTGCTTATCAGATAATTGTGCTATCTGCCCACACGGCAAGGCAGGAGATTGTATGTATAGTGGAGTGATTTATCAAATTGAGTGTCGGGCTTGTGGCCATACTTATATAGGAGACACGGGGAGGATTCTAGCAATTCGAGTCAAGGAATATCTAGCTAGTATTAGACGCGGTACCCTAACAACAGCTCTTGGGAGACACAAAGTAGAGGAGCACGATGGCATTCAATTCGAAATCAAGTGCACGGTGTTGGCGCATGAGACGGAAATTTCTGCTAGAAAAGCATTAGAAGCGTTTTGGATTTCTGTCAAGAATCCAAGAATGAACAGCCGAGATGAGCGTCCATCAATAACCAATGAATTGTCGCCGTTCATACCACACTGCGAGCTGTAGAATGTAGCGATAACACATTATGTGCGTCTCCCAAGTATGTCCATATCGGGAACAACGAATGTGTTTCACTTGCTACTGGTTGTCACCAAAGTGTGGTAGCGGGTTTTTCCGCTCTTAGGTGGAACTTCAGGGTAAGTATTTCTTCGTGTTGCTGGAGTTTCTCTGTGTGGTCTCGACACGATGTCGGAACCGCTAGGGAAGATGAAGCGCTTGGTGGTTTAGAGTCCCGAATGTAAACCTTGCACCACGTTCAGGCCTTTGAAGACGACGATTCAGTCGAAACGTCAGGCCACTTTAATAAACGTTCCACCATTCAACCTCGAAAGGCACAAACTAATTAACAACTCACGCTGTCGACAGAGTTCTCCTCGCGCAACAGCGAGCAATTCGCGAAGGTCTTGGTCCGTCTCTTGCCATTTGTCGATTTGCACCTACCTGACAGCTTTCGCCCAAAGCAGCGAGTCTATTGCAGTGAGGTGCCCTTTTCGTTGAACAGGTACCGTACAACTGACGGTGATGGATATCGTCGAAGAAGACGCTCCCATTGCACTGCTGATGGTAGCAGTCATGCACACTAGAAGCTGTGTTTTTGGAGTAGTGATACGAAGCTGATGATGATGGATAGCATAGCACTGCTGTATTCCGCTCGAGTAAATTAACTGTTCAAACGTAGCTTGGTCTACGTTCTTACCGTGTTATCACACGCCATATCGAACTTTTTGGCACGCTATTGTAACAGGTCTCCATTACCCAGCCTATTATCCTTTGCCTGACGCTCATTGTTTCTTCGATTTTTCGCTTCTTCCAAGGCATGTCTGGTGCGTTGGAAGGAAACCAGTTCCATGGCTTCTCACAGGGTACAGGCATGAGACTACAATCTCAGCGAAGAGGCTATCTCTAACTCCCATGCGCCGCATACTAGAGAAATGACTGTGTATGATTTGATTATTCCAGCCTATTGCGCCTTTCTTCTCTAACATAAGGCATGTACTAGATGCTCATGATCATTTCTCTGTGGCTATCATTATAATTGTGTTTGTTCACGTGTACGGTAAGCAAGCATCTAATAACTACACAGTGTCATCCCATTGCACTTCTGAGCAATTCAAATCAACGTCGTAAAATCGTAACTCATGCGCCGAATGCCATCAAATTTATCATACCAGACAACAGTTTTTCATTTCGACAAGTTAAGAGTAACTAACAGGTGAACGACAGCTTTTCTTTCAAGAGTGACGACGGGTAAAACATGCCGAGCAATTTCAGGAAAAGGTCAAAGGAGAGAGCTCACCCACAGTAAGTGGATTGCGAGATTCCTGCTTCATTCTGGATACCAACTGGGGCCGCCAAACTGCCTCTTCATTGACTTTTTCAGTTTCAATAATCTCATTGAAAGAAATATTCCATTGAACTTAGCAGCATGTCAAAAGATTGACTCTACTTGGCCAGAATCTACCACTTCCTTCGTTCTAAAAATCAATGAGAAGATGAGGAGGGACTTCCACGATGACATACAGATTAGACGAGTGAACTTGGTTTCGCATGCTTAGGTTTTTACAGTGTGTTACAGAAAGATTTGTCCGATTTGCCGTAACACTGTTTAGTCGAAGGCTACAAGCAGGGCTCACCCAGGTATCGTGGAAAATGGCCGCTTCAGTACGACCCCCTTCAACATCTACATAACCTCTACAGCATCAGTAACTATGGCCGATTGAATAGCATTATTAAGTATTTTATCGGTGTGATTTTTGTGTTGATCGCTCATAATCAGTTCATTCAATTAAAATTCTTACATAACCGGGTCAGCTGACGGCACGTTCCGCTTATCATTTGGCCTTGGACCATTGCTGACCTCTGCCATTACGACCCCTACCTTTCGGTCAAATAGGACCCCCACGTCGAGGAATTCTCGACTCCCAATGTACTCTGGTTACGTCGCGGGAGGATGCAGATGCTCTTTGCTTTCACTTTGAACATTATGCAATACTTTTTGCTTCATGAAATTGCTCGTAGAAAAGTCTAACGCCAACAACGAAGACAGTTTTGCGTCAATGGTAGTAGCTCTTTGCCATCAGGTTTACTACTTCATGCATGAGGATCCTTCGTTCTTGCAGTGCTATTGCCGCGACAAACAGATAAGGTTGATGTGTCGTGGTGAACCCGTTTCTCGAACAGTTCCTACATAAACCCTGTCAATTCCCTGTCTTAGCAGCTGTTCTACTTCGAAAACCATTCGTCGAATGCGAAGGATGTCTTCGGGACGCTTAAGTAGCTTCTTTTCGAGCGTCCTTTCTTCTTGCATTCACGAAGAAATGGTCCTCGTTCTTATCAAATTTAGGTGTGAAAACGCCAACAATCCTTCACAACTTCCGGAAATAACGCCCTTCGTCCAATCGGCGCAGACCGATCATAATTTTGGCCATACGAAGGAAAGTAACACAAACCATCAACTAACAAACAAAAACAAAAGAAGATCCATTCACTCATAAAAAGCCGAGCGCACTTGCATGTGCGCGTTTAAAATAACTTTGACCCATTCAGCAGATACCTGCGGAGATCCAACTTAGTATACAGGGTATCCCAAAATTATGGGCGCCTGAACTCGTGTTTCTTCGTATTCCTCTATACAATTGTATCAATCCTTTTTCTATCATTTGCTGCTTAGCGGGTGCACAGGATCTTCTTCTACCGAGGTGCATGCTTGTCGGGGTGAAGCTCATGGTTTTTTCGAGATTTCAGAAGTTTTTCAAATGCACTTCGCGGTCATTCGCTTCAACGGTGACACGCATCTCACCGTACTTTTGTTAAAGCAAAATTTTCACGTCCTGAACCGTCAAGAGCTACCCACTTGGCCAACAACGTTTGGTAAGGTATACCATGCCGATAGAGTGTTTGGGTACCAGCAGGCGGGTCCCAGTAATGATTGAGGGTCCAATAATGACACGCTGTTGGTTTCCATCGATTTTTGCGTAAAGCTTGCGGGAATGTGAACATGAAGAACACGCTGACATAATGAAGCATTGGCCTCACCAGTTCTTCGGAACAATACTTGGTGAATTTAGCGGCATGGCGCCTAAGTTGATAGAATCAAACTGATACAAAAGTGCTGCCTGCCGACCCGATTTGTTCGAGCTCATCACTTTTCGAAACGTCCGTCAAATCTCCCAAACATGATTCCATTGGTCTCCTGCCGGGGTCCTCAACTGGAAGCAAGGTCTGACGAGTCAGCCATCCTAGTATGGAGTCACATAAGGTGGCCCTGAGAAAGATTCGGGAAGGAATGTATGGAAAAACTTGCGTGTCATGGGTGGTTGAGTGATAGAGAGGCCTTGAGCCTGTATTCTTGTTGGGGCAGAGCAACTTATGATATGACTGCTTGTTACATAAGATGTGAGTAAAGCTGTGTATGGGTTTATTTTTCATTCACTCTATTGGCGCCAACAAAATATTGCAATATATTGGCGCCCGTAATTATGGGACACCCTCTACTATCACAAGCCTACCGGAAGCACGCTAATCTCATCGCAGATGATTCTTTCAATATACTTTGCATTTCAGGTTCTCTCGAGTTTACGATAGATGTCAGCGAACAATACCCTCACGATGATTCATATCACTCTGTGTTTGGACCTTTGAACCGAATTTTTTTCGCCGTTTATGATATCACACCGTTTGCTGCTATAGTAAGCTTCATTGCGATGCACAAAAAACGCACACATTTCAGAAGGAACCGCGGTGCAGAAAGCACTAGCTAATAAGCGTGGCACACGGACGACGAGTCCGGTAAATATCCCATACCCGAAGAAGTTTGTTTCCGTCAACTCTGCTGTTGCGGTTCAGTGAATAATATGGGACATTGCGAGGAGTGAGGAAGAATGAGATCTGCCTTCATAAAATCAGATAGGATTCATCGTCCTGCTTGGGACGCTGATCAGTCCAACAAAGCAGACCACTTAGATTATGGGTCTGCTCGACGCCGTTAAGGTCGTGGCGAAAATAATGACCGTTAGCAAATATTTTAAAATATCAACTCGCTTCAAAGTGTTGCTTTTCAATCGAAATAGCGACCTAAATAATCAACGCATTTCTGCCGACATGGAAGTAGTTTAGATATTCCGGCAGCACGAAATTCTGGAGTTCTGGAATTGACGAAATCGTTAAATGTCTTTTCTTAGTTTCGGAAACATTACTCGCGTAAAAAATTTTGAGATGTTGGAAAAGTGATATTCGCAGGGGAAAGGTCTGATGAGTATGGAGGATGGTCGAGAGTTCCATAGCTCATTCCATCAGTTTTTTTGTCATCAGAGAAGCATGCGGTCAGGCATTGTCATGAGGTAGGATCGCGCCTTTTCTGCTTGTTAATGCCGGCTGAAAAGCTGTAGTTTATCAAACGGGCTTTAGACCACCAAACAGCCACCATGACCTTTTTTGATGTAACTCAGGCTCTGGAAAATGTTTAGGAGCTTCGTCGTGATCCAAGCACTGTTCTGACCGTCGTCTATCGTCGTTTAATCCACTTTTGGTCACACGGCACAATACGTTGTAGAAAAGGATCGTTTTCTTCCGATAAAGATTACACGAACAGTCTTCGAGATAACGAGATTGCTGGTGCTCAGTCAACTCATGTGGAATGCACTTGTCAGGTTTTTTTTACTTTCCCAATTTTCTTCAAATAACGTGCTACAGTTCCAAAGTCAACTCCCAGCCCTTCAGCAATTTCTCTTGTGATGCTCTTGTGTTGGCTTCTTTCTGGGGCTTCAATTCGTCGTCTTTACCCGATGGTCGAACGCGTTCCTCCTAAACTTCCAGGTTGAAGTCTTCATTTCGAAATTCGTCGAACCATTCACGCGTGGTGCGCTCATTTGTAGTATCTCCGCCCCATGCGTCGGTGATATTCCTGGCTGTTTCCGCAGCATTACAGCCGAGTTTGTACTTCTGGAGCATGATGAGTCGGATTTCGCGTCTTGACAACATCTTCGCGGGTGACCCAAAATCGTAGAAGAAATGGTGGCAGAGAAACGAGAAAAATTTGTACAATAGCTCAAAAAATGTGCTCCCGCACGACACATCGAATTAATGTATTTGCCTAATTTTTCAATGAATTATGAAGTGGAGCATAGCAGGTGCAAAAACGAATATTATTTTCGCCACGACCTAATAGAACGTCGTATCAGACAATGAGACGACGAAGGATTGCCCTGATCGACGACGACATCTACCATGCTGAGCCCTGGAGTGATTATAAAAATTCCCCTGCTTCATCCCTATTAATTCCGCATGACGCTTCGTTTCACTGTTTACACTTATCATTGACTTTTGCGGCTCTGAATCAATCCTCTGCTCATAAACGCTCCAGCCTGCAACTTGACAAAAACAAGTGGAGGGCCACAGAGGCAATTAGATAAGACGTACAGTGCAAGGACCAGTAGGCACAATCGTGACCACAGAAAAATAGAAATATGGAAACAACTACAACAAAAACATCAAATAGGAAGGGGTGGCTACAGAATTGAGGCGAATTTTTTCAGCTTTTCGCTCTCACGGAGCTTTTACATGGTCTGAAAGGAGCTGACGTTCGTTTTTCTCTTAATTTCAAATTTTTCACGAACAGTAGATTGATTTCTTATAATACCCTCAGAAACACAATTCAAGAAGTGACAACTTGCAAGGCCTTGATCATTGGGCAGAAGATAGTGCTTCTAGCCCACTTTAGCTATCTGGATGGAAACCTGCTGATTAGGTTCTAACATGATTTACAAGTAACCATGAATTTTTTTACATGGTACTTATTGGAGAATGCATACCTTTCTATGAGGTCGTTCGGAAAAATCTCGCGATTTCGAGTGTTCTACTTTCTGAATTGTTTTTATTCTTCCCTAGGGTTGCCTATACCATATTGGAGCCGCTTCTCTTTCTACTCAAACATAGTAACTAAAATAGATCCTGACTTTTTCTCAAGTCTGTAGAACAAAATGGACTAGCTACATTTCCATACGTCTCATAAATCCTTTTTCTCCACTCACAAACGATTCATTTCCTACCCTCATCGCGACACATGATGAAAAACCGGATTCCGTAGGACGATCGACGACGAGATGCACAGTGGCTGGACAAAGTTGAAGCTAGTAGCGGTCATCCTCGTCAGCATGGCGGCGATATGGTGGTCAGCGGCTGCTCTAATCTACCATAGCTTCATGGATCGCGACGAAACTATTACGGTCAGAAAGTGCTGAGGAGAGCTCGCGAGGTATCGCAGACCGCAGATCATGAGCTCATTATAGGGTAATAGGAAGGAACCTATCTTTCTCCAGGATAACGCATGGGCCCATGTTGCACACACAATTTCAAAAGTTGAATGGACTGGGCAACGAGAGTGTGCTGATCCACCGTATATCTAACCTGGCTTCACCGGTTACCATTCGTTCGAGCGTCTGAACAGCTTTTTTTTCGGAAGAAACGCTATAAGACCCAACACGATGTTGAAGAGACCTTCACGAATTCGTCGTCTCTAGATCTCCACAGTTTTGAGCACGAAATAAGCAAGCGTGTATCTTGTTGGCAAAACTCCACTGATTCTCCGGTTCTCATCTGAATTGATAAAGTCTTGTATGAGTCGAGATATGCGCACTTGAAATTAGAGGTCAAGCACTGCAAGAACTTTCCGAACGACCTAATACATGGAAAACGCACGTTGCACCGGACCGTACTTCCTAGACGTCCAGCGGAATGTGCCTTTGAGGATGTTTGTCCATTTTCACAGCCCATCAGGTGGCACTAACTGCCACCTGATGGGCTGTGAAAATGGATCAAGTATACTCCTAAAACTTGATAGCTCTTGATAGCGGCCTACACGACACACATGTGCGGTAGATGTAGAAAGGGCTGATTTTCGAAAATTGCTAGTTTGCGTGCAATCCTAAAAAATCGCCCGTTATGCTCCATGTAACTAGGCATTCCTTGAAACAGTGAGAAGCTTTCCAAGTGAATCGTACACTTCCATTTCGCTTACTATGAGAAATTCAATTAAGGGAGCGTAACCACATACAGTTCAAGCAGCGCACAACTAGAACAATAAATTTTTTCAGGAGAAAAGCAAATATTTGACCTATTCAATTGCTATTACGCCGGTCGCAATCTACTTCATTTATTTGTTCGCTTATATGAATGCAACGAGCAGGCGGAAACGGGTAAAAGTTGATTTTGGTACTAGAAAAGCTATTCTTGCGTTCAAACTTAAGCTGTTTTACTCAGTCGAAACAGTCTAGTGCAGAAAGCACGGTCAGCAGATACCCGGAAAGAAAGCTGTGTGCGCTAAGTAACCCTTTGCCTGCAAAATAATCAGTGATAGGAATGTAGTAGGACGTCGCAAGATCATATTACCTAGTTAACACGTTGCCGACCGTGTGACAAGACGTCGGATCGCAACTAATTTTCACAATTTCCTCCCGGCATTCTAGTCGATTTTTTTCAAAAATATGTTCCCGTCGTTCATATACATTATTGCTAAAAGCGTAGACAATGAAACCGCTTCTAGTTGTTGACCTATTCTTAGATAAATGAGTGATCGGTTGGTACCAACCGCGCTTTTAAGGCTTAGATTGAAAATAACTGATGCTAAATGACGGCATGTCGCTGTTATAAAATTAAGGAAATTTTGAGTTTGTAATAATCTGATTCGATGTGTTCAAACTGGGTGTGTAGCCTTATGTCGAAAAATCGCTTCGCAACGTCGCACCCGCGGCGCCATCAGCTCGGCTTGCCGCTGTCCGCTGGGATTCCGCGAATCCAAAACTGTGATACTGTGGGAGCCCTTTAAAAGAGCTGCATTTGTTGTTTTTTGAAAGCTGAGCCATGATGCAGTGATGCACACTGTATAATTGCAGGGTGCTATCGCAAAGAGGGGGCATTCAATAAAAAGTTGCCCATCTAAGCAACATGAGTGGATTTTTTAGGGGTCAATCTGCACTCTCAGGTCAATATTCCTGCTAATCCTTTTTTTTAAATTTTGCTTGGGCCTAAGTGTAGTGAAGTGATTTCTGTCTGTACTGGGATAAGGCATAATGTCCATAGTGAGATGCCCTGCGCTCTTCACCCCCTTTTCCTCTGCGCTCTTCACCACAGTTCGATCTTTGGAAGTCTAAAACGACTAAACTCAACAAAAAAGATTGAAAAGGTAAAAACATCAACAAACAACAACAAAGTAAACAAGCTCAATAAACAAACCCGGACTCGCCGCGGGCAAAAACGTGATTTTTCGACGTAAGGCCACACGCCCGTTCAAACCTATCACTAGTATATTTTCAAGGACCTCCAGTTAGGGAGAGCAATTTGTAGCATCCATCTGTTGTTAAATATAATTACAATCAAGGGCTATATATCGAGGGGTGGGTATCGATTGGTCGAATTTTTGCGCGGCCGCCCCAGGCGAGCGGCACGGCGAGTGCGAGTCGTTTGCAGCTTTATCTGTTGAAACAGCAACTACAACAACATAGACGAACTTCCGAAGCGTCCGAACTGCAATCTTTAGAGATCCTTCTCGGTACCAATTCACTGCGTCTTGAGCGGAACTCCAAACGACTCGTACTGACAGCGCCGCGAGGCGAAAATTCGACCAATCGCCCCCTACCCTATATCAAGGCTAGAAATCATTACACAAGCTCAACGAGAAAAAATAAAATGAAAAAGAAAAAAAGAATGAAAAAAGGTTCTCTAAGAAAAAGTGTTCGGTAACAGACGTGTTACCACGCGTGGGGTCAATGAGCGTTCCCACCCGCCAGACAAGTGTAAACGACGCGGTCGCCAATATGTTAATGTACCTCCTTCAACGATATTCCAACTGAATAACTTTTTATACAACCGAGAATCCAGTGCAGTGATTATCACAACTTTTCACACCATTCTTATCTATTCGCAAGCGAATAGATACCACTCTTCCGAAGATGGTTTTATTTTGAGACGAAGATTAGTCCGACTTCCTTTTTGAGCTGTTTATGGCAACTTGGCTCCATGAGAAGAGCTGAGCAAAGCCAGACAGCAGACCAGTGTCAGCCAAGATTGAGTGGATATAGTAGACGGAGAAGTACAAACGAAACAACTTCTTGTATGAATATCCAAGTCACGAATGTGGAGATGTTTATCAACTACCCACAGAATCTCATCCAGAAGACTGCTAAATTCTCTACAAGGCCATGCTATTGCACGCAGTCAATGACGATGCTACCACAGTGAACTTCAAAGTGACATGCTTCGAACATTACCAAATGGAGACCAGACCTGTCTTCGGATGGATGTCGCTTTCTAGAGCGGTATTGAGCTGCTTTACCTGTACCCACGTACTGGCGTCTTCTTTTCTGATGGTCGCTCGCTTTCAATCTACGATGGCAACTACAGTAGTGTGCAAAACTTAGGGTCGAGATGAGTAAAGTAACATAAAACACTAATGACTGGGTGGAAGTAAATGAAAGAGTGGGGGTATGTTGCCACTGGCCTAAGGGATATGCACAGGACGCTAGACTTTTCTCGGTGGAAGAAGAGCTTGAATCAGGCGCCAAATATGGCCGACCGCGTAAATCAAGGCAGTCTATGGGATTAAAAAAAAATTTTTCTCATCCAAAGAGTAGCTGCAAAGAACTGTGGTTGTATTCTTAGATACAACATGTCCCGAAGAGGGCATCTGGATGACTTCCCTCGAGGAAGGATCATAGGGAAACTTGAAGAAGGTCGAACCATAACGAGTGTAGCCCAGGAGTTCGGTATCGCTGACAGCGTTGTTTCACGTGCATGGAGAGCATTCCAAGCCTTTAGTTCTGCTGCCCGAAGACGAGGAGGTGGCCGATCAAGGACAACTACTCCAAGCGGCGACCGCTACATTGTGCAAAGAGATCCTCGTCAATCGGCTTCGGCCGTTGCAACGACGTTTAACAGGACTCTAGGGCAAGCCATCTCACGCTACAGTGGCAAGACGACTGCATGGGGGTGGTCTCTTCGCCTGACGACCGTTACGTTGTGTTCCTTTGATCCCCACGCATCGGCGAGACCGTTTACGGTGGTGCCAGGAGCATGGCGAATGGACCGATGAGGAATGGAGCCGTGTGCTCTTTTAGCATGAGAGCAGGTTCAGTCTGAGCAGTGATTGTGGACGCACCCTCATATGGCGAGAGGTGGGAACACGCAACACCCCCGGAAACATTGTCGAACGCGATCGTTCTGGTGGTCGAGGTGTTATGGTATGAAGAGGCATCATGTTGCATAGACGCACTGACCTCCAGATTTGCGAGCATGGAACCCTCACCAGTCAACGTTACTGCGACGGGTTCTCCTACATCATGCCCGTCTTTTCAGAGCTGCAATCGGTCCTGACTTCATTTTCATGGATGACAATGCGTGACCGCATCGAGCAGCACAGGTGGAGGAGCTTCTAGGACGAGAGGATATCCGGCGAATGGAGTGGCCCGCCCGTTCCCACGACTTAAATCCCATCGAGCACGTGTGGGATGCACTGGGTAGACGCATTGCAGCACCACCAAATGCACCAATGACGATCCACCCATTGTCAAACGCACTGAATGAGGAGTGGAATGTCCTACCCCAGGAACTCCTTACCAACCTCGTGGAGAGTATGGGATCGCGTTGCAGAACATGTATTGCTGTCCGTGATGACACACACCCTATTAGGATCCGTGTGATTTCTTTTGTAGCACCAAGATAAATCGTGAAGACTTATGTGTAATCGACATGGTTAAATAAAAATGTCATAACTATTCGTCGTATACAGAGTTTCTGTCAGTTGCTTTCTGTACAATATCGTTAGGTTCTCTCTTGATACGATATGAATTTCATTGAGCTATGTTGTCTGGCCCCTCGACGGTCCGACGCCTAATCGTGGCGAGTGGGTGGCAATGGGACTGGACTGCGATGCACAGCGGGAGTCTTTTGCTTCGGCAAATGCGCCTGGCAGGTTCAAGCATGCTGAGAAGGAGTAAAGTCCTAGCAGAGCGGACCCCCTCCCCCCCCCCTCCCCCTTCCCTCTCATTCGATGGTTGAGGAAGGGACCTGCGGACGCGCTGGCAATGCTTCGTCAGGACACCAGGGAACAAAACGCTCAACCACCAGAAAAACAGCCTCAGTACCCCGCACACCGGGCTCTGCCGTCTCCGACGTCGGACGGTACGACAACCGGTGAGAGGCGAAGAAATCTCGGGTTGCGGTTGGATTCTGGACAATGACGACACACCTCGTACACGGCACGGAGACTCCTTCATGCTCTGCACCTACAACGCCAGAACAGTCTCGTCCAGCGCCGATCTCCATGCTCTCCTCGACGCTGCGACTCGCATCAAGTTCCATGTGATCGCGCTACAAGAAACAAAGAGCAGAAGAACCGACGTACGACAGTTCAACGACGGGACTCTTGTTATCCTTGGAGAGAAGATCCCATCGCGGAATGTCGGAGGCGTTGGATTTGTCGTGCACCCGTCTGTCGTCCGCCACGTCGACTCTCACGAGATCTTGTCTCCTCGTCTAGCCATTCTACGCCTTCATCCACCGCATCAGAAGACCATCTCAATCATCAACTGCTACCCACCACACGCAGCAGCTGACGATTCCGAGTTGGATGCGTTCTATGAACACCTGGAAGAAGACATCCGCAAAGAGAAGTCCTTCTACAAATTCGTTGTCGATGACTTCAACGCAAGGTTAGGAAGAGGCAACAGCGAGGAACATAGGATCGGAAAATTCGGGATAGGCGATAGGAACGACAACGGAAGTCGTCTCGTTGACCTCATGTCTGCAGCACGTCTCTTCCATGGTAATTCGCTGTTTGAGAAGAAGGAACACCGCCGCTGGACATGGGAGTCACCCAATGGCACGACTCATGCTGAGATCGACCACATTCTAACAAACAGAAGATGGTGCCTCTACGACACCTCCGTGGTGCCATCTTTCTGTTGTGGATCCGATCATCGCCTTCTTTGGGCCAAAATCAGGTTCGACATTCGACTGGATAAGAACACCTGTCACCGGCCGAAGGTGAGGAAGCAAGTCGTGTAAGACGAGAACCTTCTGAACGAGGCACTATCCCGTTATGACTGGCAAGTCGTGGAGGACCCGACCGAAGACTACGAGCTGCTTCTCAAAGGATTGCAAACCTCTGCTGATCTTGCATGCCTTCAACGATCAAGCAGAAGCGATCGGATTCCATCGATCACCAAGACGCTGCTTGAAAGAAGGAGAAGTTTGAGGCTGGATCCAAATGCAACTCACCTCGAGCAACTGGTTATCAATGCCAGTTGCAGAAATGCGTTACAGGAGGATCTTGCGCAATACAGGAAGAGAAAAATTTCAGAGGCGGCGCAGAAAAGACGAAGTCTGAAGAAGTGCCGTCGGGACAACGAGTTCAGTATTCCGCCATCATCATTGAAAACTGAAGACGGAACTGTCACTACTTCCCGTTACGAGATGGTGTCAATCACGGAGAGGTTCTACACCAATCTGTTCCGTTGCACACTACCCCTGCCAGATCCAGACATCCCCGCTGGAGGATATCACTAAAGATTCTGCCGTCTGAAGTGCGAGTCGCAATTAGGAGTATGAAGAGCGGCACGGCTCCAGGGCCAGACAAGATCTTTGCCGATCTTCTTCGAGCAGGAAACCACGTCCTGCACTCACTACTCGCGGCACATATGACGTCCTACCTTCAGAAGGAGCGGATCCCGGACCAGTGGAGGAGTTCGCGCACCGTCATCTTGCACAAGAAAGGTGACAGGGATGATCTTCGCAACTACCGACCGATTAGCTTGCTGAGCGTGCTCTACAAGCTTTTCACGAAGATCATCCTAATGCGAATATGCGCACATTGGATGAGGCTCAGGCATACGAACAAGCTGGATTCCGTCAGGGATTCAGCTGCATGGACCACATTCAAACCGTTGCGATGGTCACTGAAGTCTGTAGGGAATACCATCTTCCCCTCGTCCTAACCTTCGTCGATTACGAAAAGGCTTTTGACAGCGTCGAAACGAATGCTATCCTGTCTGCGTTGGTCGACCAAGGAGTGGACGCGTCCTATATTCGAACACTGGCTGACTGCTACCACCGCTGCTCTACGACAATACAGCTCTTCCAACGCCCAATCAACATCTCCATCGGAAAGGGCGTTAGGCAAGGCGACACCATCTCGCCGAAGCTGTTCACTGCCGCATTGCAGTGGGTGACGAAGTCGCTCGACTGGGACGACAAGGGCATAAGTGTGGACGGAAAATTCCTCTCGAACCTTCGTTTCGCAGACGACATCGTCATCTTTTCGCGTAGTACCATTGAAGCAGAGGCGATGCTCCGAGAGCTGAACGAAGCCGGAAGTAAGATCGGACTGCGTATCAATCGGATGAAGACACAGTTCATGAAGAACGCCTGGTGCGATGGAGGAAATATCAAAATCGACGGCTCTCCCATCGCCGAAACGAAGTCGTACGTCTATCTTGGGCGTTCCATGAACATGGACAACGACATGAAGGAAGAACTCGACAGAAGAAAGAGAGCTGCATGGTCAGCCTGCAGGTCTATTAAGGAGGCCGCCGACCAGCTGAAGGATCCTGACCTACGCGCCCGTCTATTCGACGCGACAGTCCTTCCTGCTCTGTGTTACGCCGCCGAGACGTGGCCTGATACGTCAGCCACGGCGAAATCCTTGCAGGTGACTCACAGAGCACTCGAGAGATGTCTTCTGAAGTACACCCGGCTATCTCAATATCGTGCCGGGCTTCGCAGCCCCGATTTGAGGCAGATATCTCGTCTACGAGCCCTGCGGAATACGCATCGAAGGCCAAACACCGATGGGCCGGTCATATAATGCGGAGAGAAGACGATAGGTGGACAAGAAGAACAGTGGAGTGGATCCCCTGGGATTGTCCACGTCCCCGCGGAAGACCTCCCAAAAGATGGGGAGATGTGTTCGTTGAACACGTTAAACTAATGAGAAATTCCAGAACGGCTGATTCTCGTGGTCGCCACCAACGAAGTCAACGAACGAGCTGGATGACGATCGCGAAAGAACGAACCGAATGGAAATCGTGTTGGGGCCCGCACAACCAGTGAAGACGGGCCATCTAAGTATCTAAGTAAGTAAGTATGTTGTCTGGCAGAGGCACAGTGATCGAAAGTTGCTTTCGTCCCTAAGTTTTGCACACCAGTGTACTTCCGGCCTCTGGAAACGGCACCATATGAAAACCACATTCGACGGCACGGCTCGTATGCGCCTAATCAACATATTTCACATGGCTCCTTCATGGCTTGTAGAGTATGTCTCATGATATTGTACTCCATAAATTAGGCTGTCTTCACAGTGCGTATACTATAGAAGTCCGTTTTAGCGCGTTTGGCAGACGTTTGAAAAAAAAACGACATCAGCTTGTTCTGACATACGATTTAACCTAATAATATCGCACGAAAGTTCTAAAAATTATCATCGCAGCCAGTGTATAGATGAACACGATATTCCTAGATTTTCAGAGGGTGCGGCTCTTCTCTCCTACACCTTACCATCCGTCATACACCCGGATTAATTATACAGATGCACATCAGACAGACACCATAGGTGAGATTTCAATGGTTTTCACATGACCTCTCATTAACTGTGACATAAAAATTTGGTTCCACGTACTGTGAATTTTGATTTAGACACCGTTATGGGTAATTTTGGCAGATTGTGAATTATCAAATCGACTGCTCAGTAGTGCAACAGTGGGCGAAAAAAGGGAGAAAAAGGTGTGACACGGTCAAAGCCCGAAAAGGTTGGAGCTCTGGGAGCCCTCCTTAATCCTTCCCTTTCGCCTCCCCGCTGCTGTATCGCCTGAAAGCAGTCTACGAGAACAGTCGCGTAGATTTGTGATGTGTGGTGATCGTGTAAGGCACGTGACGCACTTGCGGAAGTAAATAGACCAACAAGGAATTTCTGGACCAGCGTAAGGCCTCACTGTAACATGCACGCCCGCGAATTGCGCCAACAAAGTCCACCAAAACCTTTAACGTTCATTTATAGTACATTTTCCTCCTCTTAATCACGCAAATTACTCATATATGCCTGTGAGTTCGTAAGGAAAGGCAAATCTCGCGTTGACCCAAACAATCCATTTTTCTTCTCGAGACAGATCTGTGGGTATTAATCCAGTTACACCTTTTCGCTGCACTAAGCTGGCTGCTCCGAAGCTGATAAAGACCAGTTCTATCTGAACCTCGATGAAGCCATCAAGGTAGTTCCGGAAAATGACTATCTCACCATAGCGGGCGACCTGAACGGCCACGTCGGCAGCGACTGGAAGGGGCTAGAGAGAGTGCACGGGGGCAGAGGCATCGGGACAAGGAATGCTGAGGGAGAGAGGATCCTTGACCTGGCTACAGCCCACGACCTGGCTGTCTGTAGTACGTTCTACGCAAAAAAGGAGACTCAAAAGGTAATCTACAGCAGCGGAGGAAGGCAAACGGAAATAGATCATGTGCTCGTAAGGAGACCGTCCCTCAAAAGTGTAAAGGACATCAAGGTGCTGCCTGGTGAGGCACTGGTCACCCAGCACAGACGAAGGTAAGGACTGAGCGTAGAATACGATGGTGGAGGTACACAGAGTAGAGATGAATGATCTTAAAAGGAGGGTGATGGATTAGTCTTCCAGACCGCAGTGGTGCGGTTCAGGAAACCTGGGATACGGCCGCCAAGGTCATCCTACGGTGCGCGAAGGAAACACTGGGCGAAACTCGAGGGGGCTTCAGGGGAGACAAAGCGGCTTGGTTCTGGAACGAGGAGGTTCAGCGAGTGGTGAAACGGAAGAAGGAAGCGTACAAATGCTGGCAGAAAACGCGGAGCCAAGAAGATCTCGCCGCCTATAAAAGTTGCAAGAGGATTGCCACAGCAACCGTGGCCAAAGCCAAGAACACGGAAATGGAAGCCCCGTACGAGAAGTTGGAGGGCAGAAATACGGAGAAATTCGTCTTCAGGCTGGCCAAAGTTCGACATCAGGCCACCCAGGACATCAGGGTGGTAAAGTCCGTAAAGAGCAGTGACGGTGTCATTCTCAGGAAGCCAGCCGAGGTGAAAAGGAGGTGGCAGAGTACTTTGATAGGCTTCTGAACGAGGAATGTCCCCGTAACGAAAGTCCAAAGAGGGAGGTCACGGCTGGTCCAATCCTACCCTGGACGAATGGAGAGGTCCATCGCATGCTAGGAAAGATGAAGACTGGGAAGGCGGTGGGTCCAGATGGGGTGCCTATAGATGCATGGAAGGCACTGGAGTACGGTATAGAGTGGCTCACTCGATTCCTCAACACCGTAGCCGCTGAAGGAAGGATCCCAGATGGGTGGAGGACTAGTACGATCGTCCTCATCTTCAAACAGAAGGGTGATGCAATGGACTGCTCCAACTACCGTGGGATCAAGTTGACAGCGCATACCATGAAGTTGTACGAGAGGCTGATCGATTCGAGGCTGAGGGAACTAATCCCTATCTCCCAGGAACAGTTCGGGTTCATGCCTGAGAAATCCACAATTGTGACGCCATCTTCATCGCCAGACAGGTGATGGAGAAATATCGAGAGAAGCGGCGACCATGCTACCTAACATCCCTAAATCTCGCAAAGGCTTTCGACCGTCTCCCCAGGCCAGTGCTCTGGAATGCTTTGTGGAAACTCCAGGTACCGGAACGGCTGATCGCTCTCATAAGGGATATGTACGATGGAGCTAAGGCGGCTGTACGTACTCCGCACGAGCTGTCGAATGAAGTGGACATTACAGTAGGGGTGCATCAAGGATCGGCCCTGAGCCCGTTTCCCTTTCTCCTCACTCTGGATGAGATGGTGAAAGAGCTCTTGGAAGGACCACTGAAGACCATCCTGTACGCGGATGATATAGCCCTGGTAGCGGAAAGCAGGGAAGAATTGCAAGCGAAAGTACAGCAGTGGCAGGACAGGCTGGCAAAGAATGGGCTCCAATTGAACGTCAACAAGACTAAGTTCATAAGCTCCGAAGAGTGCCTAGAACCGATAACGGACTGCCATGGGGAGACCATCGAAAAGGTAGAAGATTTCCGATATCTCGGCAGCGATCTTGCGGCTGATAGCACAGTAGACCAGGCAGTGAAGGCCCGGATTAACGCGGCATGGATAAGTGGAGGGAGTCTACTGGAATACTGTGCGATCGGCGATGCTCCAAGACGCTCAAAGGCAAGGTATATCGATCGGTGGTAAGGCCCACAATGTTGTACGGAAGCGAGTGCTGGCCCATAACTAATACATGAAAGGCAGCTGCATGCAGCTGAAATGAGGATGTTGAGATGGACATGCGGCTGGACACGGCTGGACAAGGTTAGGAACGAGGACGTGAGAGCGATCACACAGACGGCTCCTGTCCAGCTGAAGTTGAGAGAGCAACGGCTGCGATGGTATGGACACGTGCTGAGGAGATCAGAGGACCACCCCATAAGAAAAGCCCTGGAGTTCGAAGCGCAAGGGAAGCGCCCACGTGGAGCCCCAAAGAATAGGTGGAGAGACGTCATCAAGGGCGACCTCACAGAAATGAAGGCTACGGCGGAGGATGCCTTGGATAGGAGGAAGTGGCGACATCTGACAAGAACAGCGGACCCTGCGACAGCGCGGGACTAACGCTAGGGAGAAGAAGAGACCTTTTCGCTGCAGTGCACCTTCGCGAGACTACACCCGCTTTAACCCACGCTAACCTGTCCCACTAAAGCGAATCATCCACGGAAATTTCATGATTTTAATTTCTCTTCAAACTCTTCTCTTCTAGATAAATCACATCATCAAAAACACAAACAGAAACAACTCGTTAAAATTCGCGCCACATAGGCGGCCAGAGCGCAGTTCAGACTTTCGCGCCCAAAGTTGATATGCTTCCCACGCTGCGTCCCTGACCACATGACCACCGCCTTCTTGATCCTATAGCCCTGGCGACCCCACATGCCGGACGCCCCACCCTATCGGCCGCCACTTTCGGGAGCTGTAGCTCAATTGGATACTTGCCTGTACGAATGACACTATGCATGCGACCCTACATAGGTAAATATGACATAAATATGATGGTAAGAGAACTTACATTTCCATGGACGATTCTTCCAAGCTCATTATTTGTCAGCTGAGGTAAAAGGGCGTGAAGTGCCGTAATGATGCATTTCGGTGACGAAAAACGGATGAAACGTGAGCAGTTACGAAAGATCTGATGCATCAGAAAACATCTATTTGGCTGATTGTCACGAGATGTGCTTTTAATATAGTAACACAAAATCGCGTGTTTAGGTATGGAGACAGCGACAGCGATGCTTCCGGTGCAACCTCAGGAAAATCTTCCGGAAGATAAAACAGTTCCTATTGGAGCACTAACGCAGAAGAAACCAAAAACTCCCGCGGAAGTGAAACGTTTCCGTAAGGGGGCGGAAGGGTTGTCACGATTGAAGGCTAAGTGGTTGCAGCAAACACAAAAAACGTTACAACAAACACAAAATTCAGAAAAGGCACGTGAAACGTCGAAAGATTTACTCGGTGCAAAACCCGAAGATGTTAAAACTCGTCCGTCCGGTGAAAAGAACACCGCAAAGAAAGAAGTAGAGCAAAACGCGGAGGTTATGAAGCGATCCAATGATCGAGTGCTTGCTACAACTCAAAATGAGAGTGGGAAAAACAGGAGAGCAGATAAAAAGTTAGCGAAATTGATGAGAACTCAAACTGTTGAAGTTCCTACGCAACAAACGGTGGAATTGGAAGTCCCAGAACCGGCGAACAAAAAAGAGGACAAGGGAGCAGAAGATTCCAGCCTATATGCAAAGAAAGTGTCAGGCAGCGCGGAAGACGATAACTACACGATAACAGGTGGAACTACAACAACCGGGACAACAACAATGGCAACTACAACAGAAGACAAGTCACTTCCCAGAAGATTCGCGTAGCTTTCCAGAACGCAACAATTAATAGCATATATCAGACCTACGTTTCATGTTCAGAGCTCATATTCTACAGCCTTTCCATGATATTTTCACCGTCCTTTTCATAGGCTGTAAAGTTTAAATAATTATTTATTAAATGCTTTGAAGTTGAAGTGCTCTGTTTCCCATAAGTAACAAAAGAATGGCTACACCATACATTGCGAAGGTTAAATGCCTTCATTATCCAACTTCATACTGTACCGGTTTTTATTCCACGATTTTGTCGTGCTTCACCCTTCACTTTGGTGGAGAGGGCTGCACGTAAGATAATTCGAAACAAAAATATTCACCAATGTGGTTTATAGCAAAACACCTGCGCGAGTCTACTCTTCTATCAATACGACTCCCGATCCGTCTGACCAGCTGTCTGCGCGGAACCGGGTGTGTACCGTCATGACAAAACTCCGCAACGCCGCATTCAGTGTGCGACAGGATACATGCCAGCCGGAAGCCGTATGTAGTTGAAGCACAGGACACGGCAACCACATCACGAGCCGATTTCGTACGCTGCCTATCATTTAAATACCGTGTCGCACACTGCATGCCGCGTTGCAAACTTCTGTCTTAACGATACACACCTTACAAAACAGATAACTTACAGCAGGGAGTAGACAGATGACCGACAGACAGACACAGTGAATAAGTGGTTCTAATGGTGACTAAGGCTTTCTATGAAAAAGTTTTAGGTGGAAAAGGCTAAACGTCCCGCAAATGCGCCATGAAGAGGGAAAACGTTGCGACCCATCATTTCACAACGATCAGTTCCGATCAGTTTTCCGCAATCACGTATACCTACTCATTATGGTGACGTGAAATTATGGAAATATACTATATAAAAAGTAACATCAGTCCTTCCATCCATCGTAAGCAAGTACTGCTCAGAGACAAAAGCGCCGGACGTGGTACCATAAAAGCAGAAGAGGCCGGATTTACTGTTGATGGCAAAACCATCAGAATCAAAGTAACAAACAGTTTTGAAAGTTCGATTATGTGTTCCATCATCACGTGTCGCCTCACTGCCCACTAGAGCATTCTCACTTCCCTCGCAGTGATCCGTGGAAGCAGCAGCAGTAGCAAATGGCGTAAAGGTATCGTGCACGAAAAAAGGAACTTCTCTATCGCCCACATATTTGTTGTACTTGTTAAATAAGGGCTGCATGCAGAGTTTCACGCAAAAAACCGAGAGTCCGACAAAGATATAGCTTTTCAATGTGGTGACCGAGGGGGCGGGGCTTTCGAGTGGGTGCCATCGCTGCGTTTGGGGACGTAGAGTGGGACTATTTACGTGATTTTCTCCCCTCCCTATGCGTCTCCGACCGCGGTGGACGACGAAGCGGGCATTTACTCGTAGGCCCCGCCCCTCGGCCCCACTTTGAAAGGGTGTATTTTTGTCGGATTCTCAATTTTTTGCGTGAACCTTTGCATGCGACTCTTACTAAGCGAGTACAGCATAATTATATGGGATTAGAGAAACTCATTTTTCCATGCACAATCCTTTTAACGGTCGTCAATCGAGCGTGATGACCCTCCCTCCTTGCGCAAAGGAACGGTCTCGTCATCCCGGAGCCTTATTCTCAAGGCTAGAGACAGAATATTCCTGGCTCAAAACTGCCTCTTTGCACGGGTGTGCAACTTTAGTCCCAATAGTGTACTGTAGGTGTACGGTAGTATAATTACAAGATTACTCAGGTCACCTCGCACCTCACCTCGCACCTCCTAGCCTTGCCGGTGGGGTGACCGTTCCCAATGCTCGCAGTGACGGTTGACATCTTCCCCACTGACTGCATTTACGATATGTTATGGATCCACTGGAAATTGTACATGTGTAATTACAACTATAATTATGTCTAGGGAGACTAGGGGCTGGAGATAAATCCGCCAAACCGTGGGGGGTTAATTCTGAAGCAAGACTAGGGGCTGGAGTTAAAGCTACCGAACGCTGGGGGTTAATGCTGGAGGGAGACTAGGGGCTGGGTTGAAGCTGGCGGACGCTGGGGGTTAATACTGGAGGGAGAGTAGCAACAGGATATGAAACGGGAGGCGATGATGTGAAGAGGGGACGTGAAGGGGCTGAGGCCATATACAACGGAGAAGGTGCCACATACATGGCGCGATGGTAGGTGAATAAATGAGAGGCTTCTAAGCTGAAAAAATTGGAAGAGCGGCATGAGGAGTGGTGGAGTACAAACTATGCTGTGGTGGGGCGTAATCCATGTAGACTGCATACGGTTGTGCTGGGTTGATGTGAGTGGAAGAATCCTGAAGGGGTGGGTTGTAGCTGAAGGCCGGAAACATGGTCGTGAGGAGTGAACTCCTGCAAATAGGCCCTCATCGAACCTGTTCAAGTACCTCTTGCATGACCTCCAAAGCGGTAGGTCAACAAAAAAAAGGCTCTGTCAAGTGCAGGTGTGAGAGGTCATGCGCTATGAATTAACTGCCTTGAAGGCGAGTCAGGTGTTCATTAACCATGATGTAGCATTGATTAGGTTGAAGAAAATCCTTTCAGGCACATGTGCATGGCGCGATTATGGTTATTGTATTGAGCTTTGGAGTCTGGTTTGTATCAGTAAAGCTTCACTGCGAACTACGAATGATTTTTTTATTTATTCTCTTTCTCCTTTTCACTTTTACATGTGCATAACATTTTTACTCAAAGGTCAATAGTCGGTGCGAGCAATTAAGTAGGGCCACCTCACAGGCAAGGCTAGGAGGTGCGAAGTGACCTGAGTAATCTTGCAATTATACTACCGTACACCTACAGTACACTATTGGAACTAAAGACCCTCACCCCTTTGCACCGTTTTACAAAAAGACGATTAAGGAACAGAGCTCCGACATGCCTCTCCCTCCTTTGAAGGTATCATCCAAGGAACTTCAAGTTCTTTTGTTACCAACATATTTATGTCATATTTGCTTACTAAGGGCCGCATGCATAGTTTCACGCGCATATAGTACAAGAAGCCGACAAATCCCTGAGCGTGGATTGAGACAGAGCTCCCCAGAGTGGCGGACAAGTGGGTGGGAGCTTCAGAGTGGGCTTGGACGCTAGAGAACTGAGGAGCAGAGACACCACACTCACCTGGTCAAGGACGCAGAGTGAGAAGCAGGGCGTGGGAATTAGAACTGCGCTGTGGCCGCTCACAGCTGTTCTAGTACTGTGTCAAGAAATATGGCGGGATTTCAACCAGGTTGCTCTTCTCTGGCTTTTCAATTTCACCTCTGGAATAAAGGAAATTTCCGGTTCTTTTCTGGTTATGATCATGTACTTAACTAGAAAGGGATTTCAAGGGGAATTAGAATAATAAAACTTTCGTGGACGTTTCTTGAGTCAAAGTCGCTGTGCGCGATTGGCCAAGCGTGAACGCAGCTCTTACAATGACTCCCAAACAATTAGGTCTGTGCAGAATAAATGGCAAAAACGGACTACTTTTTTCAAAACGCCATAACTTCGCTCAGTCACAACTTTATTTTACGAAATAAAAACCATTCGAATCTACGCAACCCTGCCAACGATCTGGTAAAGAAAATATGCTGAAATTTTGGATTGCGAAAATTAATAAAGTCAACGATGGCATTTTCAACCTGCATAGTTTCGGCGAATTTTTTCTGACGCAGGTTTGCATCGAGAACCGGGAAAAAGTGGTAATTCGTCAGGGATAGGTCTGGGGAGTAAGGGGGGGGGGGGGGGGGCTGAGGGAAAGTCTCGATCAGTTTCTGCCGGGTAACTTGCGAACTATGGGGTTTTGCGTTGTTTTGCGCACCCGGCAAAAACTGATGCAGTTTGGCATCGAGACTCTCCCTCACCCTTCTTTTTCCCCAGACCTACCCCTGACGGATTACCACTTTTTCCTGGTTCCCGATGCAAACCTGCGGCAGAAAAACTATGTACGGTAAAAATGCCATTCTTGACTTCATTAATTCTCGCAATCCAGAATTTGATCGTGATAGCATATTTTCTTTACCAGATCGTTGACCAAATTTTGTAGATTCGAATGGTTTAATTTCGACTAATAAAGTTGTGCCTGAGCGAAGTTATGGCCAGTTACGTATCGGCCATTTATTCTGCATAGACCTAATATTTCTTGTGGCCTCTCTTCCTCTGAAGAGTACACAGAGTAGGGATCGTAATGATCGGATACGACTTCTAGTTGAAACTTCAGTGGAGTAACAAATTCCAACTTCTCTCTTCGTAGAACCTCGGCATCGATATTAGTTTGACCTTCTTCTGTTATGCCAACGAGGTTTTTAGGTGGAATATTTATTTAAGGTCTAATGTTTCGACCAGATCGTCTTCCTCAAAGTGGCGGCGTCCCACTCTCGCGGTGGTGGACTGGGCCTTTAAGGAAGACGATCTGGCCGAAACATTAGACCTTAAATAAATATTCCCCTAAAAACCTCGTTGGCATAACAGAAAAAGGTCAAACTTCAGTGGAGTGATTTTTTGCTAAATAATATCTGTTTCATTATATTTTCCTTCTCTGCATGAAAACTGAGAAACCAGTTCCACCAGCAACTGACAGGAACGGGCAAGTCAGATGAATAGCAGCATGGAGTCTATGATACGAGGGCGATAACAGTAAGATTCAGACTATATAAGCAAGTTTTCAAATTAACAATGTCCATTTCGCCTTACACCATTGCTACCTGATGTCCCTTCATAAGATGTCCTCTACTCCATCGTTCGTGATATACAGTTGCTGTTACATTTGGTAAGACGAGTAGTTAATTTTCTCGTTTTCAGGTGGGACACTTGGGATGTGGACGAGAGATTTGTAAGGCAAATCATTGAAGTAAGTAAATGAGCTAGACGAATCACAAACAGCTGAACACCAATTCGTTGTGATTTAGGCAGCGAACCGACGAGCCGGCAAAATCGTAACTGACGAAGACAAGGCACGTCGACTACGTCAGATGAGAAACGCAGAAAAAGTGAAAGAACTTGCAATGACTATATCAAAGAAGAATAACTCGGTAGCCGAACGAGTAAGTATATGTATGCGTGCTCTCAAAGGACAGGAAACTTAAAAGCAGCCCACTCTCCGTTTGAGGAGTTGGAACTACTTTAATCCCTTTTCAGCCTAAAAGGCAAACTGAGGCTACGGTCCATTTCGGAGTGCCTGATAGGGCGTAGCCTACGGACTTGGTTGAATAGCGAGAGTGAGAGTACGTGGCGAGAGTGAGAGTGAGTAGCGGAGTGAGAGAGTTTGATACACTCTCATCCACGTGCGTAGGCCACGCCCTATCAGGCTCTCCGAAACGGACTATACATCTGGATTTGTTTCTCACTTTGATATTGAAAATCTTATCAGCTGCAGCCATCCGTGGTGGCCTTTGTATTCATTGAGAATGTGGAGAATTAGAGCAAAAAATAACGATAAATATAGTATCAGTCAAACAAAAGCAATATTCAGAACAGAGACGGTAGTAATTAAGCCGAAACCGGTAATTATGAGGATACATTTACGTACAAGTAAGCTGTAAAATTCGTAAAACGAGTTAAAACGGCCTAACAAGCCTTATTACTAAATGAGAATGAGTAAAATACAAGCGAGCTAGAAGTTACTACAAAGTTACATAGGCATAGCGATGAGAAGACGAACTGCTAGCTAACTCGTAGTTTGTGGTGACTAAACCACGAGCGACGATATACAGAGTAAATGTAGAGACGCAGACTAGTTCAGTTAACTGCAGCAAAAAGTCCTCAAGAGGGCTTTTGCTGCAGGTAACTGGAACTGGTCTGTATCTCTGCATTCACATTACCTTTCCACGTCTCTAGCTACCTCCAAGTAAGTTGAACTAGTAGTTAAGTAGTAGTCGTAAGGGTTTTTCGGTAGCTAAGGCCGCGGTCATTCTTTGCGGTGCCGGCGGCAAGGCGTGGCTGCGTATCTCTGCGTCTCTGCCTATGCCACCCTGCCGCTTGCCTGCGTCATCTCCGCACCTCCCCCCGTGCCACTCTTCCTCGCTGCCTGTGAAAGAAGCCATGCCCTGCCGGCGGTGAGTATGACCGCGGCCCAATAAAGATTGCCACTGTGTAAAACCCTGTAGGTAGAATGGAAAAGGGAGAGAGGCTGAGCGGTAGAGAAGAAGAAGGAGAGTGTGTATGGAGAGATGGAAGGCAGAAGGGACACGTGGCAGGACGTGGTAACATGATATGGCAACATCCTAGATATGATATGGCAAAACTCCAACGATGTTGCGTAGGAATGATGCCAGGCAACAGGTTCTCGACAAGTCAATCACGTTTTGGAATGTTGACCCATGTCGACCCAAGTTAAGGCCGCGTTCATACTCAACGCTGACGGGGCGTGACTGCGTTCACGGGCAGCGAGACGGAGTGGCACGAGGGAGGTGCGGACAGGTAACGAGGCAGGGTGGCACACGGAGACGCAGAGACATGCAGCCACGGTCACCGCCGGCATCGCAGAGTGTGAACGCGGCCTTAAAGACACCGTAAGGGAGTAATTTTGGCTTACGGTAGAACAGACGTAGTGTGGACGAGTTCAAGTGACCGCCATTGCACAAACTCGCCAATTTGACGCCTTAGCAAGGTGCCAAGAGAAGATGTTTCCGTTATAAAGTTGTTCATTCCTTTTACCTTCTCCTTTGTTCTTTCTTATATTGTTTCTAGATGTACTTACATGAATGTTAATGTAGTTGGGAATGGCCGCTCCACTACGCTGGGAGTCAGGTGTTACAACTAAAGTTGGCCCACGGCCGTCTCCTACAGCGGACAACTCGGAACGCCAGTGCGATGATGCGAATGAGGCGCGAATACACACCGCAGCGATGCACTTTTGAGTTCGGGTTTTTTCACCGATTATTGCTTCTGACCTTCTGCGTTCGTTACGAAATGCTCATTTCTTTGTATGTTTCTCTTGTTTCGGACCACCTTCCGGTTCCTTTAAGACACCTTATCCCAATCTAATGAAGAAGATTTTCATTAACTATATTAGTGCTACTAGTGTAGTGGCGCTGCTGCTGACTATGAAACATGAGGTCAAGGGTTTGGAATCAGTGCTCATCCCAACTTTTGCTTACGACGGAAAAAAGGTGCCAGTTTCGAGATACCTCCCGTTCCAACTGTTATAATCTAAGCGCTACCAGCACCTAACCGTTACTTTTTATTGCCAGTTTCAGGTAGATCACTACCAATCCAGTTCCTCTCATTCATTTATATCAACTCTCTCACGCTAGATTCACGAGTACCGACGGTGTTAGGCGAGCACGCCGCCGACAGGCTTCGCGATTTTTCTTCTTACGATTTTGCGCTTTTGCGATTTTGATTCTGCGATTTTGCGGTGTCGCATTTTCACACGCGATACTACGACCTTGAGATTGCGTAGTGACGTATGTAACTTGGCGTGCGGAGCCGCGACACCACAAAATTACGAAGTCTGACGGCGATCTTCCATTTCGTTTCATTGAACCACACGTTCATTTGCGATATCTTTCCCATTATTTCCAACACTTCGATGCAGGCAATTTTCTGTTCTTCGTTTGGGCTTGATCATACTTCCGCCATTCTCGACGAATCGACGAGGCGCATGCGCCGCGTGCTGATGCGTTGCGTGTACATGTCAAAATCAATACACGTAGCGTCATGTGAAAACAGATCCTATCCTTGCCGATCGGAGCGTCTTATCTTATCAATCAAAGTATTTTATCAATGACAGATTTATCCTTGTCAATTCGTTACGTGTCAATGGAAACACTAGTTGGACAGGGGCGATTAACAAATATGCACTTCTTTTCGTAGAACAAGAGCTGCAAACGCATTATGCGTGACATATACACGATGTGTGCGACGAGGAATTAAGTCAAAAACCGCGCGACAAGATGTCGCAGCGGCTCCATGAGACCAAGCCCCGCTTTTATAAGTTTTGAGTGGTGCCTCATTTCAAGTGCGTCAAAACGAATCGATGATTTAGGCGAAGATTTAGGTTCGCTGTTACATTCGTCACTCACAAGAAGTGGAAGAGGATATCCGTAAGCTTACACAGAACATGAGTGAAGTGGGTACTTCTCTTTCTTCATACTATGTTCAAAACTAATACAAAGAAGCTATACTGCATAGTCATTCGATGTACACAAAAAGAAAACAAAAAAGATCACACCTTGACTGCCGAAGGTGAAGTTGTCACACGTCGATCTGCTTAGAAGCCACAGGTGGAACTGAGATATAGTGACTGTCTGAGTCTCCGTGATCATTAATTATCCTTCTAAATAGATGAGTCAAAGACGGCAGCATACAAAGGTGGTGACTGGGATTTGCGAGCACTTAGCGCTAGACTGGCTCAGATGAACGTAAATTCTCCCGACACAAGTGGAAGCAGAGAGAACGACAATTTTGTTGACGTTTCAAATGAAAGTAGAGATAAAGTGTGGCCCGAAAAAAAAACAAAATCGTTTTTTTTTTTGAAAATCCAAGAGAGCCCCTGTTTCACCTGTACCACAAACCGAAGCCACGCGTTTCTATGGTGCGGCCAGCCATGTGCCGCACCTGTCTCCAGCTCATGAAGATTTGGCCCCTGAGGCCTTCGTAAAAGCTTGCAAAGAGCTTCATACACCGCTTGCTTAAACCCTTTGCTTTCCTTCATAATAAATACCAGTTGGGCTATCGCACAGTACTGCGCGAATTCACTACTTATCTAACTCAATAGAATTATGTAATGGGGGAACGGTCGATGTTGGCTTTTTGCTGAGCATTCTCCACATAATTGGTAGATCCGTATGCCAGTTATCGATGCTTATCGTTCCTGTAAACATGCATCACTATTTCGAATTTCACGTAGTATAGCGGTCGATACCCAGTACTGTTGGTGGCACCGTATGAGAGAATGAATCGCTTGCTTTGTTATCACAAATCTAGATCGTGTCTTGATCATCCATGTAGATCCCAGTATCAAAAGACATGCACCATTATTTGGGAGGATAGGAAATCTAGCGGTCGATACATCGGCAGCAGAGATCAGAACATAAACAAAGTATGTTCACCCAATGGTATTGGGCATCAGACGCATACAGCAGTCTTGTAGAGGTAGTAGGCGGTGTACCGGATTTTATCCTTTTCCCATGTCTTAACGGCTCTTATCAGCCCCTGTAAGCCGTTATCACTTCCCAAAAAATCCGTTATCACTTCCCCCATACCCTGTAATACCTAGGTTAATTCCGCTGTTAGCCAGAAGAGCGAATCGAAATTAGCGATTCAACTTTTTGACGCTCCTTATCGAATCTCATCCACCTTTATCGATTCGGATCACCCACCATTGATGTGCCCATCCCACCACTTGCAACAACTATGAGTGTAGGCGCTCTACGGTCGACCCAAAAGGTGAAACGAATTTGGCGACATTTGCCTTTTGAGGCTCCTTATCAGCTCTTAACAACCATTATCAGTTTGGATCACCCACCACTGATGGGCCCATCCCACCTCTTGAAACATCTATGAGTGTCGGCAATCTATTGGTGTATTATCATTATCAATGTAGATCGCAGTATCAAGAGAAATGCACCATTTTTTCGGAAAAAAATATATTCACCTAATGACACTGAGCATCAGACGCTTTTGCTAGAATGGTCGTATAGTAGCATCAAGCGATGTGAAGGATTTCATCCCATCCGGTTCCTAACGGTTCTGATCAGCCATCTTAAGCCGTTATCACTGACACTGAGGCCCCTGTACACGCAAGAGCGTACCGGCCTTGGTGACATTTTCCTTCTCACGCTCCTAATCGGATCTTATAAACCATTACAGTTAGTGCCGTAAGAGTGTTAAAAATCGCGCGAAAACGCGTTTTCGCGCGATTTTTAACACTCTTACGGCACTAACTGTATCAGTTCAGATCACCCACTATTAATGTCCCCGTCTCACTCTGCTGAATACCCATGTCTTAACAACCGTTTTCAATTTGGATCAGCCACCATCAATGTCCCCGTCCCACTCCGCAAAACACCTGTGAGTTGAACGCTCCGAGACCAATGCGAAAAGCGCTCTTAATCAAATCTTATCAACCGATATCAATCTGGATCACCCACCATTAATGTCCCTGTCCGGCTCCGCAGAACCTTTCTGGAGCGTTCATACCCGTGAGTATGAACGCTCCGGAACCAATGCGAAAAGCGAAACGGATTCGACGACTCTAGCCTTTTTACGCTCCTTATCAAATCTTATCAACCGTTATCAATGCGGGCCACCCACCATTAATGTTCCCGTCCCACCCCGCAGAACACCTGTGAGTATGAAGGCTCCAGAACCAATGCGGAAAGCGAAACGAATTTGACGACTCTAGCCTTTTTACGCTCCTTATCAAATCTTATCAACCGTTATCAAGCTGGATCACCTACCATTAATGTCCCCGTCCCGCTCCGCACAACACCTATGAGTATTAGCGCTCTTGGATCAACGCGAAAGTCGAAACGGAATTGGCGACATTTGCCTTCCGAGATTCCTTATTATCCCTTATCAGCTGCTGTCACTTTCGGTCCACCACCGCTGGGGTTCCCTTGGCACCCCCTATATCATATCTCAAATACAGGATCCCATCTTTGCTACGACGCGAGATATGAAATTCCGGTCAAACACACACACACACACAAACACACACGCACACACACACCAACAGACACACTTAGCCGATTATATAAAGTAGGATAAATATGTTCCCTTTCGAAGCAGACATTCACTGTACCCACTGCCATTGGGGGCGCGCCGGGATGAAGCAATCACTCACCTCCGGTATGCGCCAGGACTGCCCATCTGAACACTGCACTACGCGAATTAGGTAAAGACGCGGGCAAGTTCTTTGCAGAATCCGTTGCAATTAGGCCCCATCCTAAACGGGAACAGCGACGTAAGCAACTAGGTCATCGGCACGATGACCTAGTTGGACAGTTCTGACACACTGGTGTGTTGCAAGTGTCCTGTAATTAGTGCAGAGTCGATCACCCATAAACGGAATTTGCTCGAGACGATTCACTGATGATTCCAAGATCTTGGTGATGTGGCCGGTCTACTTATCTTGAAGATAAAGTTCAAAGAATAAAGAGGTATTTTTGAAGTTGAATGCGTTATCTAAATGGATGTATATGATATAAATAGCTTAGTTGTTACATCTTCTATTGAATACAGTTTCAAACTGGAAGCAGATAAGATTTATAGAAACGGTGGAAGCTATTTACTGTAACAGTCAGTACCATAAACTTTTACTCTCATTAGGACGCGTTCATACTTTGCGCCGTCAGGGCGGGGTGGCGTTCACGGGCATAGAGGCGGAGTAGCACGAGGAGGGGTGTGTGCACTTATATAGAATTATCGCTTTGCGACGTCGCACTCGCCGCGCCGTCAGCACAACTTCCCGTGATCGGTCGGAGTTCGGCTCATAACGCAAGGTTCTGGTACCATGGAGGACCTTTAAGAAATAGCTGTTTATCTTATTTGTCTAAAAACAATAATTTCTCTGCCCTAAATAGACAAAAAAGTGACATAAAAATTGAGAGGAACGAAGCATTACATGAGAACAATCCTAATAAAGAAGTAAATTGAGAGGAACGAAGCATTACATGAGAACAATCCTAATAAAGAAGTAATTAATTCGGGCGTAAATCCCTAGAGAGAGTGTGGCAATGCAATGATGCAATCACACGCGAAGAAATACGCGGCGCTGCTCGCCGCGCGAAAATTGACATAAGTGTACACACCCCACGGGGAGATGCAGAGACGACGCAGGCAACAAGACAAGGGCACACTCGGAGGCCCAGAGACACACAGCTACGCCTAGCCGCTAGTACCGTGATGTAGTATGAGCGTGATGTAGCATGTTAATTTCGTCGTTTCTATATTGAATTGCCCACCACTTAACACTTGTGACTTGACCTTATTCGGAATACCTGCCAGAACACTTGCACGCACGCATATCTCGTCACCTTTGCCCTCCAAAGTATTCAGGCTACTCCTGTCATATTAGGAAAACACGTGGAGCAAAGAAAACGGATCCAGTAGTGTTGGAAAATACCGTTCCATAGAAATACACATCAAACACCGGTAATTAAGCTTTATCGCAAAACAGAGAAACAGTGCTAGCAACAAGTAACACGAAGCAAGTGGTTTTCATAAGTCTACATTCAGCTGCGCACCCCACAAATTGTTTTCCCTCTGTTAAGTATGGATGAATCAAAGCCGAAGTAGATGTTCTTCTTAGGGAAGGGGGCATCGCGTCTGAACGAATGTTGAAAAGCTTTGCATGACTTATGTATCATATTTATTGAACGTTCAACAGGAATATGTTTCTGCCCAACTGACTATCAATAAGGCGTACTCAAATAACGTGCACTGGGTTGGTGCATAATTGAGGCGGCCTTGTCAACAATTTTATTCAGCGAAAACGATGATAAAATTTAGCAAAAAGTGTCTAAATAATTATGAAAGACGTTTTTACCATTGCAATCAGGGACTGCTTTCCGTGTGGTAGTCGTCAAAACGTCAATTTCCACTGCAAACAAATGCAACATTGAAGCAGTATTAACTATGCACCAACCCAATATAATACTGTACCTGCCACTACATATATGCATGTGTACTGACTTAAAGGTGAAAATGCAAGGAAATATTACGATAACACGGCAAACATCCCCTTCGTTATAAACAATGCTTATAAAAATATATCATACCTAAACATACATTACGAACAATACTGATAAAGAACAACATACTATTCCACTGTTACAATGACAGATGAAATTAATAAATAAAGAATAAATTAAATTCCTTGGCTCCTTATCATATATAAAGAGCTTCGAACAGTGTTAACCCATAACGGACGGTGCGCCACATGGTTACTCCCGACATTTAAAACTATTTTTCTTCTAGTTTTCTAGTAACCAATTATACACGCATACACTACAAGTATTGGAGAATAACATATATTTCCAGAACCGGTGCAACGCAAATTCTCAACGAACATTATGCGAATAACTTCAAATGCAATCCTTTCTAGTTGTACAAACAAATGACAACAATTGTTTTTAGTTACAATTAACAATCCATTAGAATTCATCGGCTCCGTTTCCCATCTGAAAAACTTCGCGCTCATCTTACTACTCGAAATGCATAACTTTTTTGCAGTAAAAGGTAGAGAGTAGTACCGCGTATAACAGCATGAGGCGATCCCATTACACAGTGATGACCTTTTTATCAGTAGCAACTGCACAAAAAGTTACAAAAATGACTCAATTGATAAAAATTGATGAAAGATTTGATAAAAAACGGCGCAAAAACGCCGCCGTCCGTTATGGGTTGCGTGACCATGTGGCGCACCGTCCGTTATGGGTTAACTTACACTCCTTTCGACAAGTTCTTCTTCTTGATCATACGTTTGATTTGCAACCATAACTTCTACTGGATATGATTCGCTGTGTATTCAATCCATTGTATAGGTCCACAAAGTTGAGTGCATGGCTCACCGTTTCGCGCAGGAAAACCATCTTGCGTAAATATTGATCTTGATAATTTCGATTTTTGATAGCTGCCTATTTTCGCTGCAGCTCGCGATGCGAATATGTTTACAAGTTTGCTGAGTTATGGGCAAAAGTTTTGGTCTCGAACGGGACTCGAACCCGCATCCATGCTTTACGGGCATGTGTGCTAATCCATGCTTTACGGGCATGTGTGGACACTAATGCAACTCTTTCCACCTTAACTCAGCTTCTGAATAGTATGTTTACCATAAGCTATGGTAAACATGCCCGGAAAGCATGGCGTGCTGGTTCGAGTCCCGTCCAAGACCGAACCCTTTGTCACTAACACAACATGCTTTTACCAACGATCTTGCATAAGTTCCAGTAGTCAAAACGATGAAAAGCTGTCAATTTTTGAATTGGTCTGTTCCGCTTATGCCGCGTTCATACTTTGCGTGACCGACGCGCCACCGGCGGCGACGACGTCAATCTAACAACGCGCTCCGTTTGTAAAACGCTCGACCCAGCCACAACACAGGCTTAGTTTGGCACCATGCCAAGATCGAATTCGTGACTCCCGCCACGATCATATACTGCAGTGTGGCTGGTTAGAGCGTTTTACAGATGGAGCGCGTTATCAAACTGATGCCGTCGCCACCGATGCCGGCGTCGGTTACGCAAAGTATTAACGCGGTCTCACAGTTTCTATCAACATGCTCTTAGTTTCATCTTTGATGCCACTTCCGAGCCAAGGATTAAAAACCATCTTTCAACTACCTCCATTTCACGATTAAAGTTCAACAGAATTCAGGAATCAATTTCGTCCACACCCCCTAATCACGATATGTTATGTCCCTCTTGTAAAGCAGCAATATTTTTGTAGTAAAGACTGACTGTTTAGGAAATGGACCCAGTGAGACGATCAGCTTTACAGGTGAAGGCTCAAAGGTTAAAAGAAGAATTTGACAAAAAGCTTGCCAAACATCGGGAAGTACTTCATAGTGATCTAGTGAGTACTGAGTCGGTGAAACTGACTGCTTCTCAATCTATCCAACAGCTATTATGTAAATAATCGTAGTCACTGGCGCAACCGATTTCGACGCCGATAGTGGAACCCTGAAACTTAGCTAAAGCCTGCTAGTGTTGAAAAGCAAAGGGCGCACCGCTTGCACGCGTTCAAGTGGGAGTGTGCAAGACGGCACTTACGATTCTGCGATATTCCGATCCTGCGGATCGTGCGATACGCAAGGCATATCCTCAGCCTAGCCTGGCTCATGCCATTCCTTCAAGCATTTCGAAGACTTTTTTCGAGAGCTTTTTTCTGGAGGAGTGCATCAAAATCCAACACAATGCTGAGAGTTCACAAATCCTCCCTAGATCTTCAGATTTACGGTCCATTTCCCAACGCCTGACAGGGCGTGGCCTAAGGACTTGGGTAAGTGGCGAGAGTGAGAGTGTGTGGCGGGGTGAGAGAGTTCGTTACACGTCCACCCAAGTCCGTAGGCCTCGCCCTGCCAGGCGCTGGGAAATGGACTGTAAAAGCAGCCGTAACCAGCAAGTTTGCATCCCGTTAGCAAATGCAAAAATGCACAGATTGTCAAGGTTTTTTTCGGTTGATAATGTTAAGGCGGTATAAGGCAATTAAAGACACCAGAAGGGGGTAATTTCGGCTTAAGGTAGAACAGACGCAGTGTGGACAAGTTCAAGTGGCCGCCATTGCCCAAACTCGCCAATCTGACGCCTTGGTGCCAAAAGAAGATATTTCTATTATAAATTTCATTATAAATTTGTTTTTCCTTTACTTTTTACTTTGTTCTTTCTTATATTGTTTCTAGATGTACTTACATGAATGCTAATGTAGTTGGGAATGGCCACTCCACTGCGCTAGGAGTCAGTTGCTACAACTAACGTTGGCCCACGGCCCGTCTCCTACAGCGGACAGCGGAATGGATGCACTGATGCGAATGGGATGCGAATACACACCGCAGCGTCGCGCTTTCGAGTCCGGGTTTTTTCGCCTATTATCGCTTCTAACCTTGAGTGTTTGCTCATTCTTTGCATCTTCCTCTTGTTTCGGACCCCCTTCCGGTTCCTTTAATGGTAAAGGTCGAAAACTACACGACTTTCTGAAGGACCCAATTCATGACTTCAAATATTGCAGCCCTTTCCAATTGAAAAACTGTTGTACATAACGTTCCAAAACTTGACTAGTTTTGCATGGAACGCTCTTCCAAGATATCCCTGGTATGCTCGGACTCTGACAAAAAAGGAACTACCCCTTTCTGATGGATGAAGAGCTCACCAACGATAACTTTCCCCTACCGAAGAGCACTCTGTCCAGCGCCCACTGCCTTTGAGCAATGTGAACCATAACAGAAAAATTTCCTCTCTGTTTTATAATATAATGATATTAACCACTGCAACAACGGTTTAAGGATGCAAAAAAGGTATTATTTCAGTGCACCTATTTTCCTTTATCTGAAATTGCGAGACTTGAGGACAGCATAGAGCAGCTACGAAAAGGTGAATAAATCCCGACACGGGACAGAACCGTATATTAACGAAGTATCGATCATGTATTTTTCTTTTTATGATTCGTATCATGATTGGAATAAAGAGTTTCGATGGTTAAATACGTGGTATAGAAACAGCAGTGTCCAGAATTGCGTCTCCCACCCCTCGAAGCAAACCGACCCCATACAGTCCTCCTATCCATCACTAGTACTGCGGGCATGCTTAAACGGCTTTCGTAAAATAGGTAAACTATGACTTTAGTAGCACTATCCAGGGAAGGTACGATCATCGTTAGACGATTTTTGGAGATCCTAGGCCACGTCGGTCCAAAAATCAAAGAACGAAAAGGATGAACGTGAGGGTTCCTCGAGAAAAAAAAACGACCCGCCACTGAGGATTCCTGGAGCCATGCCTAAGCCTGTGGGTAGGATATCGTAGGGCAACCGTCTACTCCGCGATTTTGTGTTTCGCGATTTAGCGATTGTGCGAAGTGCGGCGTCGCTCCTTCGCATGCAGTACTACGACTTTAACTGTGCAATGCCGCAACACCGCAAAATTGCAAAAACGTAAATCGCGAGACTACGGCGACGACGATGAGAGAAGTGGAACTAGAGAGTTCGAACACCATTCTTCCATACAAAAGAGTAATCACACACCAAATCCGAGACGCATACCCAGCTCATTAGTACTGCCACAACTTACTACCATTAACCCACACAGAGTGAGGTGTTGAACTAGGGAAAGAGGTAGGATTAGGGCTTCCCTCTCACATCAGAATCACTTTTCAATATATAACACTAACAACAAAGAAAGTGAGTAAGGAAATGAGTAAAAAAGCAAAATGTAAGAGCTGCCTCATCAGCTGCATTAGAATCACAACTCAAATGCAACCTATGGAATTAACGAGCGTCAAAGAGAATATTTTCACGAAATGACCAACAGTATCAAATGCCCCTCGTGGAAATGCTCGCGCAAAGTGGGCGTTGTGATTACGCGTAAGCGCGATACCAATTGATGAATACATGTAGAAGTAAAGTGGGAATGAAAATATTTCGTGTTCCAAAAACTGGTCTCTTTACTATAAAATTCGATAACACCATTGGAATACTGAGTGAATGCCGATACATGACAAGAGGGCCAGCCGAAAATCACTGTATATTCCGATCAGCAGCTAACAAAGTAAAGAAAAGAAAATATCAACAACGGATTAACTAACTATGAGAAGCTTATACCCGTGAGGCGAAAACAGTTAAGCAGAGAAAAATAATGATACTAGTCAAAACACTGAATTCTTACATTACCGTACCCAGCCAAAAAGCTTGACGATTCCTCGCTTATAAGCCACATCAGAAATATAAGTTGAAAAGCAGGTGGTATTAGCTTAAAGGCACATTCCAGGATTACCAGGATATCACATCTCCTGCCGTGGATGGATAGTTCGACCCAAGCCACGTAGGCTGTACCTTTATCGAGGCGTCGGTGTCAGTTCCTGGAGCGTGCAGAGCCAAAGAATCTAGCGCACAGCTCGGCCTCGCCCACCCCAGCCGGAGGTCTGCCTTTACTCTTCGACTCTTATCTTTGACATAGGTAGACCAGCTACTAGCCAGGATCTTGAAATTGGCAGTAAAGCAATCGCCTCCTGAAGTAAACCCACTACTGAATGACCTGACCCCACACTAGGCACCGGAACACTTGCAGCACACCACCGGCAGGGGTGGGCGGGGCCGAGCTGTTGCGCTAGATTCTTTGGCTCTCACGCTCCAGGAACTGACATCCACGGGTAAAGGTACAGCCTACGTGGCTTGGGTCGAACTATCCATCCACGGCAGGAGATGTGATATCCAATAATCCTAGAATGTGTCTTTGACTGCTTCCTCTACCTCCTAGAAATTGGCGAGGTTTACTGTGACGACCAGCAAAATAAGAGATCGCTTACTCCTCATTTTGGCTGCCGGAGGGTTGAAGAGATTATCGAAGTAGACCAGGATAGTCAAAAGACTTTTATTATGCAGTCTGCGTATCAAACCAGTATCCAATAGCCATAGGCAACGTAATACCTCGCAGTATATCGCCAAGAGTCTTCGGGTGGACATTCAATGAACATCGTCTGAAAACAGTACATCCCCCATAATTAGTACAGATAACAGCGAGAGCAGTCGATAAACTGCTATATTAATGAGTGACTGATGATGATAGGTGAAGTAGAAATACAGTAAAATAGAGCTAATTGGCGCCGTAATGACGCTGATTTTCTCAGCAAAACGAAGTACATTTTAGAAAGAGAGCCCTTATTCATTCTGCAGTACCATATGCCAACACTCGAGGACCATTTCGAATGTGGCAGTTGAATTTGTTCGAACCATTAAATATAAGTTGTAATCGAGAACACGTACATCTCAGCTATTCAAACTGTTCCGCTCTATTCTTACCACATCAACATGCTTCAGCACATTGCCTATCATTAATTACAACAGTTGGGCTAGCGCATCTACTGCGTGCTTAACATCATAGGCGTCAATGAGTCGATAGGGATTGCATTTTCCTATGAATTTATTGAGTGACTGTTGCCACATAACGCTCCGCCCGTTTTGGGCGCGTCCTCGCTGGCTTCACTGATGTTCAAGATGGCTTGGACTAGGCCATTTCCACCTATTTTTTCCTGGTCTTGAGGCTGCGCTGGGACCGAGTTAAGAATGTGTTGTACGAACCGCTCATTCAGGGTGCGCTTCGCCAACTGCACCCAGGTCCCTTTCATGACTTTCAGAAGTTCGTGGCTGACCGTAACCCATCGTTTCTCCACGTTTGGACCATTTTCTAACGAAACAAACAAATTTCGGTCCAACAGAAAGTTCCAGAGCATGCTCCGTCCACTGTGGGCAGAGCTTGACCTGATCCATGTGTGCTTTACTTCCTGTCCCATACACTACGCATCTAAATTTGTCCCTGTTCCCATCTCCACAGGTTGTTTCCATGTTATGCCTAATTTCGTGACACTCAGAGGGACGGACGGAGGTACGGACGGAGGTACGGACGGAGGTACGGACGGACCGATAGACAGACGAAGCGTTCTAAATATACACAGTAGGGATAGCTTTCCAATCCGTCCTACTTTATAACGTCGAATTTTATTCGCAACCCTTCGCCCTGCATTTACCTTACCTAAATACCACATTATTCGCTTTCGAATCAGCAACCAAAAGACCATAATCAACGAGTCGATCCAATTCCCTATACACAGCCAAATCGGATGGTACACGTACACGACTGTCGACAGTGTTTCCAATACGTCGAAAATCTGTAAAACATAATAGATTGCACCATTTCAATACACATATCAGAAGACATTTTGAAGTATGACAATGACAGTATCGACACATATTAGGTCATTCCGTACGTAATGTCGCTGTTTTCCAAACAAAAATGTTCCCACAAAATCACAGTCTTACTCACATATCATTCGGAAGAGTTTTTCTGCTCTACAAAATGACATGCTTAGTTTCTCTGTCTGTTATATGGGGCCGACCTGGCTGGCGAAGGGGTAGGTTTAGCCGACAAAAATGGAGAACCGGCAATTGACTAAAACACTGTAATTCTCCTCAGAAAAATCAATCAGACGTGTGTCTCGTACTTAGCCCCGACCTCTTCTGCCATTTCCATCAATTGGCTGATCGAGAAGTCGCATCAGTTTTTTTCTAAATAAGGTTTTTCCGCAACAACTCGGTGATTTTTGACAATTTCGTCGATCTGAAGCAAGAAAATTTCAGCTGGGCTGCTAAAAGAGTGGTGAAATGTTAAGAGTAGGAACGAGCAAGTATCACTGACCGGATTCCTTAACTTTCTCATGGAAAAATAAATTGTGAAAGAATCTCATTTGGACTCCTATTACATTATATTTAGATTCAATCTGAACAGCAGACAAAGCAAAATCGAAAGATGTTTTCGATAGAGCGAAAAAAATTTCCGAATGCTTCTTCAAACTACGCTGAACAAGTAGTTTGAAAGAAGATCCCATATTGAATGAACATGAGTGCTTTCAAAAAAAAAAAAAAAGATTTTAGTAAAGTAGAACGTCCTTCTCGATCAACCTTGGTAGAACAGGCACAAGATGTCATGGCTAACGATGAGTGCGGGACACATGATTGGCCGATTTTTTAAAGGTGAAATATAGTGTTTTATTCAATTGCCGGTTTGGTCCGCTTTTGCCGGCTATACCTACCCCTTCTTCAGCCTGAAAATCGGCCCCACTCTAACACACTCAATAGCTGAACATCCCCTTTTCTAGAGCAGAGAAACGTCTCTTGAATGGCAAGTGACTTGTTGCACCAACTTGTAACATTGTAAGAAAAGTTTTCGTTTGGAAAAAACGACACCACTCAAGAAATGACCCAAAAAAAGGATAAGCGTGATTTGGAACAAATACATCAAGCCAAAGTAATCTGTACATTTCGAACCGGCAACCATTGTGAAAAGTCCACGACTGGAAAACCAACGATTTTTTTCTGCTTGATATACTTCCGTTCACACGCGAAACTTCCGCGTTTTTGCGATTTAGTGCATGTCTCTATGATTTGATTTTTGGAAAACATAAAACCACCTGGTCCTGCCACGGATCTCTCAATCTAGAATTTTTTATAGTTACTGAACAATTAAACCTCAATACCTTGCGCAATTTTCCGATATCCCAAAGCTGCAGACACGGGGCATGATCGTAGTCGCCGGTAAACGCATAGAAGAACACACAGAGACCACACAGGGAGAGCTAAATGTTGTAGTATATACCGTAAACGAGGTTCGTCAAAGTCGGCCGCACCACAGTTGTGCGCTCTACCGCTACATTTTGCGTAGTCGAGCCATTTGTGTGGCATCGTATACTAACGCTTAATCACAATTACTATAAAAACCCAGACTTTTCATGTCAGTCAATAATTAACATTGCAGAAGCACTTACATCGGACAATAGTTTCCAGCGAGTGTTTTCGAGGTATGATCATTTCCACGGCCTCCGTCAACAGCTCACTGAGTGGCTTAGCAGATTCGTTCGCCAAATAAAGGCACAAGAATGCACTGGTCACTTTTTTCAGCACAGTATATGAATTATCGGCCTTAACACACATTAGAAAACCATACAACATTGTAGACCAAAAAAGTGTCACAATAGCGAGCATAGACCGAAGCGCTACTATATAAATATTTCAAAAACATTTCACTAAAAAAAGTACCGAGTACAAATAATTCAATTCAGCCAACACCACTGCATCTGCCATGAAATTCTTGATAATTGCCGTCCATTCTGAAAAGAAAATCGTTTAGACAAATATGGTGATCAAGACTCCTTTTTAGGCACTAGAATATCACAGTTTCAATCTCACCTTTGGATGTCTCGGCACCTTCTACAGCAAGGAATCTCCCAAACACGTTCACATAATCATCCAAAGTGCTCGCCGGTTGAAACACTATACGAGTCATGGGTAACCGAGATCGCACTCTCTTCTCTAAGGACGTGATGAAATTCTTGAAAATGTTAATATGTGCAAGAAGATTTTGGTGAGTATCGCAAATTACTGCCCTTTGCATCAAATGATTAAGAGGATCCCATATGACTTATTGCTACCATTACTATGAATATTGGGTAGTCGAAAAATTTTTTTCGTTTTTCGAAGCAATTCATTTTTACACTTTATTACAAAACACAGAGCATACTATGAAACAGGGTAATCACCATCTTGTTCTACCACTATTCGCCACCTTTCGGGCAAAGTTGCTATGCCATCCGCGTAGAACGGATCTGGCTATGACTTGAAGAAGTTGCACAACACCGTCGTTCCATGTCATCTTCATTATCGAAGGTTTTTCTTTGACTGGCGTTAGGTTGGGAAAGGAAAAGACCATGATCCGATAGAGCAAGATCAGGGCTATAAGGTGGATGGGGCAGCACTTTTCATCCAAGCTAGAGAATTTTTTGGCGAGTCACTTCTGCTATATGTGGCCGAGCACTATTGTGTAGGAAAAGAATCGTGTCAGACGTTTCTCTGTGATTTTCGTTCGGACGTTTCTCTGTGATTTTCGCGACCAGACTATACGGCTGCTGACAGTATAGGTCTGCTGTTAGTATGTGTTGCAAGCCAGCACCCGCAATCGTTCGCTGTCGACCTCCGATGGGGGTCCGGACCGGTCAGAATCTTTGACGTTGTAGTTGCCTTCTCGAGAGCGTTTGAACCAAGTTGTGTCACAAGTTCAGACATTGAACCCTCTCCGAATGCAACGTTTATACGACGACTGAATTCGGTTGCTGGAGGCCATATTCGGAATCGTATAGTAGAATGCCCCGAAAATACTCCTCTGATATATATTTTGCCGAAAAAGGTTATCCGGGAGATGGAAGACAATAATACTTATAGATGCGCGTGAACTTGTACTACATGTGTATGAACAGAAGAAAATGCTGGAAAGCAGTTTGAAGGGAAAAGCACGTATTTAAAATACGAAAAAACCTTTCGACGACCTAATATTTACCTTGGGAGATTCAAATACCCATACCTGATTCTGCACCATCAAAAACACCAGCCATTGATGGTCGCTACCTTTTCTAGTGGTATCCAGAAGTAAATAGAGCAGAGACTGCCGCTGGCGTGTTGCCAACTCGTCCGCGTCTTCGATTATCAGTACACAACTCTAGAAAATCACTTAGAATTCATCCTCTTTTGTGGGATGAAAATGGTTACAGATTGCAGAATCAGTGTCATAGGACCTCTGATTTGGTAACACTGAAAAGAAGCAATGGAATTGGGCGACAGCGAAGGGAGTTGTATCACAATTCAGAAAAGGTAGCTGGGGGAGGGGCAGCGCTATAAAGAAATTTGCTTTACTTTCTCACAAACTCGAATTCCTAAGCATCCGTTGATCTCAGCAACTTTACATAGTAGTGTTGAACGTATTCTTTTTATAGTATTGAACGTATTCTTTTTATCAGTTTGCAAATTTTATTTCACGCTGTTGTTACATTAGCATTAATGAACATCGTAACCCAGACCAACCTTTACATCTTTGTCATCGGTTAGCATTTGTAGGGTGTTCTTCTCAGATCCAAGCTGAGCTGAAACAATCCATCAAAAGCCAAAAACAATATCAAGGATTCATTGACTTTTTCCGAGATACTACTCACCTACACTTACAATTATCAGTTTCGCAGTGAGATCAAACTCTTCTACAGCATTTTTCACTACAGTTGTACGTCCACTCTCTCCTCTACCAACTACCACGCAAGCATTTCCTTCACCACTTGCTGCAAACCTGCTTACAACATTTTCTAAAGCCCTGAAAGTGTGAAAGTGGAGCTATGGCTGCCAGATTCAATAAGCGAAAAAAGAACCAGTAAGTACTTGAGGTGCTGTCGCAATGAGGAGGGGGGGGGGGGGGGTGGGGTATCCTACTATGGACACTATCTTAACCTAAGCCCAGTAGGGGAAAGGAACCCTTTCTTTCCTCCAAGAAGGCTCAGGCAAAAATATACGCCTGAGTGTGCAGATTGATGCCTCAAAGATTCCCCAACATGCTTAATGGTACAACTTTTATGAGGTGCCCCTCATTGCGACAGCACCGTACGAACTTCAAAGATTAGAAGAAAACTGACTTCTTTTCTTCGTCGACGTCGGCTATAAAACATTTCATGTTAGCGAGAGCCTCACGTGCAGATCCAAGTAGATCAGCTACCATCGCCTTTCTCATGACTCTGCCACGCTATAAATGTGGAAACTCGCAAAAAATTTGAATATTTTCAGTTCGCGCGCGCAAATCCAAATATACGCAATGCGGACTTCGAATCCATTACGGCACCTATACAAGACAAGTATTTGGTTCTAAACTTGTGCTTCAAAATTTCATTCATTTGGGAAGGGGGGGGGGACAGGCGCTTGGGATCATTGCGTTCGAATCCACATCCTGGCGCAATCAAAAGTTCGAATAAAGGATTGTGAGCCAGGGCAAGTGGGTTCCACCTACCTCTTCCTTTTGCCTCATCGTTTATCTCCCATTGCCTGATTTGACATTTTTAACACCATTCTTTCATTACCGTTTGCCCACTCAATGCAAACCATCCTGTAAGTCTGGAGGCCTTGTGTTCATATTCAAGGAGATCGGAAAGGGTAAGTTTGGCAGAGTGTGGGATATAAAAGTAGGGGTATAAAAAAATATAAAAGTATTAATGTAACAGTAGAGAAAGAAGGAAATAAAACGGCGAAAAATCGAGAATAGGGAACCAGAAACCCCTTCTCTCACCCCTCTGCGTCACTAGCCGGGGTAGACTGCAGATGGGCAGTGAGGCCAAATCAATCGACTGCGAACGTCGTCCCGTTCTCGCAACTCGCCCGGCGGCAGTACTGCAGGATGACATGCCGTGCTATGAGATCGTGATAAGCTCCCAAGCCGCGCTTTCCTCAGTGCGAGCTTCGCCACACATCACCTCTTCTAACGTAGGTATGTTTTCACAGAACATGTATTCCCAGTTCTTCTTACCCCTCACGATGCCTTTCAGCAATGCGGCTCCCTTAAGCCAGATTTGTTTCCATGTTAGGCCTTTGATATATTCACTCACAGAGTGCGGCTTTCGCACTTCTTGAACGATAGGAACCCTATAGAGATCGGTCGATCTCTCCGTAGAATCCATCACTACCTGCACACTCGATACTCCTCCGTTGAAGACAGTCATTTTTTTCGTGAAACTTTGCATGCGTCCCTTATTAGGCAAATACAACATAAACATATGGTTAACGAAGAAACTCACTCTTCCGTATAAGATTCCTTTAACGATTGAAGTTACTCTTGTTTCTCAACCCTATCATACCGTAGCTGTTCTAACATGCGACAATGGGCAAAAAGGAAAAGGATACACTCATGTTTCAGGCCATCACAAAATTTCACAGAACCGTTTCGCGTGAGTAGGTGGGATCTCTAGAGACAAAGATGGTCTACCCTATCAAGTCGTAATGGACTAGGAGTGGCTTCATAGATAGTAAATACAATTCCTATCCAAATAATAAAAAAAGGCATCCCTTTGAGTTGTAGCAACTCGCTAAAAGTGTGTCATCCGATCAAGACTACCAGATCCTTTCCAAACTGTTTTACAACCCCATCAAGCTGCTTGGAGAACCAGACACTAATTTACAAGTTTTTTGTCTGTACACTGAACAGCCATAATAGGGCAAAAGCCTTGACAGTAATAAATCTTGCAGAAACACCAATATTTATTTGATAATAAACTGCATAAAATTCCCGATCGTTAAAGTACGAATGAAGAGTATAGAGCGGAATCGATTGAACAGACATATATGAAATCCCCTATAGTAGTGATGAGAAAATATAAAAGACAAACCTGTAAAAAACAAAATGAAAGCGAGCTATCCTATATCAAAATATATTCTTGAATTCTAAATAATACACCACATCATATAATGATAAGAAATCTAAACAACAGCTGATTAAATATGAAAAATTATACAGTAACAAATTAATATATCATCGAGTAACATGACTAATTAGGTAGGATAGATATATAACGGATTATAAACATCCAACGAATACATGCATGTGATAAGGGTGCGAAATTAGAAATACTACTTACAACGAAAAAAGAACTCTGTAAATCAAAATAATAGGACAACGAAAAGGGGTCTGACAAGCACCGAGCATGATGATAACCAACACTGTAAACATCGCACAGCACGGAATGTATAGGCGTAGACGTAAAACAGAGAAATTCGTAGCTGTACATACCCAGCTGATGTGAACACTATGGCGATTTCTCCATCTTTCACGAGAAGGTTGCAAAAAAAAAACACTGCATAGTAGACTTATTGCGACAGATCAACCAAAGCTTCACATCGGCTAGGGAAACAAGTTTACGTCAGCTATTCTTAACCCTTAACCAAAATGTGCTCTATTGCAGTGAATATGTTTCGAGTAACTGACATAAATTACACCGTCAAAGCACATCTTAACACTAGAATCAATGGCTAGACGACTAACTTGAAAGTTCGACAATAACAAATAGAGGGAAATAATCTTAAAAATGGGACAACTGGTACAGCTACACAACGGTACGGTGAGGAACCATGTAACAATTGGGAACGGAAACACAAAAAATGGATGCAAAAAAATCTCGTGTAATATCTCACGCCGACGCTCCCTCTCTTGAATAAAAGAGAGAAACAAAATGGAGCCGCGCGATTGAAAGGAAACAGACCATGATGGGAGAAAGAGAGAAATTGTCTGAGAAAGTAAGTTTGCAACTAACGCGCTCGGCGCCCTATGATTAAATTGTCGTAGTTTGCAAGATGTGTATAGTAATACCAAGCAAGCTGTAAGTCCTCACTCGTCAACTGGCCTTTTCTTCCAGGTGGGAAAACAATACTACGAAAATGTCATAAACGCTAAAAAACTATTTAGATGAGACACCGTATAAGTGAAGGACAACGTCAGAATTATAATATTACTACTAAGAATAACCATCTAAGCAAACTGCTTATGTGAGCAAACAGTGAAAAGGAGCCAAACACAACACCGGAAAACCAATATAACTAACATGGTACCATGAATGCAAACGATTTGCGCCCAACCAAATGAATTTTAAGGATCTGCATATGCCCACCTACAGCCTATGGAACTCTTTGATATTCCCACAATTTCCGCATACGTCTCAATGTGCGAGCAATGCGAGTGCATAGCCAAAACGAACGATTTCAAAGCACTCATCCCGATCCAGGGATTTGAGAAGAAAATGGGAAAACTCAGGTCCAAAATGGTTCAGGGAAAACGGCTCAATAGATTTAGATGAGCACAACACTCCTATAACGGATAATTTTGATATTTCAAGAGCTCATGGGTTGAAAGTCTATGGAAAAAGAGATTACCTGGAGAGATATGACCACAAAACACACTAACATGATAAAAAAATTACATACTCATGCATACACATACACCTCTACTGACCCGCATTTACAACTCGGGATAATTCGCCCCACAAAAAGAGATCGATACGCTACCGAAGAGGGCCTAAGCGATGATGCTAGAACTACAAGAAAATGAAGCAAGGGCTTTGTCGAGCATACGACTTTGAAGAAAAACGAGCCAGCGGTAATTGTAACCGCAAGCGTCAAGGAAGAGAGCGTGAATAGAGAAAGGTACACGAACAGCGTTTTGTGAAGATACAGAAACTTTTAAAAAAAGTAGCTATTCGATCGGATGGAAATAAAATTCCCAATTTCCAAGCCCTCTGGCGTTTCAGGCATATCAATTCCAACTGTAGGTTGAACTCTAACGAATGTAGAGCGGTTTGAACACAAAAAGTGTATGGTTATGTTTACACAATGTAACAACATGTCCACTTCCAGCAACACGTAGACCAACGCAACGCGATAGCTGCAAATGATATTTCATCTTATGAATGCGTCTCTAAAAATACCCGAAACTAACACTTTTCGATCATATATTCTGATGAGACCCAAGAAAAGTTATTGTCCAATGTGGAAAACTGCTTACCCTGAACTCATTATGAGTGAAAGATTGCTGAAGCGTGCCGTCTGCAGTGAAAACCACGACGTGAAGATGGTTCCCATGAGTATCGGCGACAAGAACGTCTCCATTCTTTGATACGTCAATTCCAATCGGATATGGTGTCTGTGATGGTTCACCCAATTTACGTATGAACTGCCCTAAACACAACGAGGATATGATTTTATGTTTATCTGTGGTTCACATGAGATTCTGATTCTCCTTACCATCGGTGTTGAAAACTTGCACGCAATGATGTTTAAAATCAGTAATGTAGACGTTTTTCTCATAGATGGCTACATCACTTGCTTCACCAAGATGAGACGACGCATCAAACCAAAACACAACTCTGGGTACGTCTACGTCTGAAAGCAAATCGTTCAGCGCTTTACATATTTGAGTGAACATCACGTCTGGACTCACCAATGCAATAAACAACTCCACTGGTGTCCACTAACAGAAGGTGTCCAGACGACGTACAAGAGGCAGCTGATACCTCAATTCCACCTCGTGGAACCAAAGGGACTGGAAATACATAATTTAAACCTCAATAAAAATAAGACTAGAATAAGTAACACAAAAGCATGAACTTGTGAGCTCTATTTTAAACTCACCCATATTGATGCGCTTGATGAATTCACCACGTTGGTCGAATAGCTGGGCACGTGTCTTGCCATCCACACCTTTGTCAAGAACAGCGTACCTTGTAACGTCACCTTTCAAAGCAATCACCTTGCGCGGAAAACATAGCTGTCCGTCATCCTAGAACAAGGAGTACCAAGTACATATGTTCTACACCCAAGAAAGAAACAGTTGGGCGTACACACTCTGACCGAGTTAGATCACAGCGACATATACATGATTAGTAATTTGAACTTACCGTTCCTGGTCTCCCGATCTTCCATGGGTGAGGCGGGCCACAAACCACAATACGATGATTGTTCGTATCAGCAATAAGGATGTCGTCGCTCTCCGATAAGCAAAAACCGGATGGACAATGCAATTCACGCATGGAGCTACCTTGCTGACTTGTGCCAAACACGCTGTAATCATAATATAGAAAGAAAGCAGCAGAACATATACCGAGAAAGAAAAAAAAAGAAAGAAACGTGCTTGAGTGTGAGCCAAAGCAAATGTGTTGAAGGCCAACCTATGAATCTTCAACTCTGGCACGCGAGCCGAGTTCAATAGCTCTTGAGGTGAACTCCTTTGTGCTCCACTGCCTAGTAGAGCGCTCCCATCTCCTGGACCACTAGTAAGTGACAGACCCCCTAACGCCAAAAGCGGATCCACTCCTGGTCCCAGTGAACGTAGCCGTGCCTGCTGCAATTACCATAAACGAGGTACGCAACGTAGCAAGTAAAAGAGAGATTGAAAGAGCGCTTACCATCAGTAGATTGGGATTCCCAAGCCCATTATTCTGCAAAAGAAGTGCTGCTTGGAGCTAAAAAACAGACACGAATTTGAAGGACTACTAAGCACTTGGAAGGACAGAAGCGGAGCTAATTCTCACCTGTGCTGCCTGAGCTTGGGCCAATTTCAGTTGACTCGCTCCGACAACTGATGACGGATGTGACATGGGTGGGAACAAACGAAGGTCAGCCGCTTGAGCTGGATTGGACGATGGTGGCCACTGATAATTGTTATAGATCATCGATGCGGTGTTTGATGCTCCAGTTAATAAAGGCTGAAATCAAAAATGCTACCTCACGGCGTTACTCAGACAAGTGAACACCAAAAACGGTAAAATCGAGCGAGAAACTAGCCAAATTATCATGCCCTTTCACACAACGTGAACGTATTCCAACTCAATTATGTGATGTTAACGATGAAACAAAAAGACACAGCGCTAACAAAAAGTCACCTCAAAAACTTCGCATTGCGCCACTTTAGTGCAAGATCTTCAAAAGGCTTAGAATGATCAGATAGACCCAATGATAATTGGAAGTATGTTTATTATTTAATATGGCCAAATGTAACAATTGTAATGAAATACCAGAGGAATTAAAAGTAAAAAATTGCAGTGCTCGGCCATAGTGGTGCAGAGGTGCACTACTATGTGCACAAGGTTCACCACATGCACAAGGTTCACCAAACGAGCCCATGGATGTTCGCTCATGCACTTATACGAGCACATCATGGCAGATCTATCTTCCTCCCCGATTTTGAGCGCCCCTTACATGCACACAACTGCGTCCAACAGCTGAAGAAACAAAAGTCCGCAGAACATCTTGCATCCGCTCATAGCTCATAGCATTTACTTACAGCTACTTTCCTACTTAAAACGGATCGAGGTTCGACTTACATTTCCTCCCGATGCAGTGACTGAAGGAACCGCGTTCGAAGGCTGTCCGATGACACCTGGCCCGCCAACAGTGAAACTTGGCGGAGCAACGTCTTTCAATGGTATGGGAGGAGAAGGCGAGGGTAGATCGGGTGGGTGACTACTGGGCGGCCAGCCAAACGCATCGCCGCCTGGACCACTAACTCGGGATGGTCCAATGCTGTTACTCCACGCAGATGAAATGCTTAAATGAATAATTTTGCACCAAAGTCCGAAAGTAAGACTAGATCACGTACTTTGACTTCTTTCTCTCGATGCCAATCGCTCCCAAGTCACCGGTTGACCCATGACCATTGCTCAACGTACGATTCCAATCGGTTGCACCAGGCAATGCTGCAGCACCAACTCTGGTCGATGGATATTCCGGTTGAGCTGGCTGTGCTGGTTGTGCAGGTGGTTGCTGCACCGTGATTGTTTCCTTGACGTTGGCAGATACCATTCGGCCTGCAAATATCATTGAAACATTGTCGATTGTCGGTACTGCATACGAGTATCACAGTGATTGAGTACAACCACCGAGAGATTTAGAGCTACCAGGCATCAAAACAAGTTCAGAAAATCTCCGAAAACTCACCGATGACATTTCCACAAATGGCGTTCATGTGTGTGTCTAGCTGCTTTTTCGATAACGGCTGATACTCGAGTTCCACCTAAAAAAGTCCATTAAAACAGAACCAAAAATATAGAATTATAATGAAAGAAATCAAGAGATACCTGGATGCCCAAGGCTGGCATAGTATGGGCCAGGTTATTGAGCTGTTGCACAACTTTACGACGACTAGCTAGTAATTCCATTCCATTCGATTTTGAAAGCAGGTTACGTGCAAATCTGGAAAACCGATTAAGGGCCATTTAACGATAATATGGCATACCATCACATTCACCCTAAACAGTGTCCATCGTTAGCTATGGCAACACGCGAAATAACCGAAAAGGGTTCGTACGCGAGTAAGTTCAAACCTCTTCAGCGAAATTTTGCCGCGGCATAATGTACAGAGAGCCACTAGCTACAACTACTTCCATTACATATGAACCTACACAGGTAAAATAATGCAGGAAAAAGTAAACTTGTGAAGACATGACAACTGCATGGAGAGGAAACTGCTTGATGCGTATGTGCATTTTCAACTACAGTTTTGATGGGATTAGGAAGCATAATATGGTATTGCTCAAATGAATGCCATATGGAGAAGTAATAGAATGGAATGACAAGAAAGGTGTACTCTTCACTTTCCCAAATGCGGTTCTCCCGCAGACATTTCCGCGTTCACTGCATAGCTAAAAGAACGTGGCAAAAACAATTCGCGGTCGTACTCCTCCCCTAACTGATTGACCGTGAGGTCTTGATGAAAGTTGGGACGCGTCAATGAGTTGCACATACATCGCAGCCTGAATTTTGGGTAACCTCCCAAATCGTGAACACAGAGTAACCCCTCCTAGAAGTTTAGAGTGAGAGAGCCTTGCAACAACCATAATGAACGTCAGCACTACCGCTAAACACGGACAAATCCAAATTACTTTAAATGTCTAACTGACTTAATATGTCTATTCATGGTGCCCAGCTGAGGTTGCACGGTGAACAAAAGTACAATTCAAACTAAAATGGGCGGCAATTGACCAACCTAAGTGCATCGCTCACTCTCGCTTCATTTAGATTCATCTTCCTATATAAATCTTCGATTGCTACTTCTTGTTTCTGACGGGTTTCCTCCAACTGTGCAAGCTAAAGCGAAAAATTATCCTTGTACGGTTACGGACTAAGGAGATGAGACAAGACACTGAATTACAAATCACAACTAAACAGATGGGTCAAGATACTAAAAGGACCACAACAACGAACCTTGTTGGCCTTAGCTTCCTCAAGCGCTTTAAGAAGATCATCGAAAGCCATTTCTACATGGACCTTTGCTGCTTCATACTGTTCGTGGAGACTTGCAGATCGATCCGGAATGGCACTCCATTCCGCCATCGAATCGCGCCACTAAAAAGCAAACCTGGGCATTTGATCATATATTATGTGAAATACCGCTAACCTTTTTCTCAACCTTGTCTGCCAGCTTTTCAATTTCAGACTGAATTGTGAACACAACTCTCGCATTCACTTCGACTACCTGAACACTACGTATAATCTGGCTTCATAGCGTTATTAGACACTAACAAAGACTATTTTCGACCCCACAACTATGTCCATAAGGTTTATGTCCCCATTTCACGAAAATCAAAGGTCTGTAACCTACCTTATGGTTGAGATGCTCCATTTCGAGACATACTTTACAGCATAAGGTCTCACAAGTTGCACAGAGCATTTTATAGGGAAGTGAGTGCGTTGGGCACTGCACTGGGCGTACATCTCCACGCTGACCACGCTGTTCCATTTCAGCATACGTCATTACCTGAAGTGACATCGAAGAACATTCCAAGCACTCAAGGATACAGTCATCATCACATCATTACAGTCAGCACAAATAAAGAACCAACCTCATGCCCTTCAAACATACGCATAACACTGTGAGCAGATAGGCAGTTTGAACATAGATCTGACTGACACTGTCTACAAACAGCAATCGCGGGTTGTTCAGACTTACACGCGCGACAGCGTCGCTCTCCAACGGCTTCCTCATTTTCCGCAAGTCGGACCTGAACAATGCACATCTACCCCGCAACAATTTCAATCCAACATGACCAAGCATGAGTTTTCGAGTTAAAGTTCTGAAGAAAATGGTGATTAGAATCAACGAAAAATCTACTCACGTAGTCCAGAAGCATTGTATGCACATATCGCACATCGTTTCCAACGTGAGATTCTTGCGCACATATTGGACAACGGATCACGCCAGGAGGAGTTGGACGTTCTTTCACTAAAAACAAACTCAAACGAATGATGCCCTACAGTATCTAAACCTCTTCCCGATCAAATCTTCATAAAAACAATGCAAAAAAAGAAGCATCAGCACTAACGTTTCGGTGTTTCCAGCTCACAATCTGTAGGATTACGATTAGCCTGATCACTTGTTTTTTGTGCATCTCGCCGACCATCCAACTGCGCTATTATGCAGTCTTCGCACATTGAGTGGAGACAGTCCAAGACGCGTGGCTGTAAGAGGGATCGATGCGTAAGAAAGTCCACATATTGTTGGAATTACCACCTACCTTTCTGAAGTCTTTATGACAGTAAGGACAATGTGACTGGTCATCGAGTGGTAGGGGTTCTGTATTCAATAACGGACTGGAAGTGTTCGATCTGAAACACAGACTAGTATATTCGAAATGCAACCATTATAAGACCCTACCTGAAGGCATCACTCTCACGACTTCGGTCAAGACTTGGTGGACTTACAGATTTGTCGAACTCATGGCTGCTCAGAGGTGAGTCTATGCGACCATTCTGGTCACCCATGGTGAACTCTGGGTCGCCTACAAAAGATACTTGTAATCCATGTGAACAGATGGAAGATGACTGCAATCAGATGCAGCTAATAAATGGGACAATCAGCGACTGAAAAGTATCGCTGTCTCATAGCTCTCGCTAACATTCTAATATTTATAATAGCAAAAACATGAAAATGAATTCCAGGAGGTTTCAGAAAAAGGAAGTAAAGTAACATGCGCATCAATGAAGATTTCAGGGACAAATTAATCATGTTATTTTCAGAGCTAACCCATACGAAATACAAACTGCTTTGGAAGTAGATAGGAAAAAGGTGTGCAGCTTTACGTATAGCTTAAAAAGAAGCAATCACACAACGAAGTTGCCCATAGTAAGGTAAATGCGTCAGATGAAGTAGTGCAAACTGGACGTAGAGTTGTTCCTGTTCCTGTTCCTTGAATTGTTCCTTCCCAAGGTTTTCTGATATTCTACGGAACTACAGAAGTGCACCATGGTAAAGTGATGGCTTTGGCTAGCAAAGATGGCGAATAGGAAGTACAAAATTTCATTGTTACTCAAGAACAGGCCAACACGTGCACCTGAAGTGACAAACAAGCCCTTGGCAAACCACAAGTGCATTGAAAACATTTCATCACATCACAGTCCAGGTTTCTTCATGATGACCGCATCATGAAGGAATCACATCAAGTATAAGACAGTAAACCGAAAAGCATCAGACACAACGAGAAATCATAAAAAACCGACTGGACTTAGACTGCGCGTACCGGGCACGCTTCCTCATCAGCTGAGTTCCGAAAAACATGCCCTTTGAGCGATTAGGCGATAAATGCCAACAAATAAACCAAGTGCTATGCGAGCAGCAAAAGGTAGTGGAAGGATAACACGAGAGTACTGTTGCCGTAATTTTCAATAAAGCTCTCTCCAGAATTTGATAAAGACATAGGTTTGCCAGATAGATCTTGAGGATTAACGTACCTGTACAAAATGAAGAAACAGCCCACTCCTTATGAATGAAAGGGTTTGGTAGAGTGAGAAAAATAGAGTTTAGATGCTAATCTAGTTTAGGGGCCCGTTTTCGAATCAAATGTAGTTTTTTACCTAAGGCCTGAACGGAGGTAAGAGTCAAATCAAGTCGGGGGAGGTGGGGAGACGCAAAATTTTCACCCACTCAAAGCTTCTTCCCCTCCCTAGGCTTAGGCTAACGCAGATGAAGCCTATGCTTTGACAAATGCTTTTTTCATGTGGGAGGAAGGGATATCAATTTTAGCCAAAGCCTAGGGAGGGAAAGGAGCTTTGACGTCGACGCAAAGTTGCGTCTCCCCCCCTCTCCCCCGACTTATTTGACGATCGCGGCTATTTCTCTCCAAGTACTGCCATTTGTTTTCCCGCGTGCGCGTGGCTGGGTCGCGGTTTTCTCATTTGAGCGCATAATATTCTCACGTTAGGAACTTTACAATGCATGTATCGTGTTTAGGAGACCACTTCAGAGAACAGTTTGGAGTTCGGTCTTGACTGCAGTTTAGATGTGTAGAAGTTTGTTTGTGTATCATTGAACTGTAAATTCTTCCGAGAACTAGGTATCAAATTATACTTCCCAGCTTGTTTTGTTCGACCTGCATAAGTGTTTATGGAAGTACGATGAAGTATTTCAAATACACCTGACAAAAGATTACTGCACCTTATCGGTCGTGGAGCTTTATCTGAGCACTATCAAATCTTGGGTGCTAGGAGTGGGGACTCATTTACACGCTTGCTCCTCACCTGGTACATCACTAAACCTCAGTGAAGAGAGGAGGACTTTCCCTCAACTAAGGCTTAGACTGTAACAGGGGCAAAAACAACGACAGACGCTGGGCACAAGAGTGTGCGCACTCAACTAAATACATTAGCACCAACCTTTGAATCAGAACTTTCAGTAAACCGAATTGACAGAGGCCAATTTTCATAATCCCTTGTGCCATTTTTGAGTACGTTGTGTTTATAGAGTACAAAAAGCATCGCAAGAGCAGTTTCCGTACTGCAATCAACAAAAATTCAAGCACACTTTGTGTGATCACTATTTTTCACTAAAATTGCATGGAATTGCAATTCATTTTCAGGATTTTTAGTCTGCTCATTTTCATATCATATCTATTTCCTTTATATTCTTCCAATCGCATAAAAAGGTATCCAACAAATCAGTTTCAAGCCTTAGCCTATGGAGAGGGAAGGAGCTCCACGTCAATTATCCAATTCTCACGTGAGAGACCAATTCATGCACGTGGCAACGAGTTACTCAGCCGGGAGCTCCGTTCTTCTCCCTAGGCACAGGATAACATTCACGTTAATATCCGCTCCCTCTACATGAAAAAAACCACATATTGCGTTACCTAATAGGGTCTTACGGGTCACTTTCACTCACTGAGGTCACTGTCACGCGTGTCAGAATTATAAAAGTTTACAGAAGTCACTTTCCATAATAAGCATCTAGTCACAAAGGATGACTTCAAGAAAGAATATTTCGAAGACACATCATTCTGCTAAAGTCTAAACACCAACACATGCATTGTGGGCATCTCATTCAAGTAGCGACCACGCAAAAGAGAATGTTACTCGCCGTTTAAATCCTTCCAAAAGGACGTTATGTACGAGTGTGCGTATACCACTTTGCATGGAAACGTGTGTGTACGCGTGGAAAAGTGAAATGGCAGTACTTGGAGAGGACTCCAAACTGTTCACTGACACGATACATGCATTGTAAAGCTCCTCGCATGAGAATATTATGTGCTCAAGTGAGAAAACCGCAACGCAGCCACGCGCGTGCGGGAACAGAAATGGCAGTACTTGGAGAGAATTAGCCACGATCCTTATTTGACCCAAAGGTAAAAATATTGCGTCTCCCCCACCCCCGCGACTTATTTGACCCAAAGGTAAAAATAGTGCTGAGCATCAGGATCAGTGGAACGGCCCCCTCAACGACACTGATACCAAAGCTACAAAAGCGGGCTAATTCCAATGTTATTCGTTGAAATCACTAAAAGGCAAGAAAAATGCTGAATGGGTCAGTTCCACGCACTGCGGGAAAAACGTAAAAGCATAATGCGAGCGTAATGCACAGCTGTTACAAACAAGCTGTTATCAAACAAGCATACAGCAACCATATTTTTTGAACAGCAAATGCATTCACCCTGCGGGCGACGACAATTCATTTGCAACGTGACTCACTGTATCACAAAAGATAACAAAACAATTGAAAGACTGAAAATACGAAAGTGGTTTTTAAGCGTAGCTTTGCATGACAATAAAGCAGATAACGAACAAAATCCGATAACAACCAAGGGTGCAGCCGCGAAGTCGACGCGAACGACAAAAGGACGCGTGACGTCACCGGCACATGCCACCCGCTAGCAGCGAAATCACGAACACGCCCCGTTGAAGCGCATTCACCGCCGAATACTCAGTGAACGAATGGGTCGGTCGCATACGGAAAACGAGGTATCGTTGGCATGTTGCCAACATCTCGATTTTCGAACTTTCTTGTATGCTGTTCATAGTTAATCCATTGCGGGTGGATGGATTAAGGTACTATTTGTACTTTGGAGGCTTTTTTCTAACTGTGCCAAGTACACTGATCCATAAATTGGCAAATCTCCTTGAGACGTGAGCAGTTGTCGGGCCTTGGTTGAATGAATTATGCATTAATTACCATTTAAAGTGCTTCTACGAATATAGAGAGCTCTCAAAAGCGCACTTTGCAAAGATTTGATTTTATCGAGGCCCTAATGTATGAATAGAACTTGGACAGTTGCGGACTAGATCTATGCCGAATCTTGTCAAGTATCGTGATTGCATTTGAAATGCTATTAAATGGTCCTGATTGGGCTTGAAAATTCAAAAAAAGTGCTGCGCATAGATAAAAGGGTGCAGTATCATGATATGGGTGGGGTTGGTATAAGTGCGTCATCTTTCCTAGGCTGAGGTAAAAGTCACTGCCTTGTAACCATCTCTTCGTATTGGCTTTGACTAGTCTGGCATGGGGATTTAGATGCTTCGGCTAAAAATACTTCTTCATATCCAAATAACGCCGAATTTTTGCCATTGAACTAATTAATTTCGATGAGCAAACTAAAGTACGGGTCAATTCAAGTCGGGGGGGGGGGACGCAGTTTTGCGTCAAGGTCGAAGCTCCTTTCCCTCCCTAGGCTTGGGCTAAAATTGATATCCTCTCCTTCCACATGAAAAAGCATCTGTCAAAGCATAGGTTTCATCTGCTTTAGCCTAAGCCTAGGGAGAGGAAAAAGCTCGACGTCGATGAAAATTTGTCGCAAAGTTGCGTCTCTCCCCCCCCCCCCCCCGACTTGAATTGACCCTAAAGTACGTTTGTAGAGGTTATTCATAGTTTTGATTGGAAAGTGACACCCATTTTTTGACGTACCTGGCGAAGATTTTTACACTAAATTTATTGGAAGCTTATTGGAAGCTTTACAGTAGGGATTACTCAGATCACGGATATCTCAAGCGTTCCTCCGACAGCCTGTTTGTAAACAGTATCATTAAATTCACAACGAGTTTAATAGAGGAAGTTGTGATGTAAGGCAGGCAAGAATGTCAAATTCGACAGGCAATTCATCACTTTTCAGCGCATTTGTCTTTTTCCCTCTAGGATATAATCACTTACAGTACTTGATATTTGAAGTGAAAGAAATCCTGGGCTGCTCTTTGATCGTGAATCAGATTAATCAGTGTATTCCGGGTGTATTAGAATCATAATAATGTGTATGCTTTTCTTAAAAGAACTTACATGAGGAGGACATAATTGTCGCTGTCGGAAATAGGTACAGATAGTGCAAGTGGGGGAAGCGTTTATTAGTTTCCCAGTTGGCAGCTGTTGTCGATTCAAAAAAACCCACATTTGCACTCTCTCACAGTCGCTGAAATTTTGTTCAATTCTTGGATATCGACTGTCTGTCAGGTGTTCCGCTTAAAAAACAGAACGCTTTCGCAGAGTGGGTCGTGAGCCCTATTCAAAGCTGGGCAACAGCTTTAAACGTACCAAATAATTCCATAGAATTTTAGCAGCCATTAAAAGTATGCTATGTTTCGAACTTGCCATCCAGGACTCTAATCAGATGTCAATTTGTGAGATCCATATATTAATTCATACGTAGTCCAGTCCTTTGGAAAGGAAGAGGGTGTCGACTCTGCTTCTCATTTGAATCAAAATTTATTATTATTGACATGTACGGTCTATGAAAGCATGCAGTGTTGGGCATGGCCCAACATTTATGATTTTTCAAGCTGCATTCATACTCGGCGAACGATCGCTGCGATCACAATGCTATGGGTCTTTGGGTCAACTCCACTTCACAATGGACCTGCCATTGAATGAACATGTCCACCTTCTCAACTTCCTCCTACTGGATCTACTTTCAAGGAAGTCAACATGCAGATCACGAGGCTTTTCGCTTCAGTGAAAGATCGCTCGTCCAGTATAATTGCGGCTTTAATAGACGCTACGACAGCAGATGCTGAGTTGAGAGAAATGGCGAAAATTTTTGAAATCTCTACGAACGTCTTTCTTGCTGTAGTGACCGACACCGGGGAACCTATACCCTCAGTGTATGCGGAGCCGCTTCGCGACCGCGTGTGTGGTTGTTATATGTTGTGTACGCATCTTCTGTTCGAATCGAGACTGATGAAAGCTAATGAAGAGTACACACCAATTTCAGAAATGGGTTCGTAACGTCGGGAACCTCTGTGCCAGAAAGGCTGGTCTCCCAATGAAGCATACTCAGCTCTCGTTTGAAGATGGAGAAGAACCCGCGAGAAAGTGCGCGAGGATGGAAATACCAGAAGCCAGAAGGTCAGTTAATTTTGCCCATGTCGCATAATGTCGAAAACATTATTTTGGGTTTGATTATGAAAGGTGTAAAGCATAGTAAGTATCACTTACATATCTCACATGGTTTCAGGATAGTTCCGATTCTTAGTAATGAAATCCGTGGTGAAACCGTGCCATTGACGGAATTCTACGTGGTTCACTTCCAAGACAAACGGAAGATCAATACATTTTTGAAAAACCTTCCATTAGTGTCCGATGGATTCGATCATCTGAAACGAGTGGATAAATTAGGTCGTGTACTTGTGCAACCCGCCATTAATTCACTCTCAGACAAACATCTTACGGTTTTGCGAGAGCTGGAATTAGGCCACTCTGACGTGCAGGTAAGGCAATCTACTTAACACATCTTTTCTAAGCGCCATTTTCATTTTGCATACTGTATTGTGGTGCCAGAGGTAATGGCTGTTATTCAGATAGTGAAAGTACCAGCATCGAAGCCTCGTACCACACAACAGTTCAACTGGGCAAAGGGGTATTGGCCCATATCCTTTCATCCAGATAAGGTTTGCATTGAAGCGAGGATCTTCCAATTCATTCGTATTGATACTTTTATCATCTAATTCTGTACGGAAATGAGCGCCATCTTGATAGGGGAGGGGCGAAATGGTTCATACACCTTGGATTCCTTCCCCTTCCAGAACTCATGGTAATTACACTCATTGGCCCACATTTATGTCGTCTTATCACTTCTCACCTTCACTGGATTGCTTGAAAGGGTATTCAGACGCAGAGGACCAAAAATGTCCCCACCACATCCGTTCAGTACCTGGAAATGCATAAATTTTTGCATGATAGGAAGTTTCGTATCGGTATAGATCCCCTTCATCGAAGAAGATTCATCTTTTAAGGAGCTCGAAAATCTTCTAAACAATACTTTTTTGTCCGATGAGGAGAAAATAGCAGTGTATACATGGAGCGAACAAGCTTTCGAAGTTGGATGTGTCGTCGTACAGGTAAGCTTCGATTTTTTTCTTGATGTGTCATCGCATGGTGACCATTTCGAATCCAATGCAAGCGTCGAAATTCGTCCCATTCTCCAATCACTTGCGTACATATCATGTCAGACTTTTCAATTTTTTCTTATATTTTCGGTTGCTTATCCTAAATTTCCGAACTTATAGGACAATAAGGAACTGGTAAGAGGCTCACGAACAGAACGACTTCTCGGCCACTCTGTCATGGACGTGGTTCAAAAGTTAGCAAAGTGCCAGCGACGCGATGAGGACTATCTTGCTACTGGATGTGATGTGTACGTGAAGGATGAGCCTTGTGCGATGTGTGCGATGGTAATGGTCCATTTCCAAGAATTATTCTGTGGAAAAATCGAGAGTTCTCCCTATTCTGTCTCTGAAGCATAGTCCCCAAAATGTGGAAGTTCGGATTTTTAAAACGCACACTCACGACGTTGTTAGCATCTAACAGTACTCATGTTCCCCCGATCGACTTGCGGTGATTGGAGGTGAAGTGAAATTAAAAGGAACCGGGAAGTATCACTTCCACTCTTAAGACCCGTGTTCAGGGTTCCGGTTTCTTGAAGTTTCGCCATAGCCGAATCCCCAAAGTAGAAGTTCGGGTATCTATGTCCCCCGTGCGGAATGCTCATGGATAAGTAATGGTGCGAGGTACCCAGGTCAGTACTATTAGGTTGATCAAAAAGTTTTGATAGGGTTGAGATTTTTTCTGTTTTATTTTACAACTCAGCAAACAATGAAAGCTAACCCACGATATAATAACCATCGTTAGTCATGACATTGTCCCACCCAACGGGTAGGTCAGCGATTCCCTTCTTCCAGAACTGGGAAGACTGGGAGTCAAAGAAGTTACCGACCCCTTGTTCAAGGTGGTCATAGTTTTCTTTGCTAGGAAAGCCTTGAGGGGCCGGAACAAGTGGTAATCTGAGGAGGCAACATCAGGTGAATAGGGTGGATGTGGAACCGTGTCCCAACCTAGCTCCTCCAATTTTGCACGGGTCCCTCTCATAGGTGAAGAGACCAGTGCAGGATCGAAGGAGCTGGGTTGGGTCACGGTTCCACATACACCCTATTCACCTGATATTGCCCCCTTAGATTATCACTTGTTCCGGCCCCTTAAAGGAACCGGAAGGGGGTCCGAAACAAGAGAAACATACAAAGAAATGAGCATTTCGTAACGAACGCAGAAGGTTAAAAGCGATAATCGGTGAAAAAACCCGAACTCAAAAGTGCATCGCTGCGGTGTGTATTCGCGCCTCATTCGCATCATCGCACTGGCGTTCCGAGTTGTCCGCTGTAGGAGACGGCCGCGGGCCAACTTTAGTTGTAGCACCTGACTCCCAGCGCAGTGGAGCGGCCATTCCCAACTACATTAACATTCATGTAAGTACATCTAGAAACAATATAAGAAAGAACAAAGGAGAAGGTAAAAGGAATGAACAACTTTATAATGGAAACATCTTCTCTTGGCACCATGCCAAGGCGTCAAATTGGCAAGTTTGTGCGATGGCGGCCACTTGAACTCGTCCACACTACGTCTGTTCTACCGTAAGCCAAAATTACTCCCTTACGGTGTCTTTAAGGCTTTCCTAGCAAAAGAATAATCCGTCAACTATGACCACTTTGGACAAGGGGTCGGTAACTTCTTTGACTCCTAGTCTTCCCAGTTCTGGGAGAAGGGAATCACTGACCTGCCTGTTGGGTGGAACAATGTTATAACTAACTATGGTTATTATATTGCGGGTTAGCCTTCATTGTTTGCTGAGTTATAAAATAAAACAGAAAAAAATTTCAACCCTATTAAAATTTTTTCGATCAGCGTGTGGAGTCCTAAGGCGATTACCGTGTTCTTGTCTTGTTTTAAGACCTGTAGGACACAGCCATTGTTTTGAGACCTAACAACATGCGGCTGCCTCGCTGGCACGCATCGCGTCGCAAGCCGCGTTGCGATTGCGAACCCTTGTCCTAACGATGCATAATTTCACTTCACTATGGCGCCACTCACATTTTTCACTGTTAGACTCTACAAATTTACATAAACTTTTCGCTATATGGATACAGGAAAACAATTTAGACCACTGCATGCAAAATAAGCCACTAATGGGGTTGGACCATAGAAGAAGATATTGTGGGTCAGATAGTGTGGAATATACTTGAGCCTAGGAAGGGAGGAAGCTCCGAGTTGGTGGGCACTCCTGCCCCAACCTCCCCCATAACACTACCCATATACAACATAGCGCCGAGAACTTGAAAGCGACAATTGGAAATGCCGGTTTTCCAGGCTTTGGTTCATTGTCGAGCATCTCGTGTTTTCTACTGTAGTACAACTAGGAATGGAGTACTTGCACCAGGTACATTTCAACTTTTTATTATTATATCATAGCACCAGTGATCTGAAAATAGCAGTGTTTCTTATGCAAAATTTAAGGTAGCTGACAACTGTACACTGATCAAATCTTGATAGAAAGGTTTCACTTGATCTTTAGGTAAATGGCAGCTGCATCTTGAACCTGCGATCAATCATCATTACGGTGTATTTCACGTTAAAATCGCAGATGAAGATAATCAGCTTTCAATTTGTGGAAGCTAATGATATAGAAATACAGCGGGTCGTCGTGGAGAGCAATTTCCTTGGATTATTTTCTCCCCATTTGACAAAAATTTTGAATTATAAACCACTAATAGTGCGGTGAAAAACACATATACCAATCAGCATAGTGCTTAGTGTAGAATTTGTTTTCAAGAGTTCTATGAAGCTCTAAAGTTACAACAGGTTTTCCAGTTGTTTTCGTTTGTTGTTATTATTTTGTTTATTGTTGTTAACGGGTAATTCACCATTTATCTTGTATGTTGTTAAGGTGTTCCAATGGATTAATTAATAAAACAAGATACCTAAGTGTATACAAGGTATCAGAAATAATAATTATAGGTACTGAATGATAGGACGGATGCTCCGCGTAGGAAGACAGAGAGCTAATTAGGTTTTTCACATATATTCGAAAAAGAGTGAGTCCTCAGATCTTTTCGACTGCATGCTACACCCCACATTATGCAGCTAATAAAGCCGACATCAAACGGGGATTTGTTCTTTTTTTCAAAACAAACATAGCGTAGTACATCCAAGTGTAAAGCAGTTGAGTAAGAGGCATCCTGAAGATGCTTGAACGTGCTTGAGTCAACTAAACATTGTAGTCTTTCCTAGCAATAAGTTAATAAGTGTCGAATTCTTCTGAAGGGGATCTTAATAATAATACCATATAAGTAATTTCTATAGTTTATCGTAATAGCGAGTTAAAAATGATTTTGCACGTACACATTCTGATATTCTGAAGTGTATCATGTACGTGACGTGTCCGAAAAGGGACCGATCAAGTCGAAAGTTCTGCCTTTTTCTAGACCCAGATGATTTTTCTTGGGTCCTTATTCTGACATCTTCCTCTTATCTAACCATTCACTAGAATAGCTCATAGTAATACTTATCGAAAAAGGAACCAAGTTTCTTTTGAAGCGTGCAAAACTCCGAAAACCGCACGAAAGTTGCAAACAGTTCAAACTCCGAATAAAAGAATAACTCAAAAAATGACCAAAAACTCTTATAAAAACAGAGATCACGGGGAGTCACGCTTTGGTTGGCTAGTATGTAAAATGTGACGACTCGCAAGCTACATTCAAACTATATTTCGAATTCAATACTGGACATACAGTATCGAATCAAGGGGGGTCATACCGTTAGAGAAACAAAGGCAGTATGAATGAAGGATTCTGCAGTAAAATACGTTACCCCTGTAAGTGAATGCTCCTATTATCTGTTGCTTAGCTTGGTTTTCATCGAAAGGATCAAGTTGATAGGCACAAGTACGTAGCACTGCTACCTTCCAATCAACTGGAAATCCCCCGATGACTAAAGTGCACGGCCTCAGCGTCCTAATTATAATCACTAATTATAAGACGGCACTTCCTAAGACAGTGATCTTCATCAACCATGCAACTGGCGTGAGATATGCTTGCTGTCACCGATCTAAACTTTGTCCCGTACATCGGACGGGCCTGTTAGCGGCTATTAGCACGCGATAAATGTCTCGACCGACAGCTAAATATGCCGTTAGCTATCCCAATAGTTAGATAAGAAGCCCTCATGACGAAAACGATTGCAATGGTTTGCAAATTAGTGGTGAATAAGTTTTGAAGTTCTACATATGAAGAAAAAAAAGGTACCCGATTTGTGAAAGAGCGACTTGTGCGGCTTTAACTGATATGAATTTTGAATGAATTTATCTATCCGATTTTGAATTTTTCATTTCAGTTGAAATTGTACCGGCCTCAGCCTGATTATCGTTAGCCCTAGAAAAGAATTTAGTCAGTCGATATGCAAAAAATGTAGCGCTTTTATCCACTACACCAGGCAATACGCACAGCTGTCACAAGCAGTTTATGTTACGCAGTTACGTAAGCAGTTTATGGGGAACAACAGATTTAGCATGACCGCCTCTTTTTTATTGGTGAAGGAACAGCTTCATTTTTGAAGGAGTTGTGCACGAAAGAATGAGTTTTTGTTATTTATGTTGTTTTTGCTTGATAAGGGCTGCAAGTTTCACACAAAGATGTGAGAATCTGGCTAAGATACAGCGCCTCGAAGTGGTGGCCAAGCGGACGGGGCCTCAGAGTAGGTACCTGCCCCATCGTCCGTTGCGGTCGGAGACGAAGTGTGGGGCTGTATACGCAACTTCCTGTTTCCACTATGCCGTCTACGACCGCAGCGAACGACGGAGTGGGCGTTTACTCTGAGGCGTGCTCCCTCGTTTATCGCTTGAGGAGCTATATCTCAGACAGGTTCTTACTTTTTCGCGTGAAACTTCGCACGTGGCTCTTATTAGACGAATATAACATTAGTTTATGATTAACAAAGAAACTCATTGGTTCAGTGCACGATTTCTTTGAAGTGCACATATTCTTTCGTCAAAAAGGGGCACCGTTGAAGGAAGGGCAGTGGGTGCGTGTGGCTCCGCTTCTCGCACCCTGGAGAAGTGGTGAAAAGCCTTTCATTCTCCTCTCATTAATGATGATCCTGCTGATGCACTTCTACCAGTGACATGGAATCTGTCTTTGAATCAACACCTCGCGTCTTCCACTTGTCAGACCAACTGCACTTTCAAGAAGTTCAATGAAAGAGGACACGTAAAGTTCACATCACTTTTGATACTCTTTGGGAGTACCATAGCAATGAGGCAATGTCACTACAGCCTTCACACCCCTGAGTTATAGTGTGTGCAATGCTGGAAGTCACTCAGTTCAACCTAACTAAATGCTTCCGGTAACACCAGCGCCATATAATACCAGATAGTATATGCACGCAACGATTTGCATTCCATCGGGTCCTCGGTATAGTAGAGTGACTTTTGAAAGCAGCTAGATGATATAATTTGGTGGGTTGTTGACGATGTACGTGGTCGCTAAATACCTCCGCAAAGGACGAAATGAAATGAAGTGCTCAAAGATCCAAGTAATGGAACCTCTACTCTACCCGTTGATTCACCACTCACTAACCCCATGAACGCATCAGGTGTTGAAGAGCCCAGAGCGCGCCTTCCCCCGTGATTTGCACCAAGCCTCTGTAAACCATCATTTCTCCTTCGAATATTACATGTTCTATTTTTCCAAACACCCAGTTAATCGCAATCTATGGCGCTTTAGTTAGAGGGTAAAGTGGTGAGAAGTAGATTATTAGGTAATGAAAATTGAACTCTTGGCATCCGTAAGGGCACCTATCAAAAGAAGAAAGCACAAAATGAGACTTTCCCTGAGTCTTTAGACTAAACTGAAGAAAGCATCACGAGGCTGCTGTGTAAGACTTTAGAGTAACTGGCCTCCCATCCTGGGACTGAGCAGAACCGTGTTCTTCCCTGGAACCTTTCGTTTCTACACATAAAGCAGCTGCAGCCCGTTACCAACCTGCGAGCTGGATCTCGTGGGTGTGGAGGGGACGAGTTGTGTGGTCTGGTCGCCCATGAACGGCTTCTTTTCGCGAGACGACTGATTTGCTATTGATTTCAAGATCTTAGCTACTTATTTGGTCTGCTTGTGTTGAATAGAAAGACAAAATATGTAAAGTGAAAAGGTAGTGTAGTTGGATGCATACAATTGAAATAGTTAATTTGTCCCTTCTTCCATGAAATACAATTCCAAGTAAAAAGCACATAAAGTGTATAGAGTAGGTGGAAGCTAGTTACTGTAACAGTCCATAATATGTTTCAATCCTATAAGAATGTTAATTTCGTCTTTCTCATGGCAAATCGCTCGCCACGCAACACCAAATCTGTCGGAATTCCGGTTGGAACACTTGCACGTCATTCGTCAAGAGAATTCTAAACGCCTATCACTACGCATGCATATCCGCGGAAACCACCTCATTCATTCTACGAAAGGGATTAGTAATTGGCTCAGTTACAGGAGAACAAAGACAAATGATCTGCCGAAGTTAAATGAAAAGGTAGTTCAGGCCGGTAAGTTTTCATCGACCGTTTACGCATGAAATTCGTCCGGTACGTTTCTTTTTTCGCAGGCGCATTTTCAAGCGCGGCCCATCAGAAATGCATTGGAAATACTGCAGTTTCAGCGAAATACTAGAACACTTGATTCAGAAAGGTTTATTCAGCAGCACAAGACAAGATGTGATGCAAGGTCCTCATTGGGCGATTTTGTATTCCAAGATTACTTGCTGTTGGTTGAATCTGTTGAAGGTGATAACAGGGACACGATTGGAGCCCGAGACGAGGACTGTGTTGCGATCATTATGTGAGCAGAATCTGCAAGAGTGATCTTGTGTCAAAGAGAGGATTTTGATTTGCGGAATGACTCACCGATAACCGGTCGGAATCTGGTCCTTACTGGATTTGATTTCAACCCCTCCCAATATGCAGCCATCGTGAGCAAAACCATACGAAATAGAGCTGATCTTGACTCCAATCTTTTTTCCTTGAGGAGCCTGGGATAGCTCTTGATATGTGACAAACAGTCAACCTCAGCCATACTTCGATCCAGTGATTGCAGAAAGTGTACTCATCCCTAACATTGGAAGGGAAGCCGAGTCTGTCTATGAGGAACTGCTTGGTTTCCTTTGCCATGTAAGTCTGTCCACATCCTTTCGGCTAAATAGTGGGCTTCAGCGATGAACTTTGCTACTAATGCAATTTTACCGGCCCTTTCATTACAGAGTGCTCCGCCGTAACCACTCGGACAAATACATTCTGAGCAATTTCGTGGATGAGGGAATCCACCATTCTGGCACTGTGCTGATTTGTCCTTCGGGCATTTAGCTTCAACAGAAACTTCCTCAGCTCATTTTATGGAGTTGCCTTCCGCACACTTGTCTCACCTTTGCAATTGTAGTGGTCGTTGATCATAGACTTGTCAATAAAGGAGAGGATTTGCGAGCCCATCGACTCCTGATACTTTGTGTCATTGGCTACCATGGTGGGCTTTTTGTTATGGGATGCACTGGAATATGCAAATGTATCACCTCACACCAGCTCAGAGAGGCTGCTTGTTTTCACCTGGACGCTCCATAATGCATAATACTGCCATAATCGTAGGTATATCCATAGTTACTTGTGGGTCTCTTTGATGTATTGATCGACGAATCCCTCCTGAATCATCCTCGCTGATGTCTTGTAAAGAAAGATGTATGCGTTTCACTTACTTCAACGTTTTCGATGACGGGAGTTATGAACGTATCTCGATCGTAGCGCGACATAGTGTGGAATAGACCCAGAGCGTGGCCGAGTTCGTGCGCAGCGATTCCAGCCTATATTGTTCATTATGTCGCTTGTAACTAATAACTTATCGCTGGTTGGTAGAGGTTTATCGGCGCTTCACCTGGTCACAGCCGTAGCCGAGCGAAAGGGGTTGCTCACCACCGACTCGGCCTACATAGGACCAACAGCCTTTTCTTTGATTAATACAATGCTATTTTCAGCTGAAATTGCATCTAATCGTAATCTCAGGTGCGATGAATTTTTGTACTTTACTAAGACCTTTGTTGTCTTTATCCCACGTAAAGTCGATGCACGACGCTTCCTGCCACTGTCTGGTTGCAATTTCGAAAACTTTTCGGCTGAAGTAATCTGGAATCGAAGCTCGAATAAGGTAATGAAAGAAACTATCAGTTCCTACACTAATTCTCCTGAAACTGACCTGTACTTTCGTCGAACCGGTAGAAAACAACACCTCCTAGCCAAGTGGTATTAGGATAAGCTGCATCTTTGAACGCTTGCCTCTTGGCGTTGACCGTCATCCGCAACGCTGTCCATAATCTCTTCTGTTTGCCTCCTAAATGGAAATATTCTGCGAAATGTTAAGTGTTCATATAAACGACGCACTTCGTCAGCAGAAGGTCACTTTGGAAGAGGTTTCTGCCGACATTGTTTCGAGTATTAATTCCATAAACCGTGCCTTCTAAGTGTTCAAAATTGTCATCCTGCCTCTCTTCGATTTCCTGAATAACTTACATCATCAATAGCCTGTAATCACATTCAGTTCACTCACCTTGAGTTTCTTGTCGATTTCTGCCTTCTTCTCCTTTGAGAGTTTGAATTTGGACCTGAGTTTATCCATCACCTTGTTTCTAATTTCAGCCAACTTACGACCAAGCGAGGATATACCAGTTTTTTCTAAAAGCTGCAATGTTCGAAGGTACTCAACTTGTTTCTCTCTGAGACATTCTTCCGCTCACTTTCTTAAACTTTGAGGCTGTTGCTTTTTTGAACCTTCCAAGAAGATTCCCTTCTTTGAAAGGGTCTTCACTTTGCCGAGATTTTCTTTCGCACTGCTGAGGCTCTCTTTCACTTTTTTGCTGAGATTTTCTTTTAGATTGCCCAAGCTCAGTGCTCGGATCGACACCGTCATGAGGAGTAGCACTAGTATGAGCCTCATTCCTGAAAAGACACTTGAACTCCCATTCATAGGAATCAAAGCTAAACTGAAGAAAGGTCACTTCTGAGTTGAGTTAGACGAAGCTGCGATCTGACGTTAACCTCTTTCGCTCCATTATATATACATTGAGACACGACGTCGAGTGAGTTTGGACAACTGTTCGAGGTTTTTTCGTGCATAAAAATAAGAATTATGTCACTCAGCAACTGCATAACTGTGATTTATACACCTGCCCTCTGCAAGCTACCCTAGTGTTCATTTAGCAAGAACTCCCGTTTTCGTTGGAGAAGGAGATGGGTTTCTATGAGTAATTTGCTCTTTTCATGAATGGTTTTAGTGAAGATTCACATATAGAATGCAGCCGCGTAGGACACGTGAAACATCAGCATCACCATCTACACCGCATTCCTATGCTGAATCCATCCCCACATGAAGTTCGAGGTCATTCTTCATCTAAAGGATAATAGATAGTTAAAATCCTTCGAAATCCATGCAAAGTCAGCTTGTAATCGCCAGGTGTATAAATCAGAGCTGAGCATTCACATTGGAAAAGGATTAGAGTTTCCATACATGCAACAGCCCTGTAACAGCTGTTCAAACTCATTCGACGTTACGTAACAGTGTGCGAAATGAGAGAGGAGGGTGCTACGTTGTTGTAACCTCTCTCACTAGTTTTGTATAGATTCTATGACATGATGATGCATTTGTTTTGTCAATGAGACTCATCCTACTACTTCGTGTGGCGGTGTCAATCGAAGGTGACAGGGTAACAGATACCTTCGAAAGAGAATTCTAGAGGAAATCGGAGAACGAAAAAACTCCAGAGAGATGATGGAAACAAATAAAGATTCTTTGTTAATTAACGCCTCTGACAGCTCGAAATTTCCAATTTTCCATTATGTGAGATCACTATATACAAGTCTTGTTGATCTTATCTTCCCTTGAGGATATCAGTTTGAGTTTATACAGCGTCTTGTTCCTTTTACAGCTATCCTCGTTATCTTCATGGGAGAAGTATGCCCTCTTAATGACTACGAATATGTTTAGCCTTCCGTTTCGTGGTCTTTATTTGTTTTCATCACATTGAACTTTGAAGTTTTTTCGTTCTCCGATTTGCTCTAGAATTGCTCGGAGAACGAAAAAACTTCAAAGTTCAATGTGATGAAAACAAATAAAGACCACGAAACGGAAGGCTAAACATATTCGTAGTCATTAAGAGGGCATACTTCTCCCATGAAGATAACGAGGATAGCTGTAAAAGGAACAAGACGCTGTATAAACTCAAACTGATATCCTCAAGGGAAGATAAGATCAACAAGACTTGTATATAGTGATCTCACATAATGGAAAATTGGAAATTTCGAGCTGTCAGAGGCGTTAATTAACAAAGAATCTTTATTTGTTTCCATCATCTCTCTGGAGTTTTA